>CAWUFW010012996.1:0-504554 GCA_963921515.1 Calotriton arnoldi | reverse complement strand
GTGATGGGGCTTTGGGCCACATTGCCACAGTGGTCATGGTCTGCTTGCATTGTGTAGGCCACACACACAATTATGTGTGACACATGTGTTAGGGGGTCACATTGTATGTTCAATGTCATGTTCAGTGTTGTATGCATTTGACACAGACCACACACACTTGTCATGGTGTTGGGGGCTGGGATGTAATTTACAGACAGTCCTTATGTGGGAGTATGCTAGTTGTGTCATGCATTACCCATCCTATGAGTAGGGGTGGTTGTAGTGACAGGCATCCATCCCCCCATGAGTGGTGATGGTAGTAGTGGTAGGCATCCAGCCCCCCATGAGTGGGGATGGTAGTAGTGACAGCCATCCATCCCCCTAAGGGTGGGGATGGTAGTAGTGACAGGCATCCAACCCCCCCTGGATAGGGGTGGTGGTAGTGGCAGGCATCCAGCCCCCCCTGAGTAGGGGTGGTGGTAGTGACAGGCATCCAGGCCCCCCTGGGTAGGGGTGGTAGTAGTGGCAGGCATCCAGGCCCCCCTGGGTAGGGGTGGTAGTAGTGGCATGCATCCAGCCCCCCGTGGATACGGGTGGTGGTAGTGGCAGGCATCCAGCCCCCCATGAGCGGGGATGGTAGTAGTGGTAGGCATCCAGCCCCCCATGAGTGGGGATGGTAGTAGTGGTAGGCATCCAGCCCCCCATGAGTGGGGATGGTAGTAGTGGTAGGCATCCAGCCCCCCATGAGTGGGGATGGTAGTAGTGGTAGGCATCCAGCCCCCCATGAGTGGGGATGGTAGTAGAGACAGGCATCAAGGCCCCCCTGGGTAGGAGAGGTAGTAGTGGCAGGCATCCATCCCCCTAAGGGTGGGTATGGTAGTAGTGGCAGGCATCCAGGCCCTCCTTGATAGGGGTGGTGGTAGTGGCAGGCATCCAGCCCCCCTGAGTAGGGGTGGTGGTAGTGACAGGCATCCAGGCCCCCTGAGTAGGGGTGGTGGTAGTGACAGGCATCCAGGCCCCCCTGGGTAGGGGTGGTAGTAGTGGCAGGCTTCCATCCCCCTAAGGGTGGGTATGGTAGTAGTGGCAGGCATCCATCCCCCTAAGGGTAGGGATGGTAGTAGTGACAGGCATCCAGCCCCCCCTGGATAGGGGTGGTGGTAGTGGCAGGCATCCAGCCCCCCCTGAGTAGGGGTGGTGGTAGTGACAGGCATCCAGGCCCCCCTGAGTAGGGGTGGTGGTAGTGACAGGCATCCAGGGCCCCCTGGGTAGGGGTGGTAGTAGTGGCAGGCATCCAGGCCCCCCTGGGTAGGGGTGGTAGTAGTGGCATGCATCCAGGCACCCCTGGGTAGGGGTGGTAGTAGTGGCAGGCATCCATCCTACTATGGGTGTGTATGTCATTGGTGTTGGCCATCCCAACCCCTATGGTTCTGCTGTTGCTAGTGTACGTTATTTGTGCATCCCTATGTGTGTGTGACATATTTCGTGTACGTGTGGTTTGTTTGTATTGTTGGTGTTTGACTTACCGTCTGCGCCGTACGCGTCCGTGCCGGTCCCGGTAATAGATGTAGAGTATAGGTAGGACCTGTGCAATGGGATTCATGCTTGGATCGTCTCGTTCGGGTTTCTCGTGTCTTCGAGTCGTACTCGTAGCAGGCTTGTTCGTCTCGTAGCCGTGGATCGTCTTGTGGCGCGAAACGGAGCTTATGTACGGCTCGCCCGGATGCTCAAACGTGCCAGACGTAGCGACGAGTTCGGCGCGTACGGAAGACGCATCGTACTAGTCCGGCCGGAAGGTGCTGTGTGTTTGGTTCCGTGCGACTCGATTCGGCGTTTACGAATCCGGCTCGGTCGGGGAACAGGAGCTGGAATGGGTAAGTACGGTTCGCTCGGAATCTGTGCTGTTATGCGCATCGTACTTGTTCGTTCGGTAGAGTGTTCGAGTCAATCGGAAAACACGCATTCGGCTGGTATTTTTTCCTGACGAATACTGTTAGGTGCCCTACCGGCCGAGATCGGAATCTACCCCTTAGAATACAGTGAAAACACCTACATACACTAGGGAACACTATGCGTTGGGGTACCCCTGTGATTAGCATGACCTCCTCTGTATTTGCCATGAGTTAGTGCCTGGGTCATTGGATGAGTACATGGGTACTGACTGGATGATTAGAGTACTGCAAGGAGAGTGGATGGTGAATTTATAAGTACTTGTGTTTTGGCGGAGTGATTGGATAAGTACATGGTGCTCGCTGGTTGATTGGAGGAGTGCATGGGTAGTGACAGGGCGATGGCTGGACTGCATCAGTAGTGCTCAGGGTAAGTTGGAGGATTAATTCCCCTTGAATACTGAGGGTCCCTATTTGATAAAAGCCCTGGCGGTGGCGGTCCCCAAGGCTTGGGGGGGCCTTGGAGGCCCCCCAAACATTAAAAAAACAAGCCCCGGCAGGTGGCGGTCCCAGGGGCTGCGGGGGCCCCCGCGGGCCCTGCATATATTTGTTGGCAATGCCCCCGTGACCTGGCCCACCCGGGGGTCTCAATTAAATGAAGCGTGGTATCCCGCGCTTCATTTTTTTTTACATTTCGGCGGGATTCGCGACCCCAGCGCGAATTTCGCCAAAGCATTTTTAAAAAATGCTTTTTTTGTCCCTGGGGGTCCTTGTGGGACCCCCTGAGCAGGCCTAGGGGGTCAGGGTGTTTCTACCCTGCCCCCTTTTCTTCTTTTTCACCTTTGGTTCCCTGTTTTCTTGTGACTCGGTTCTACCGAGTCACAAGATGGCTGCCAACACTTCCTGGTTTGGAGTGTTGGCAGCCAATTAAAGCTCGTGGTCGGGAGGGTTCGCGGATCCACCGTGCCTCTAGATATCGATATTTGTTTTTTTACAATTTCTCAGCAACTACCGAACGGATTTACACAATTTTTAAAAGGGTCGCTTTCTGAGTCAAGCAGTTCTCAAATAGCGACAAAGCACTTTTGAATTATTTGTTATCTCTATGTTTTTTTATCCAGTTGACGACTTGATTAAATGTTACGCTTAGGGGAGAAAATGTGGTGTTACCAAGTTGGAGTTTCTGCATCAGCTCGTCATTCTGTGATTCTGGTCAAATCACTTAATCTCCCCATGCCTACAACCAAAATGAGTTTGTCCTTGTATGATGTAACCAATGCTCATGTAAAGCACTCCAATATCTGACCAGCCTGCAGTATATAAAACTGCAAAAAACAAAGGATAAAAAGTGTTTTCCACACTTCTGTCATTGGGCTATATGTGGGCTACATCTGGGTGATATTTGTACTACATTTGGGCTCATTTTTCTCTGGTGGCCCTCTTGGGAGACTTCAATTACATTCATTAAACTTTATTCGATCTGATTTAGAAACATAGATCATAAAAGTGTACATAAAAACAGTAAATCCTCTTTCTTAATACAATACAGTGAGAATTAATTAAAACCAGTAGGTAAAAACGGGTGTTACAAAGCCCGGTTCAGAGCAACTTCAGGTTAACAGAATAGTAAAGTTCAATGTTTCGCAAGATCAATCTCATGTACTTCAGTGCAAAATACGCAATAAGGGGTCCAAGTAAGATGCAATGCTCCAATACCTGACCAGTCTGCACTATATAAAACTGCAAAAAACAAAAATAAAAAGTGTTTTCCACACTTCTGTCATTGGGCTATATGTGGGCTACATGTGGGTGATATTTGTGCTACATTTGGGCTCTTTTTCTCTGGTGGCCATCTTGGGATACTTATTTGTTATGAAGTTTCCTAATTTCCTCATTTACTGCAGTCTCCTCAATAGGAAATGCTTTCAGTTTTTTACTTTGATTCCATCAAGAAGGCATTCAGATGTGTCACACATTTGCCATAAATTCAGAATGTTAGCACTCTAGTTGCTCATTAGATCACTGTAGTAAAGCTACTGCTCACCAGGGAGTTAACCGGAAGTCTACTGCTGGTATTGAAAGTGATTGTTTCAGTCTGCATGTCAGAATTTTCTAATGAAATAGAAGAGGATTTGAGATCTCACTTAAAACATGCCCTAATTTTTCTTTCTGCAGTACTAACCATAATTTCTATGGCATCATTTATTTCCTTTTTAAATTAAATGTTTTAAGTGTTACCGGTTTATTCCAATCAAGATGGCTTCAGGTGTGCCATAATTTTGTCATAAGTAAGACTGTGAGCGCTCTAGTTGTTCTTTAGAACACTCTGGGAAGCTGCAGTAGAACACAAAGGAATCAACTGGCAGGCTGCTCCAATTGAAATATAACAGGAAGATATTTGTAATCTCACTTAAAACATGTCCTAATTTTTCTTTCTACAGCACTAACCATAATTTCTATGACAAAATGAACCCACTCATTTTGTTCCTTTTTAAATTAAATGTTTTAAGTGTTACCGGTTTATTCCAATCAAGATGGCTTCAGGTGTGCCATAATTTTTTCATAAGTAAGACTGTTAGCGCTCTAGTTGTTCTTTAGAACACTCTGGGAAGCTGCAGTAGAACACAAAGGAATCAACTGGCAGGCTGCTCCGGTTGAATTATAACAGGAAGATATTTGAGATCTCACTTAAAACATGTGCTAATTTTTCTTTCTACAGCACTAACCATAATTTCTATGACAAAATGAACCCCATCATTTTGTTCCTTTTTAAATTAAATGTTTTAAGTGTTACCAGTTTATTCCAATCAAGATGGCTTCAGGTGTGCCATACTTTTGTCATAGGTAAGGCTGTTAGCGCTCTAGTTGTTCTTTAGATCACTCTGGGAAGCTGCAGTAGAACACAAAGGAATCAACTGGCAGGCTGCTCCTGTTGAAATATAACAGGAAGATATTTGAGATCTCACTTAAAACATGTCCTAATTTTTCTTTCTACAGCACTAACCATAATTTCTAAGACAAAATGAACCCCATCATTTTGTTCCTTTTTAAATTAAATGTTTTAAGTGTTACCAGTTTATTCCAATCAAGATGGCTTCAGGCGTGCCATACTTTTGTCATAGGTAAGGTTGTTAGCGCTCTAGTTGTTCTTTAGAACACTCTGGGAAGCTGCAGTAGAACACAAAGGAATCAACTGGCAGGCTGCTCCTGTTGAAATATAACAGGAAGATATTTGAGATCTCACTTAAAACATGTCCTAATTTTTCTTTCTACAGCACTAACCATAATTTCTATGACAAAATGAACCCCATCATTTTGTTCCTTTTTAAATTAAATGTTTTAAGTGTTACCAGTTTATTCCAATCAAGATGGCTTCAGGTGTGCCATACTTTTGTCATAAGTAAGGCTGTTAGCACTCTAGTTGTTCTTTAGAACACTCTGGGAAGCTGCAGTAGAACACAAAGGAATCAACTGACAGTCTCTGCCCTTGTTGGATGTACATGTTTTACTGAGAATGTCAGACTTCATTCTCACATGACTGAGAAAGATAATGTGAATTTACAGAAAATATGCTCTTATTTTAGCTTCTGGAGCACCTACCAAAACTGTATGGGACAAGCATGTGAAAATAGTTTTCTCTCAAACATGATTCATGATAGCCCAGCAGAAGGTTTTTCACAGGGTAAAATCACCTTAGAACACACCACAATTCCTGAAATTAGTATGGTACCATCAACAAATGAATTCTAATGTAACTAAAGTCTGTTATCACCCTTTATAGTTCTCCTTTTGGTAACCCTCAAAATCTTCGATTCACTACAATGCATTTCAATGGGGTACTATCATTTAAATTGGTCCCAAGATGGCTGCCAGCAATTCCAGGATGAAGTGCTGACAGCCAATCAGATCTCACGATGACATGTGTGGTTAGGCTCCGCCCAGATATATATGTGTATTCTTTTTCAAATTTCTCAGGAACTACTGAACGGATTTACACCATTTAACCAAAAGGCATGACTGTGAACCAAGGGCTACCTTTTTGCCAAATTTGGTGTAATTCCGTTCAGCAGTTCGGGCTGTAGCTGCGACTAAAGGTTCCTATGGAAAATTGCATGGGGAAAACATGTTTTGGGACCCCTTTTTCTCGGCCCCCACTTGACGAATCACCCCGAGACTTTCAGGATAGGAGCGGACTGGAGCGCCCACGAGTTTTCAAAATTTCGCGAAGATTCATCAACCGGCGCCAAAGTTATTGGAAATAGAATGTTGTGAATTTCCTATGGAAAATAGGTCCTAACTATAACTACCTACTGGCGACCGCCAGTAGGTAATATATATATATATATATATATATAAATTACCTACTGGCGGTCGCCAGTGGGTAGTTATAGTTAGGACCTCGTTTCTATTCAAAAATCATTTTTTGTTTTGCCAATAACTTTGGCGTCGTTTGACGAATCTTCGCGAAATTTTCAAAGCTAATGGCCCGCTCCGGTCAGCTCTTGTCGTGAAAGTTTTGGGGTGATTCGTCAAGTGTGGGCCGAGAAAAAATGGGGGTCCCAAAACACGTTTTCTCCATGTTAATTTCAATCGGAACTTTAGACACGGCTACAGCCCGAACTGCTGAACGGAATTACACCAAATTTGGCAAAAAGGTAGGTCTTGGTTCAGAAAGCAACCTTTTTTTAAATGGTGTAAATCCGTTAAGTAGTTCCTGAGAAATTAATAAAAGAAAAATTTCGATATTTGAGCACCGAGGAGGAGTCGCGACTCCTCCCGAGCACGAGCTTCACTCTGATTGGCTGCCAACACTCCAAACCAGGAAGTGTTGGCAGCCATCTTGTGACTCGGGAACCGAGTCACAAGAAAAGAGTAAAAAAAAGGTGAAAAACAAGAAAAGGGGGCAGGGTACAAACACCCTGACCCCCTAGGCCTGCTCCGGGGGTCCCACAAGGACCCCCAGGGCCCAAAAAAGCTTTTTATTCTTTTAAATCGTCCGAAATCACGCTGGGTGCACGAATCTGGATGAAAAAATGTTAAAAAATTTTATATGAGCCCCTGGGTGGGCCAGGTCCCGGGGGCACGTAATTAATTTGTGGGGATCCGTGGGGGCCCCCACAGCCCCAGGGACCGCCACCTCTCTGGGGCTTATTTATTTGTATGCGGGGGGCACGCGGCCCCCCCACAGCCCCAGGGACCGCCACCTCCCCGGGGCTTTGAAATGCTGGGAGGGGGGCCCCCTGGAGCCCTTGATGGCCCTGGGGACTGCCACCCCACAGGGCCGGCTCCTGCAATGACCCGGGGTGCCCACCCCCGGGACATTGCTGTTTGCTATGGCAGGGTGGGAGCACGGCTCCCGCCCTGTCATAGCAAACTCCTGCTTTGGTTTTTGGAAGAGAGAGCAGGAAACCTGCTCTCATTTCCAAAAACCAAAGCAGATTGCTTTTGCACAAGGGGAGCTGATTGTCAGCAGCTCCCCTTGTGCAAAAGCAATGCTGGCTCCCGCAGGAGGAGGGGAGCTGGTGGGACCGTGGGGGCATTGGGGCTCCCCCCACGGTCCCCAACGGAGAGGCCAGGCCCCGGGGGATGGGGTCCCCGGGGCCAAAAATGGCCTGGGAGGGGGTCCACTCAGCCCCCACCCATAAAAATAAAATAAAATTAAGGAATTGGGCATGCCCCGGGGGATGGGGTCCCCGGGGCCAAAAATGGCCCAGGAGGAGGAACACACGGCCCCCCTCTCTATAAAAAATAAAATAAAGGATTGGGCATGCCCCGGGGGATGGGGTCCCTGGGGCCAAAAGTGGCCCAGGGAAGGGGGGCCACTCGGCCCCCTCCCCTTTAATTTACATATTTTTTTTTTTTTAAATATGGAAGGCCGGCCCCAGGGCCCCATAATTGGCCTCTGGAGGGGGGCCACTTTGCCCCCTCTAGAAAAAACAACAAGGCTGGCCAGGCCCCGGGGGATGGGGTCCCCAGGGCCATAATTGGCCTCTGGAGGGGGCCACGCGGCCCCCCTCCCCAAAATAAAAAAAATAAAAAAGGCTGCCAGGCCCTGGGGGATGGGGTCCCCGGGGCCAAAAGTGGCCCAGGGAAGGGGGGCCACATGGCCTCCCTCCCTTAAAATAAGACATTTAATAAATAGAAAAAACAAACCGGCAACTCGCCGGAGGCCCACCCCCTCCCTGCATGACTCTGCAAACGCGCCCCCTGGCGCGTTCTAAGTTGGGGGATTAAGTCCCCTTGAATACTGAGGGTCCCTGGGGCCAACTAGCCCACCAGGTACCTCCAGTAAGCGCCACACAGCTGTATTGCAGAGAGGTGGTCCGAGGCCACGCCCTTTTACACCACTCTGCAAACGCAGCTCCTGGCACACTGCTGGTGGGCCGATGAAGTCCTCTTGTGTCCTGAGGACCTTAGGACACAAGTGGACTTCATCCCCCGAGCAGCAGTGCGCCAGGAGCTGCGTTTGCAGAGTGGTGTAAAAAGGGGGTGTGGGCTCGGACCACCTGTCTGCAAACCAGCTATGTGGTGCTTACTGGAGGTACCTGGTGGCTAGTTGGCCCCCAGGGACCCTCAGTATTCATGGGGACTTAATTTCCCAACTTACCATGCACCAGGGGGCGCACTTGCAGAGTGGTGGGGAAAGGGGGCGTGGCCATTGTACACCTCTCAGTAATCCCACTGTGTGGGGCTTACTGGAGGTAAAAGGTAGGCTAGTTGGCCCCTAAAGGACCCCCAGCAGCAAAGGGGACTTCAATCCCCATCCAAGAGTGCACCAGGGAGCGCGTTTGCAGAGTGGTGGGCAAAGGAGGCGTGGCCTGCTATGAGAATTTTGCAATCCTGCTGTGTGGGACTTACTGGAGGTAATAGGAGGGGTAGTTGGCCCCCAAGGTTGTCCTTGGGGGTCAATTACCCCTCTTGTTACCTCCATTAAGTCCCACACAGTGGGATTGCTAAGACATCTTCGGAGGACATGACCCCCTTTCTCCACCACTCTGCAAATGCGCCTCCTGGCAGACTACGGGATGGGGGATGAAGTCCAATTTACTCCTGAGGGACTTTGGGTGCCAATAAGCCCTTCTAGTATCTCCTCTAAGTCCTATGCAGCGGAATTCCTGAGCGCTGGTCGGAGGCCCAGCACCCTTTCTCCACCACTCTGCAAACGTGACTACTACTTAAAGAAGCACCTTTCTGCACCTCTGACTTAGAGGTAGTTTTAATCCCCCTGCCCTATTATGTACTAGGGCCTTACAGAGGAGGTCATGCCAATCACAGGGGTACTCAAACGCACAGTGTTCCCTAGTGTATGTAGGTGTTTTCACTGTATTCTAAGTGTCTTTTAGCATTGCACTGGCTCTAACCCTGGTTAGTCAGAGTCAGTTACCACCAGTACCCTTCAGCAAAAAGTTGGGGGCATAGGATGACTTTGCAACAAGGCCTCTTTCTGCTCCTCTGTTGGTTCTTTGTGCACATCTTTTGCTTCTTTCTGCACCTTTCTTCATCTTTCTGGACTTCTGTTGCCTCTTTCTGCATTTTTCTTGCTTCTTTCTGCGCATTTCTTCCTCTTTCTGCACATGTCCTACCTCTGTAGGCATAGTTAGTAATTAGCATTTAAAAAACCTTAGAAATTCACTGAAAAAACCATAGGTTTCAGGTACGTTATAGTTAGTTGGACATTTCACTTGTACAAAACCCGAGAAATTCGGCCGTTATAGTTTGTTCAGCTAACTATAACTCGCGCCCCCGCAATGCACTGCTGATGACGTCACATATTACATCATTCATGACATGGTCAGTGACATCACTGATGACATCACTGATGACATCATCCATGTGATAATCTGATGCACCTCTTCATACCCTAATATAACCTTTGATATACCCACTCTAAAATACAGACTACCATTTTCGAAACCATAGACACACCAATACCAGTTACTACATACCCACACACTGATTCCTAGGTCTACATACACATCCACTCATTCTCCCATACAGTCACTCATACATGCAGTCAACCATCAATACGGCACTATCATATGCACTCATATACCTATATAGACACTCACACACCGCCACTCATCCATAGAGTTACTCACACACCTAATCAGTCATGCAAAGAATCAATCACACTCCCATTTACTCACCTATACAGTTATACACACACCACCTCACTTATTCAAACATATACTAACACATACTTACACCCTTATACAATAAGTAATACAAGCAGACACTCATTCATACAGCCACTCTCACAATCACTCACTCTCACATATAGTCATTAATATACTCCAACACTGACATATACTGCCTTTCACATATGTAGTTACTCACACATGTAACACTGAGACATCTAAACATTCACCAACATACCCATACATACACTCACCCCCCATACAGCCCTTCACAGATGTACTCTTGAACCCATACACCCAGTGAATCACCCACTCACACATCTATGCACAAAAACACACACCCCCCACACAGACACTCAGGCACCCATACAGATACTCAGGCAACCAATCAATAACCATCAATAACCAACCAATAACTCATGTAGCTACTCACCAACCCATGCAGCCACTTACACACCAACTGACAGACTAATACAGACATTCGCACAGTTTAGTCACTAACCCATGCATTCAGTAAGACACGGTTAATCACTCACTTATACAGTCAGTCACGCACCTACTAAATCATCCATTCAGACACTTATACACCCACTCATTCTTCAATACGCCTTTCCCTATATATATTAAACATATTTCAACTTTACAGAAACACACAGTCACTGGATGATGTCATCAATGATGTCATCAGTGATGTCATTTGAGATGTCATCAGTGATGTCATCAGTGATGTCACTGACCATGTCATGAATGATGTAATATGTGACGTCATCAGCAGTGCATTGCGGGGCGCGAGTTATAGTTAGCTGAACTAACTATAACGGCCAAATTTCTCTGGTTTTGTACAAGTGAAATGTCCAACTAACTATAACGTCCCTGAAACCTGTGGTTTTTTCAGTGAATATATATATATATATTCACTGAAAAAACAAAGGTTACAGGGACGTTATAGTTCGACTGATATTTCACTCATACAAAACCAGAGAAATTCAGCAGTTATAGTTAGCTGAGCTAACTATAACTTGCGCCCCACATGCACTGCTTATGTCCTCACATATTACATCACTCATGACATGGTCAGTGACATCACTCATGATATCACTGATGACATCTCAAATGACATCACTGATGACATCACTGATGACATAATCCGGTGACTATGAGTGTTTCTAAAAAGTTTTTGAGTGTTAAATATATATACACCAAGTAGTATTGATGAATCAGTGGGTTTATGGGTGCCTGTATGGATAGTTTAGTGGGTGCATGACTGACTGTATAAGTGAGTGATTATTCATGTCTGAGTGAATGTGTGGGTCAGTGAGTGATTGTGAGAGTGGCTGTATGGGTGAGTGTGTGCTTGTGTCAGTGACTGTATAGGTGAGTAAGTATATTTTAGTATCTAAATGAATAAGTGAGTTGGTGTGTGTATAACTGTATAGGTGAGTAAGGGGCTGTGTAATTGACTCTATGGGTGAGTGAGTAGACGTGTGAGTAGCTCTATGTGTGACTGACAGTGTGTGAGTGGCTGTGTGGTTGTATGAGTATATATATCAGTGGCTTTATTAGTGAGTGTCTTGGTGTATGAGTGGCTGTATGGGTGACTGAGTGGATGTGTGTGTAGACCTATGAATAAGTGAGTGGGTATATAAGTACTGGAATGGGCGTGTCAATGGTTTTGAGAATGGTAGTGTGAAAGTTGGAGTGGGTGCATGAAAGGTTATTTGGGGGTATGAGTGGGTGTGTCAGAGATTCTGTGGATGATGTCATCAGTGATGTCATTTGAGATGTCATGAGTGATGTCACTGACCATGTCATGAGTGATGTAATATGTGAGATCATAAGCAGTGCATTGCGGGGGCACGAGTTATAGAATTTCTCTGGTTTTGTACAAGTGAAATATCAGCCTAA
The DNA here is from genome assembly GCA_963921515.1 of Calotriton arnoldi. Lineage (NCBI taxonomy): Eukaryota > Metazoa > Chordata > Amphibia > Caudata > Salamandridae > Calotriton > Calotriton arnoldi. The sequence goes on along the minus strand of CAWUFW010012996.1, from coordinate 492,646 downwards.
CTATAACGTCTGTGTAACCTTTGTTTTTTTCAGTGAATATCCAAGATTTTTTTAATTCAATTTCCTAACTATAACAGCTCTGTAACCTTTGTTTTTTCAGTGAATTTCTAAGGTGTTTTTAATGATAATTCCTAACTATAACTTAGCTGTAACCTTTGGTTTTTCAGTGAATTTCCATGGTTTTTTAAGTAGCAATGGTGTTTGCAGAATGGTGTGGACAGAGGGCGGGGCCTCTGACCAGCTCTCAGAAATCCAGCTGAGTAGGACTTATAGAAAGTACCAGGAGGGCTTCTAGGTCCCCAAGGTCCTTTAGCATCCAAGACAACTTTATTCCCCAACCAGTAGTGTGCCAGGAGACTTGTTTGCGGAGTGGTGTAGAAAAGGGGGATGGCCTCTGAAGACCTCTTAGCAAACTGACTGTATGGAACTTGCTAGAGGTAACAAGAGGGATACTTGGCCCCCAAATACCCTCAATAGCCAAGAGGACTTCATCCCCCAACTAGCACTATGCTAGAAGGAGCGTTTGCAGAGTGAGGGAGAAAGGACATCCTTAATGATTGCACAGGTAGTGCCTGTATGATTCTATGAGTGCCATTGCCAAGCACAGACTGAGAATACCAGGTGTTTTTAACAAAGTGTAAACACATATATAGACATATTTTACATAAGATTTCAGTGTAGCTATTTAGTAAGATACTAATTTAACTATCCCCTTTTTTATTCATTTGTCAAAATAACTAAATCAAAATTGCATTTTCCTTCTTCACAGCAACACTGGAGCTCGCAATGACATCAGTAGTCATGAATACAAACGACAAAGTGAAAACAGATATATAGACATATTTTTACACAAAGTTTGAGTCTAGCTGTTTAGTAACATATTGGTTTAACTGTATTTTAACAACACATTTATAAAAAAGAACAGTTTAAAAAAATAACTCAACATCTGAACTTACAAATAGAACATAACTACCAAACAACCATCAAACTACCCAATGTTACCCAAACTCACGAGGAATTAAAAACTGCACAAAACACAATGAGGCCACCTGGGTCTATGTGGGGAGTAAAGCGATATAAGGGAGTTGGATATCCCTTTTACAGGACGGTTCCCCTCACCCACCCATAGGTGGTATGCTTCATCATAAGGAAACCTCCTCACATCACAACCTTGGTGTGATGTGGGCTATAACCCCCTCTCTGAGAGGGAGGAGCTCAGGGATGTTTTCAGTATCTCTGCTAGAGGTTTCCTAAAACCAATGATGTGGGCAGAGTGTGGTGATGAGAGAATAAAGGTGATAGGTGAGCTAAAACTAACTCTATAGTAGGCAAAAAAAATTATTAGGGCCCCCATAGGTCAGAGCTAAAAAACAAGTACAATGAGAGGAGCAAATTCAACCAGTCATCGAAAAGTATTGGTCGACATGTTTCTGCCTAATGCCCTACGTAGAGGTGCAGTGGCTTTCATCAGGATAACATAAAGAAGTGAATGAGTGACGCGAAAACAAAAAAGATAACGAAAAGTGATGCGAGTGTCGCGTCGCAATTCTCATAATTATGACATACAGTACTACACCAGTGGTATGAGGTAAGTCTTCACTCAGGTTGAGTTCCACTGGTGGTTGTAAGTAACCTGCAAAGGAATATCAAGAAGTACATGTAACAAGGTATAAACTCTCCAAACATATATGGTCATATTCAACCAATAGACATGTCTATCTTTACTGCTGCTTACCCGCTTAGTCAGGTAATTTAATTCAACTCCACCTTGGCACAAACTCAAGGGAGCCAATGTGTCCTAAAGGGAAGAGGACATATAGGTAGGTCAAACTGTAACCATAAGTATAGTGTCAAACTAAAAATCCATCCTTAGTTAAGTTTAACACTCAAAAATAATGAAAAAACAGACAAGCAAGGTGCATAACAAGTAGACTCCGTGTCATATGAGTGAGCAGGGTGATGCAATTCAATAGAGTAAAATCACAATAGCAAACATAGTTGGATGAATTAATATAAACAGGGGGGTATGGTTGACCTGGTTTATAGTGTTAGCAGTATCTAAGATAGAGATCATATCTATGGTAGGATAAAGGTGTAAGTATATGGAGCATGAAGACACATCTGTGATGTATCTGAAAACATAATAAAACAAAAAAAGTTGGAAAGCAAAAAAGGGCTAAGTCAATGTGGCTAAAATATTGCACAGTAGATAAAGAGAATGCGAAATCTAGGACACGGCCAGCATCATAACTTAGACGTGACAAGCGTCATAACTTGATGCCCCCACCAATCATCAAATGAAGGTCCAAATGTGAGCCCTTACAAGCACTGGGATTCCTCATAAACGTGGCTGCCTCAGGCGTTAGTCTGAGCCGTGATAATGTCAAAATCAGTAGTACACGCTGCGAGAATAGTTAGTTGGAGTCACTGAGATGTGAATCCAAAACTGAGAACTGGTAGGGAAATAGGGACACAAGGGAGTGTGCAAAATTGTTTTTATAAAGCGAGTGAACCCGATGACCGGTTCAATCCCCCACCTACACAGGACCAGTAGTTTTAAAAATGTAAGCACAAACATTTCTGAAAGAGTATATATTAAAAAGCATGCATATACCTAATCAGCAAGACTCCCTCGGACGCATGTTCGCACCACGGTATGGACAGATGAAACTGATCATGATCCAGGCGTTATAAACTTCCTCGTTCACAACGAAAGATACAGGTCACGTGATGCCTCATGCAACCAATTGTTATAGAAAACTCTGGGGCTGAGGACAGCATGCAAGCTCCGGAAGTGAAACTAAAGGAGTCAGGATGTGTAGTTCACGTGGTTCACTCTGTGGACAAATGTATTAGTGGTTATTGTGAACCATGCAATCGATCTTGGAGCTTGTAGTTTTTACCAAAGGGGAACAAGGGAAATCCGTGAAATGATCAAATGCGTGAGAAAAGACCCACCCCAGTCACTGTCGTGGGTGCAAGTAGTAGAAAAGCAATAAGGATGAAAAAGTGAAACATTCCATTAGTGAGTCAAGGCAAAAGAAAAACGATGTAAATGTCAGAATTTTATTAAACGCTTGAGGATTAACGTGTGAAATGGTTGAGACGTCTCTTCTCCTGAAATAGATATATATATATCCGTGAGGAAGGATGTATATGTCCAGGGGGGAAGGTATATATGTCAAAGGGAAAGAGAGGGGAAAATGCCAAAATATAATAAACAGATTCAAAATGGTACAGAAGATGATGCAACTAAACCAGCACTAGTGGTCTAAAAAGAGGTTAAGTTAAACCAGGGAATGTCGTCATTAAGCCTGTTACTGGCACTGTATAGTCTAAAAACCCACTGTTGTTCAATCTTAAAGAGGTAGCGGGTAATGTTCGCAGTGGATGGAATCTTAGGTTTGTCAAGAACAACCCATTTCAGATCCTCTGTCTCATGCCCTTTTTCCAGAAAATGCAAGTGAGTTTCATGGCTTGTTTTTTACAGCGGATGGTACTTTTGTGTTCCATGATCCGTGTTTTTATTTTTCGGGTAGTCATGCCCACATACCTCAGTCCACATGGGCAGGTGATCTGGTAAATCAGATTGTTCGAATTAAAAACTGCTGCAAAACTATTGCAATGGACAATCTGGAAACATCACATGACCTGGAAAGTAAGGAATATCATTGGATAGTATACATTTCAGTAGAATAGTGTGAGCAGGTAGTAGATTTTGGCTGGAGACTTTTTTTGTACTCATGGGACGATGTTCATGTTATATCATTTTAAAACTTTTCATAGAAAATGTCTCCAACTGGAAATCAAGCAAAAGGAATCTGGAGGACCATCTACATCAGTGGCAGCAGCAACAATTCCTGGCCAGAAAGTCCCTTCAGAGGTACAGACTACTACAACAGATATGGCTCCGGAGTTTTCAAGAAAGGTCACTATTGCATGGACTGTAGTGTTGTTGTAAGTGAAATGGAAAGCTTCTTCTTCAAAGCAAAGGCCTTATCAACTACTCTCTCAACTCGTTCTTTCTGTTTCACTGCATCTCTCTTTCTTCTACACGTTTTTACATTTATCACTAAATTTACAAGGCTGTAAACATGCAATTATTATAACATTTGCGCAGAGCCTATACAGCCATCTAAACACCCACTTACAACCCATGCAGTCATTGAAATACTGAGGCACACGCTTGCACTGATGAAACACTCAGGCTCTACTCATGCACTCATCTAATTATGTAGAGAGTACCATTGTAGTTGGTTGAGATGGGCCATGCTGCCCCCTCCCCCTCTGTAAAAGGCCAGGCCCAGGAGATGGGGTCCCTGGGGCCAAAATGGGCCCATGGAGGGGGCCACATGGCCCGCTCCTCTTTCATACTTAAAACAATAATATTAAGCAAATGGCCAGGTCCCAGGGGATGGGGTCCCCGGAGCCGAAATTGGCCCGGGAGGGGGCCTGCACAGCCCCCTCCCTTTTTATTTTTATAAACAAAACAAAAAAGGGCCAGGCCCTGGGGATGGGGTCCAAAATGGTCCAGTGAAGGGGGGCCACGCTGCCCCCCTTCCTAAAAAATAGCAAAATATATTTATTTAAACAGCCGGCAGCTCGCCGGAGGCCTTGCCCTCTTTCTCCACCACTCTTCAAATGCACCTCCTGGTGCACTGCTGGTTGGGGGATAAAGTCCCCTTGGCTGCTGAGGGTCCTTAGAGGCCAACAAGGCCTCCTGTTGCCTCCAGTAAGCACCACACAGTGGGATTGCTGAGAGGTGGTCAGAGGCAATGCCCCCTTTCTCTACCACTTTGCAAACACGCATCTCAGCGCACTACTGGTGAGGAAATGAGGTCCCCTTGCCTCCTAAGGGCCTCAAGACTAAAGTGGACTTTTTCTCTAAAGCAGCGGTGCGCCAGCAGGTGTGTTTGTAGAGTGGTGGAGAAAGGGGGCATGGCCTCTCACGACCTCTCAGCAATCCAGCTGTGTGGGTCTTACTGGAGGTAACAGGAGGGCTAGTTGACCCCTAAGGACCCTCAAGAGCCGAGTGGACTTCATCCCCTAACTAGTAGTGCACCAGGAGGTGCGTTTGCAGAGTGGTGGAGAAGGAGAAGTGGCTTCCGACCACCTCTCAGCAATCCCACTGTGAGGGGCTTGTTGGCGGTAACAGGAGGGGTAGGTGGCCCCCAAGGACCTTCAGTAGCCAAGGGGACATTTTTTTCCCCTACTAGTAGTGTACCAGGAGGCGCATTTGCAGAGTCGTGGAGAGAGGGGGCATTGCCTCCTACCAAGTTGTCATCAATCCAGCTGTGTGGGACTTACTGGAGGTAACAGGCAGGGTAGTTGGCCCCCAAGGATATGGATATCTTTGGGGGCCAACTACTCTTCCTGTTACCTCCAGCAAGTCACACATCCACTCCCTCACTAATACAGCCACTGACATATCCACTCATACATACTCACACACTGAGTCAGTCACCCATAGAGTTAGTCACATACCTACTAACCCATACAGTCAATCACACAGCTACGTACTCTCTCACACAGTTATACACACACTCACTCACCTACCCATACAGATACTAACACATACTCTCTCACCTATACAGTCACTGACACAAGCACACACTCACCCATACAGCCACTCTCACATTCACTCACTTACCCATACTGTCACTCACATATCCCATCACTCACCTATACTGTCTTTCACATATCCAGTTACTCACTCAAATACCACTGACACAAACACTCACTCACTGACACAGCCATACATGTGAACTCACTCACTGAGCCCTTCACACACACACTAACCCATAGAACCACTGACTCTCCCACTCACTCATCCATACAGGTAGTCACACACACCCTCAGCCACACAGCCACTCAGACACCCTTAGAGGTACTCTGACAGCCAATCACTCACCCATACAGAAACTCATGTACCCACTCACACACCCACACAACCACTTAGACACCAACTGACAGACAGATGCAGATATTCACACAACCAGTCACTCACCCATACATTCACTGAGACACCTAAACACTGACTTATACAGTCAGTCATGCACCCACTGAATTAACCAATCAGGCACTTATACACCCACTGATTAAACAATACACCTTGGTATATATATTTAACACTCATAAACTTTTTTAAAACACTCATAGTCATCAGTGATGTCATCAGTGATGTCACTGACCATGTCATGAGTGATATAATATGTGAGGTCATAATCAGTGCATTGTGGGGGCCCAAGTTATAGTTAGCTCAGCTAACTATAACTGCTGAATTTCACTGGTTTTGTACGAGTGAAACCTGACACTATAATGTCCCTGTAACCTTCGGTTTTTCAGTGACTTTCTAAGTTTAAAAAAAAATCAATTTCCTAACTATAACATCCCTTAAACCTTTATTTTTTTCGGTGATTCATTCTATCTATCTATCTATCTATCTATCTATCTATCTATCTATCTATCTATCTATCTATCTATCTATGTATCTATCTATCTATCTATGTATCTATCTATCTATCTAACTATCTATCTATCTATCTATCTATCTATCCCTATATATATTACCTTGTGGCTGTCGTAGTTAGGTCTGTACATATTTATACACACACACACATATACACACACACACAGATATACATAAAAACACACACAAATGTATATAGATAGATAGATAGATAGATAAATAGATATGTCTGCATTTTTAAAGATGATGCATTTAAATTCAAGAAGTATCGACAGTGAGAACAAATCCAAAGAAGAAAAATTTGGTGAACAAGTGTGTATAACGCATGATTACCAACACAGAATTTCCAATTAATTTGAACTCTCTTTAAACTAAATGCCTAGCCTTTTTTCATAAATGTGATCTAGTACTTGTAACTGCGTGTCGAAATAAAATTAGATGAAAAAGCAGACTTTGGTAAGATCTGCCACTTTACCTCTCATGATGTGAGTGAGCAGACTATGCAGATTTATCACGTAGGACTGTACTGCAAGTTATAAAGAACTGTAATTTGCATAAGGAACCCTGTGCCTGATTAAAAAATAAAAATCTGAAAATGCAAAGATGCCTTCAAGACAAGGGGCAGTTTCTATTGGCGAAAAAGATGCTTTGATCTTCCTTGAGCAGATTATCTGCTCTCAACCTGAATCGTCAGTAGAAAACTCCTAATGAGATGATTCACGGTATTAATTTTCAGTGCAGAGGTTTGATGGGGAGGGAACAGGCTCAGGAAGAATAAATGATGATATTTTCAAAAGACTTCTACGAGCATTTATTTAAAACATTCTCTAATGAGGCATTCTGGCTGGGGAAAACCTTAATGGATCCGGAGATTTGACAGAAACAGAAAATATAAATGTGTCCCTATAACTGACATACTAGGATCCATCATAGCAACATCCATGTCTTGATCCAACACAGTGTATGCACTTGCAAATGGTCCTCCTGTGTTTTAAAGTGGCTATGCAACGCCCACTTAGTGAAGGCGAAAAGTATGCAGCTTTCATCCAAATTTTCCGGATCACTGACACAAAATCGAAAACAACAATATTGTGATACAAAAATATTCTGTCACAAATACCGATGTCAAAAATATTGCTTCCCTATACTTATAATGGTAAGTACAAAAATCAAAAAAATGAATTGTTTCACACTAATATAGTTAAAAAACATACAAAATTATGGTTATATATATATATATATATATATATATATTCACTGAAAAAACCATAGGTTTCAGGCACGTAATAGTTAGAAATTAGCATTTAAAAACCTTACAAATTCACTGAAAAAACCATAGGTTTTAGGGACAGTTATAGTTAGTTGGACATTGCACTCGTACAAAACCCGTGCAATTCCCCCGTTATAGTTAGTTCAGCTAACTATAACTCGCGCCCCCGCAATGCACTGCTGATGACGTCACATATTACATCACTGATGACATGGTCAGTGACATCACTGATGACATCTCAAATTACATCACTGATGACATCATCCAGTGACTGTGTGTTTCTGTAAAATTTAAATATTTTTAATATATATAGGGAAAGGCGTATTGAAGAATGAATGAGTGTATAAGTGTCTGTATGGATGATTTAGCAGGTGCGTGACTAACTCTATAAGTGAGTGATTAAACGTATCTTACTGAATGCATGGGTTAGTGACTAAGCCGGGTGAATGTCTGTATCTGTCTGTCTGTTGCTGTGTAAGTGGCTGCATGGGTTTGTGAATAGCTACATGAGTGTCTATATGAGTTATTGATTGGTTGTCTGAGAATCTGTATGGGTGCCTGAGTGTTTGTGTGGGTGGGGTGTGTGCGACTCTGTGCATAGATGTGTGAGTGGGTGATTCACTGGGTGGATGGTTTCAAGAGTGCATCTGTGATAGACTGTATGGGTGGGTAAGTGTGTGTAAGAGTGTGTTAGTGAGTGAATGTATGTCCCAGTGGTACATGTGTGAGTAACTACATATGTGAAAGGCAGTATATATGTGTGTTGGAGTATATAAATAGCTATAAGCGAGAGTGTGTGATTGTGAGAGTGACTGTATGGATGAGTGTGTGCTTGTATCAGTGATTGTATAAGAGCGTAAGAATATGCTAGTATTTGTATGAGTAAGTGAGCTGGTGTGTGTATAACTGTATAGGTGAGTAAATGGCAGTGTGTTTAATTATTTGCATGACTGACTAGGTGTGTGAGTACCTCTATGGATGAGTGGCGGTGTTTGAGTGTCTATATAGGAGTATGAGTGCATATGATAGTCCTGTACTGAGTGACCGTAAGTATGAGTGACTGTACGGGTGAGTAAGTGGATGTGTGTGTAGACCTAAGAATCAGTGAGTGGGTATGTAGTTATTGGTGTTGGAGTGTCTATGGTTTTGCGAATGGCAGTCTGTAATTTAGAGTGGGTGTATCAAAGGTTATATTAGGGTGTGAGGAGGTGCATCAGATTATCACGTGGATGATGTCATCAGTGATGTCATTTGAGATGTCATCAGTGATGTCATCAGTGATGTCACTGACCATGTCATGAGTGATGTAATATGTGACGTCATCAGCAGTGCATTGCGGGGCGCGAGTTATAGTTAGCTGAACTAACTATAACGGGGGAATTTCACGGGTTTTGTACGAGTGCAATGTCCAACTAACTATAACTGTCCCTAAAACCTATGGTTTTTTCAGTGAATTTGTAAGGTTTTTTAAATGCTAATTTCTAACTATAACGTGCCTGAAACCTATGGTTTTTTCAGTGAATTTCAAAGGTTTTTTAACCCCTTGACCGCGATCGGAATTCTGCTCGGGTGCTGGACATTCCGATCGCGGGTGCGGTCGTGACGAGCTCAGCTCGTCATGCGCACAGCGCTACCGCGCAGCATGACGAGCTGAGCTCGTCACGCGCACCGAAGGGGTTAAATGCTAATTCCTAACTATAACATGTCTGAAACCTATGGTTTCTTTCAGTGAATTTCAAAGGTTTTGTAAATGACAATTTTTAAATGTATTAATTGTTATATTTATTTTTTTTATACTGATTTACTACATTTTTTTAAACTATTTATTTTTAGATATTTTATTTTTTAAATTACATTGTAATTACATTATACATTACATTACAAAATATACTTTCTCATAATGAATTACTTTAGTTTAAATACTTTGCAAATAGGCAATTGACTTTTAAGTACAGTAGTTACAGTTGTTGCAATGGGCAACACAATTTCAAACACAATGCAACATTGAGCTCAATGTGAATTTCTAGTTAAATGCAATTAGTTACTTTATGGATTACTTTTCTAACCACAGGACTGGATCCTAGATTCAGTCTTGGGACATCTCCTGTAAACAGTTGAGTAAAAGCGTTTTGGTTACAGTAGTGATTTTTAAAGAATATTATTGTATTTTAAAAGTTGACAGAAACTTTTTCACATAGAATCACTAATGTTATCCTATGGGAGGAAATTCACTTAGCAGGTAAGTAGTGTTATCGTTACTTTTCTTCTCAGTGGTGGATCCTGGATCCAGCACTGGTGCATCTCCTGTAAACAGTTGAAAGAATGCGTTTAAGTCATTCAGGCGATTTTTAAGGAATATTTGTAGTTTGTGAAAATCGACACTTAGAAACTTTTCTGCTGAAAACCAGACAATGTATTCCTATGGAAGGAAATACAAGTTACTGGTAAGTACGGTTAGAATTACTTTTCAGGATCAGTACTGGGCTCAAAGATGCAGCACTGAGGTCTCTCCTGATAACAGGTGAGTAAATCGGAATTCGTAGTTCGGCTGATTTTAGAGGAATATTATAAAGTTCCAAAACTCCACACAGAGGAATATTTGCACAATGGTGAAGGAAGGGGGTGGGGCCTGAGGTGACATGTCTGCAAACATGCCCTGTGGCGCGTTTTAAATTGGAGAATTAATTCCTCCTCAATCCCGAGGGTCCCTAGGGGCCAACTAGCCCACCAGATACCTCCAGTATGCGCCAGAGAGCTGCGTTGCAGAGAGGTGTTCAGAGGCCATGCCCCTTTTACAACACTCTGCAACGCAGCTCCGTGGCGCTTACTGGAGGTACCTGGTGGGCTAGTTGGCCCCAGGGACCCTCAGGATTGAAGGGATTTAATTCCCCATCTTAAAACGCGCCACGGGCCTGTTTGCACACATGTCACCTGAAGCCCCGCCTCCTCCCTTCACCACTGTGCAAACGCGCCCCGTGGCGCATTTTAAGTTGGGGGATTAAGTCCCCTTGAATCCTGAGGGTCCCTGGAATCCAACTAGCCCACCATGTACCTCCAAAAAGCGCCACAGAGCTGCGTTGCAGAGAGGTGTAAAAGGGGCGTGGCCTCTGTACACCTCCCTGCAACGCAGCCCCTAGCGCATACTGGAGATTCCTGGTGGGCTAGTTGGCCCCAGGGACCCCCAGTATTCAAGGGGAATTACTTCCCCTTCTTAAAACGCGCCAGGGGGCGCGTTTGCAGACTGCTGCAGGGAGGGGGCGGGGCCTCCGGCACAATGCCGGTCTTTTTTTTTTTGTATGGGAGGGGGGCTGCGTGGCCCCCCTTCCCTCGGCCACTTTTGGCCCCGGGGACCCCATCCCCCGGGGCCTGGCCACTCGTTGGGGACCGTGGGGGGGTCCCCAATCCCCGCACGGTCCCGCCGGCTCCCCGCGTCCTGCGGGAGCCGGCATTGCTTTTCCATAAGGGAGCTGCTGACATGCAGCTCCCCTTATGGAAAGCAATCTGCTTTGCTTCATTGAAGCGAGAGCAGGTTTCCCTGCTCTCGCTTCAATGAAGCAAGCAAGTTTGCAATGACAGGACGGGAGCCGCGAGGCTCCCGTCCTGCCATTGCAAACAGCAGTGTCCTGGGGTAGGCACCCCAGGACACTGCAGGAGCCGGCCCTGGGGGGTGGCGGTCCCCAGGGCCATCAAGGGCTCCAGGAGGGGGGCCGCGCGGCCCCCCTCCCATCCTGTGCACAGCCCCGGGGAGGTGGTGGTCCCCGGGGCTCCTAAACGGACCCCCACATTTTATTATTTAGTGCCCCGGGGAGGTGGCGGTCCCCGGGGCATGTGGGGGGGCTCGAGCCCCCCCACACAGGTTATTTTAAAAAAAATAAAAAGAAGCCCGGGGGGTGGCGGTCCCCGGGGCTGCGGGAGGGCCGAGAGCCCTCCCGCAACATTTTAATTCAAAGCCCCGGGGGGTGGTGGTCCCCGGGGCTTGGGGGGGCCTTAGAGGACCCCCACATAAATTTACATTAACCCCCGCATGCCCCCGGGACTTGTGCCACCCGGGGGCAAAATAGCATGAAAGCGCGGGAGACCGCGCTTCGATTTTTTTTTTATCGGCGGGATCCGCGCATCCCGCCGATTTAAAAAAAATAAAATGTTTTTTTCTGCCCAGGGGGTCCTTGTGGGACACCCTGAGCAGACCTAGGGGGTCAGGGTGTTTCTACCCTGCCCCCTTTGTGCGTTTTGCGCACTTGTTTCTTGTGCCTCGGTTCTACCGAGGGACAAAATGGCTGCCAACACTTCCTGATTTGGAGTGTTGACAGCCACTTGACAGCCAATTAGCATGCAGCTCGTGATCGGGATGGTGCGCGCAGGGTGCGCTCAGGGTGCGCGGATCCGACGCGGCCATAGATATATATGTGATTTTACTTGTGATTTTCTCAGGAACTACTGAACGGATTTACACCATTTAAGCAAAAGGCACGACTCTGAACCAAGGGCTACCTTTTTGCCAAATTTGGTGTAATTCCGTTCAGCAGTTCGGGCTGTAGCTGCGATGAAAGGATCCTATGGAAAAATGAATGGGGAAAACACGTTTTGGGATCCCCCTTTGTTCTCGGCCCCCGCTTGACGAATCACCCCGAGACTTTCAGGGTAGGAGCAGACCGGAGCGGGCCACAAAGTTTGAAAATTTCGCGAAGATTCGTCAACCGGCGCAAGAGATATTTCAAATAAAATGTTGCGGATTTCCTATGGAAAATAGGTCCTAACTATAACTATCTACTGGCGACCGCCAGTAGATAATATATGTATATATATATATATATATATATATATATATATATTGCTGGCTTCGTCTCTACAACATCCAGTTTTCCCCGGAAAAGACGAACACGGACCCAAGGTTTCTGGTGCAAAGGTGAGTTTATTTGCTGCCCCGCACCGCCGCCATAACGCGTTTCGGTCTTCCAAAGGCCTTGATCACATGACGCTTTGCTTTGTGCTTCCCCTACATTTAAAGTGCCAGTGCAACAATTACGTGCTAAAACAGGTGACTAATTCATGACCATGGAAGAGTTACTATCGTCAATTGAAATAAAACACATATTTGCACCAAATACAGGTTAAAGTTCATATGAATATATAAATAAATATATATATATATTATCTACTGGCGGTCGCCAGTAGATAGTTATAGTTAGGACCTATTTTCCATAGGAAATCCGTGACATTCTATTTGAAATAACTCTCTTGCCGGTTGACGAATCTTCGCGAAATATTCAAACTTTATGGCCCGCTCCGGTCCGCTCCTACCCTGAAAGTTTCGGGGTGATTCGTCAAGCGGGGGCCGAGAAAAAAGGGGGGTCCCAAAACGTGTTTTCCTCATTCATTTTCCCATAGGAAACTTTAGACACGGCTCCAGCCCGAACTGCTGAACGGAATTACACCAAATTTGGCAAAGAGGTAGTTCTTGGTTCAGAAAGAACCCTTTTGTTAAATGGTGTAAATCCGTTCAGTAGTTCCAGAGAAAATCAAAAGGAAAATCACATATATATCTATGGCCGCGTCGGATTCGCGCACCCTGAGTGCATCCTGCGCGCACCTCCCGATCACGAGCTGCATGTTAATTGGCTTTCAAGTGGCTGTCAACACTCCAAATCAGGAAGTGTTGGCAGCCATTTTGTCCCTCGGTAGAACCGAGGGACAGAAACAAGTGCGCAAAGCGCAAAAAGGGGGCAGGGTAGAAACACCCTGACCCCTAGGTCTGCTCAGGGGTCCCACAAGGACCCCCTGGGCAGAAAAAGCATTTTTCTTTTTTTTAAATCGGCAGGATGCGCTCAGGGTGCTCCTGCCGATTAGAAAAAAACCCAGAAGAAACAAGTGCGCAAACGCACAAAGGGGGCAGGGTAGAAACACCCTGACCCCTAGGTCTGCTCAGGGGTCCCTCAAGGACCCCCTGGGCAGAAAAAGCATTTTTTTTAAATCGTCGGGATGCGCTCAGGGTGCGCGGATCCCGCCGAGAAAAACGAAGCGCGGTCTCCCGCGCTTCTTTGCTAATTGGCCCCCGGGTGGGCCAAGTCCCGGGGGCATGCAGGGTTTCTTTTAATATGTGGGGGCCTCTAAGGCCTCCAAGCCCCGGGGACCGTCACCCCCGGGGCTTAAAAAATAATGGTGCGGGAGGGCTCTTTGCCCTCCCGCTGCCCCGGGGACCGCCACCTCCCCGGAGCTTCTTTTTTAAAGATTTTGACCTGTGTGGGGGCTCCAGCCCCCACACGCCCCGGGACCACCACCTCCCTGGGGCACTAAAGATTTGAATATGGGGGTCCGTTACGGACCCCAAAGCCCCGGGGACCACCACCTCCCGGGGCTGTGCACTGGATGGGAGGGGGCCGCGCGGCCCCCTCCTGGAGCCCTTGATGGCACTGGGGACCGCCACCCCCCAGGGCCGGCTCCTGCAGTGTCCCGGGTGCCTACCCCCGGGACACTGTAGTTTGCTATGACAGGACGGGAGCCTCGCAGCTCCCGTCCTATCATAGCAAACTTGGTTTGCATTTTGAAAGAGAGAGCAGGAAACCTGCTCTCTCTTTCAAAATGCAAATCCAATTAGCTTTCCACATGGGGAGCAGCATGTTAGCTGCTCCCCATGTGGAAAAGCAATGCCGGCTCCCGTAGGACACGGGGAGCCGGCGGGACTGTGGGGGATTGGGGACCCCCACAGTCCCCAACCAGAGGCCAGGCCCCGGGGGATGGGGTCCCCGGGGCCATAAGTGGCCAGGGAGGGGGCCACGCAGCCCCCTCCCCAAATTATAAAAAAAAAAAAAAAAAAAAGGGCAAGGCCGGCCCCGGGGGACGGGGCCCCGGGGCCTTAAATGGCCTGAGGAGGGGGGCCACGCAGCCCCCCTCCAAATTAAAAAAAATTTAAATTGAGGGCATGCCCCGGGGGATGGGGTCCCCGGGGCCAATACAGGCCCAGGAAAGGGGGGCCACGCGGCCCCCTTCCCATTTTTTTTTTATTTAAAAATAAAATAAAATGCTCAGGCCCCGGGGATGGGGTCCCCAGGGCCAAAAGTGGCCAAGGGAAGGGGGACACGCAGCCCCCTCCCAATCAAAAAAAAGAAAAGACCGGCATCGTGCCGGAGGCCCCGCCCCCTCCCTGCAGCAGTCTGCAAATGCGCCCCTGGCGCGTTTTGAGAAGGGAAGTAATTCCCCTTGAATACTGGGGGTCCCTGGGGCAAACTAGCCCACCAGGAACCTTCCAGTATGCGCTAGGGGCTGCGTTGCAGAGAGGTGTACAGAGGCCACGCCCTTTTACACCTCTCTGCAACGCAGCTCTGTGGCGCTTTTTGGAAGTACATGGTGGGCTAGTTGGACTCCAGGGACCCTCAGGATTCAAGGGGACTTAATCCCCCAACTTAAAACGCGCCACTGGGCGCGTTTGCACAGTGGTGAACTGAGGGGGTGGGGCTTCAGGTGACATGTGTGCAAACAGGCCCCGTGGCGTGTTTTAAGATGGGGAGTTAAATCCCCTTCAATCCTGAGGGTCCCTGGGGGCCAACTAGCCCAACAGGTACGTCCAGAAAGCGCCACAGAGCTGCGTTGCAGAGAGGTGTAAAAAGGGGTGTGGCCTCTGTACACGTCTCTGCAACGCAGTCCCCTGGCGCATACTGGAGGTTCCTGGTGGGCTAGTTGGCCCCCAGGGACCCTCATGATTCAAGGGGACTTAATCCCCCAACTTAAAACGCGCCACGGGGCGCATTTGCACAGATGTCTCCTCAGGCCCCGCCCCCTCCCTTCACCATTGTGCAAATATTCCTCTAAAATCAGCCGAACGACGAATTCCAATTTACTCACCTGTTATCAGGAGAGAACCCAGTGCTGCATCTTTTAGCCCAGCACTGATCCTGAAAAGTAATTTTAACCGTACTTACCAGTAACTTGAATTTCCTTCCATAGGATATCATTGCCTGCTTTTTGCTGAAAAGTTTCTGTCGATTTTTGAAACATACAAATATTCCTCTAAAATCAGCCGAACTACGAATTCCGATTTACTCACCTGTTATCAGGAGAGACCTCAGTGCTGCATCTTTCAGCCCAGTACTGATCCTGAAAAGTAATTTTAACCGTACTTACCAGTAACTTGAATTTCCTTCCATAGGAAATCATTGACTGGTTTCACTTGGAAATTCTTCTAAGTGTGCAGTTTTGGAACTTTATAATATTCCTCTAAAATCAGCCGAAATACGGATTCCGATTTACTCACCTGTTATCAGGAGAGACCTCAGTGCTGCATCTTTCAGCCCAGTACTGGTCCTGAAAAGTAATTCTAACCGTACTTACCAGTAACTTGAATTTCCTTCCATAGGCTAACATTGACTGGTTTCACTTGGAAATTCTTCTAAGTGTGCAGTTTTGGAACTTTATAATATTCCTCTAAAATCAGCCGATATACGGATTCCGATTTACTCACCTCTTATCAGGAGAGACCTCAGTGCTGCATCTTTCAGCCCAGTACTGATCCTGAAAAGTAATTTTAACCGTACTCACCAGCAACTTGAATTTCCTTCCATAGGCTAACATTGACTGGTTTCACTTGGAAATTCTTTTAAGTGTGGAGTTTTGGAACTTTATAATATTCCTCTAAAATCAACCGAACTACGAATTCCGATTTACTCACCTGTTATCAGGAGAGAACCCAGTGCTGCATCGTTTAGCCCAGCACTGACCCTGAAAAGTAATTCTAACCGTACTTACCAGTAACTTATATTTCCTTCCATAGGAATCCATTGTCTGATTTCAGCAGAAAAGTTTCAAAGTGTCGATTTTCACAAATTACAAATATTCCTTAAAAATCGCCTGTATGACTTAAACGCATTCTTTCAACTGTTTACAGGAGATGCACCAGTGCTGGATCCAGGATCCAACACTGAGTAAGAAAAAGTAACGATAACACTACTTACCTGCTAAGTGAATTTCCTCCCATAGGATAACATTGGTGATTTTATGTGAAAAAGTTTCGAAGTGTCAACTTTTAAAATACAATAATATTCCTTAAAAATCACTACTGTAACCAAAACGCTTTTACTCAACTGTTTACAGGAGATGTCCCAGGACTGAATCTAGGATCCAGTCCTGTGGTTAGAAAAGTAATCCATTAAGTAACTAATTGCATTTAACTAGAAATTCACATTCAGCTCAATGTTGCATTGTGTTTGAAATTGTGTTGCCCATTGCAACAACTGTAACTACTGTACTTAAAACTCTATTGCCTATTTGCAAACTATTTAAACTAAAGTAATTCATTCAGAGAAAGTATATTTTGTAATGTAATGTATAATGTAATTACAATGTAATTTAATAAATAAAATATCTAAAAATAAATAGTTTTAAAAAATGTAGTAAATCAGTATCAAAAAACTAAATATAACAATTAATACATTTAAAAATTGTCATTTACAAAACCTTTGAAATTCACTGTGTCGGCAAACAATGGAGCTGGGGGTGTAAATTAAGGGGTGTACAGAATAAATTAAAATATATGATTAACATTGATATAAACTGCAGAATCCGTAAAGATAAGAATAACTTATTTAAATTGGCTATTCAATCATTTGAAAAGATGCTTTCTTTAAAACTAAATTTAAAAACTTTTTTTTTAGGGAAACTTAATGTGTGCCCGAAATTCTTCAAATACATGCAATGGGGTTAATCAGGTGCATAAGCTGGAATGTGGCTGGGCTAAACTCATTTAGTAAACGGTGCTTGGTGAGGGAGGAGCTAAGGATACATAAACCACATCTGGTGGTCTTAGTAGAGACACATTTAGCATACAAAGATAGGGGTTTGTTTAAACAGCTTGGATTAGAAATGCTTGAGTGTACCTCACAGGGTGCAACAATCAGAGGCGTAGCCATCCTTAAAGACAAACATTTTATATGCAAAAAACTTGAAAAAGCCTCTGACCCAGGTGGTAGATGGGTAATTCTACAATTGGAGATTAACAAAAGAAGTTAGTCCTATGTGCACTATACGGTCCAAACCAAGATGATCCTACTATCTTCGAGAAGCTAATGATGGAGCTTTTGGGTTGGCAGGGGAAATCATAATCTTAGGGGATTTTAACTGTACCTTAAATTACTCTATGGATTCATCTAATCGGTATGCTTCTCCAAGAATGAATAGAGTTAGAAGATCAATTTTGGAAATGGCCCGACTTCATGGGATGGCTGATGTATGGCGTACATTATACCCAACTAAACCTGGCTTCACGTATTATTCTAGACCTCATCAACACTACTCTAGAATTGATCTAATCCTGGTGAAATGCTCCCTTTTAGGGAGAATAGATATCGAAGTATGCCCGCGAATAACATCTGATCACAACCCTCTATTAATATACTTGCAATTTTCCTTAGAGGACAAGTGTTCTCGCTCTTTTTCATTTCCTAGGCATTTGCTATGCGATCCCGAATATATCTCTCGTACTACAGGGGTTCTTACTGATTATCTACAACACAACATAGGCACTGCTTCTTCTTTTATAATATGGGATACAATGAAAGCTGTGATTCGAGGATCTACACAGCAATATATTTATCAACTGAATAAAGCTATTCAAGGGAGGGAGAAGGAGCTATGCAATAATCTAACAAAATTGGAGCTGCTACATGCTCAAGAGATTATGGCGAATGGGTTAAATAAAGAAGCTATATATTCTGAATTAATAAGTACAAGGGCACTTATGACCCGGCGATTTAAAGAGAAAGTGGCTGCTGCTTATAATAAAAGTCGAATGAATAGATATGAATACGGGGATCAAGTCGGTCGCTTATTGGCTTATCAGGTAGCAGATAAGAAAGCTAAAACCAGGATAGACTCAATTAAAGGCAAAGATGGTATTATATACAACTCGACTAATCTAATTTTGGAGCAATTTTATCAATTCTACTTGGAATTATATGCTCTGTCAGAAAATTATGATTCAGCGGTGGCTGAAGAATATTTACAATCATTGAGGCCCTCTGTTCTTGATCCAGAGGCTATAGAACACCTACAACTTGATATATTAGAAGATGAAATCGCAACTGCTATAGCTGCGCTGCCTTTAGGCAAAGCAGCCGGAGACGACGCCCTACCACTGGAGTTTTATAAAACTTTTAAAACTTTAATTCTCCCACTGTTCCAAGAAGTGATGCACCAGATAGCTGAGTGCAAGCAAGTTCCTGATTCTTGGGATATGATTAATATTGTTTTTTTCTTAAAAAGGAAATTCACTGAAAAAACCATAGGTTTTAGGGGCGTTATAGTTAGAAATTAGCATTTAAAAAACCTTTGAAATTCACTGAAAAAACCATAGGTTTCAGGCACGTTATAGTTAGGAATTAGCATTTAAAAAACCTTACAAATTCACTGAAAAAACCATAGGTTTCAGACAGGTTATAGTTAGAAATTAGCATTTAAAAAACCTTTGAAATTCACTGAAAAAACCATAGGTTTTAGGGACAGTTATAGTTAGTTGGACATTTCACTCGTACAAAACACGTGAAATTCCCCGTTATAGTTAGTTCAGCTAACTATAACTCGCGCCCCAGCAATGCACTGCTGATGACGTCACATATTACATCACTCATGACATGGTCAGTGACATCACTGATGACATCACTGATGACATCTCAAATGACATCACTGATGACATCACTGATGACATCATCCACGTGATAATCTGATGCACCTCCTCACACCCTAATATAACCTTTGATACACCCACTCTAAATTACAGACTGCCATTCGCAAAACCATAGACACTCCAACACCAATAACTACATACCCACTCACTGATTCTTAGGTCTACACACACACATCCACTCACTCACCCGTACAGTCACTCATACTTATGGTCACTCAGTACAGGACTATCATATGCACTCTTACTCCTATATAGACACTCAAACACCGCCACTCATCCATAGAGGTACTCACACACCTAGTCAGTCATGCAAATAATTGAACACACTGCCATTTACTCACCTATACAGTTATACACACACCAGCTCACTTAATCATTCAAATACTAGCACATTGTTACGCTCTTATACAATCACTGATACAAGCACACACTCATCCATACAGCCACTATCACAATCACTCACTCTCGCTAATAGCTATTTATATACTCCAACACACATATATACTGCCTTTCACATATGTAGTTACTCACACATGTACCACTGGGACATACATTCACTCACTAACACACTCTTACACACACTTACCCACCCATACAGTCTATCACAGATGCACTCTTGAAACCATCCACCCAGTGAATCACCCACTCACACATCTATGCACAGAGTCGCACACACCCCTCCCACACAAACACTCAGGCACCCATACAGATACTCAGACAACCATTCAATAACTCATATACACACTCATGTAGCTATTCACAAACACATGCAGCCGCTTACACAGCAACAGACAGACGGATACAGACATTCACCCAGTTTAGTCACTAACCCATGCATTAAGTAAGATACATTAAATCATTCACTTATAGAGTCAGTCACGCACCTACTAAATCATCCATACAGACACTTATACACCCACTCATTCTTCAATACGTCTTTTCCTATATATATTAAAAATATTTAAACTTTACAGAAACACACAGTCACTGCATGATGTCAACAGTGATGTCATTTGAGATGTCATCAGTGATGTCATCAGTGATGTCACTGACCATGTCATGAGTGATGTAATATGTGACGTCATCAGCAGTGCATTGTGGGGCGCGAGTTATAGTTAGCTGAACTAACTATAACGGGGGAATTTCACGGGTTTTGTACGAGTGAAATGTCCAACTAACTATAACTGGCCCTAAAACCTATGGTTTTTTCAGTGAATATATATATATACACAGATGATTTTTTGGCTAATAAAAATCAAATCAATCAATATTTCTTTAAATGAGAATTATTAAAAGAGTTAAAAATTGCCAATGCTAGAGGCACCTTATAAACAGTCCTCTATATGCAACAATCTGTGTTAAACCTGTAAATATTAAAACACAATGTATATTAATAACAATACAAGTGTTAAAAAATGTGCTAAAAATGTAATAAATATGATAAAAACCATGCTTAAAAGTAAGTACTTCGCTACTTTTTATCATAAATTTACCCATACAAGCACTCTCTCATTGTGCCTAGATGGTTTGCCATTGGTTTTATGCTATTGACACTAATTAAGCCCTTAGTGAGCTATCTCAATTCCTCCATATCCTACTGTGATTGAGTGAAAAAGTGCATAACGTATCACCATATAGAATCTAAAATAGATTCCAAAAAGTGCCAAGTGCTATACATGTCTGGATAAGAACTATGCAAATCAGAGGCTAAAATTGCTGAAATCAATAATTACATGTGTGTTTAAAAGGGTTTAAAACAAGGGATTCAGACGTTAGTTAGTGTGCAATTCATAATAGGAGAAAACCCTTATAAGCAAGTGAAAAAATCCTCACTAGTGTTGAGCCCAAATGGAGTTTTTGTATCGAGCTCCAGAATGTACCTGGTTTCTAAGAGACGTAGTTGGGCCTCGCGGTTGCCTCCCCTCCTCAAGGGGGATACTGTCGACAACAAAATATTTCAGATGTTCCGGGCTGCCGCCATGTGTCTCCCCAAAGTGTCTGGCCACAGGATAAGCTGGATCGCTGTTAGTTATAGCTCTTATGTGCTGGAGTATCCGCTTATGCACTGGCAGCTTAGTGCTGCCAATATAACGTAAATCACAGGGACACTCCAGCACATATACAGCGTATTCAGTCCTACATGTAAGCCTTTTCATAATAGGTACAGGGTCTAGTTTAAATGGGCTCATGTAGCATGTTTTGTTCTGAGCGAATTTACATGCTTTACATGTTGGGCATTTCACGAATCCTTTATGTAAGGTGAGCCAGTTGCCAGTTGATCTTAATTCAGGACTGTTGTTAACTAGGCTGTTGCTCATTGATCTTGCCTTTCTAAAGGTGAGATCAGGTTTCTTTGGTAGAACATCTCTCAAAATGGGATCGCTGCACACCAAGCCCCAATTTCTATTTAATATTTTACGTAGGGCTTGGTGTTGCCTGTTGTAGGTTAGAATCAACCTTGTAGGTTGTACAGTTTGGTCCAAATCTACAGCTTGCTGATTTGTTTTGTTAGCAAGGACTTGCTCCCTATCGATAGCCTTGGTTTTGTTAATGGCTTTGTCAATGATATTAGCAGCATATCCTCTCTCTAGGAACCTTTCCCTGCTTGCCTGCTGAGCGACTTTGCAATCCTCATCAGTGCTGCAAATCCATCTGATACGCAGCATTTCCCCGTAGGGAATGCTGTTAATCAGGTGTCTGGGGTGATGACTATGTGCATGAAGCACTGTGTTTCCAGCAGTCGGTTTCCTATACATTCTGGTCTCTAGACTTTCATTCCTTACAATAACCTCTACATCTAAAAAACAAACAGCTGTTCTACTAATGTTTGCAGTAAAATGCAGATTGAGGTCATTGTTGTTGATCTGTTCAATAAATCGGCGGGCCAATGTCTCTTGACCTCGCCAAATAAGGAACAAATCATCGATATAACGAAACCAGTAAGGAACATGCTGTTCCATTGTATCTGCGATTGCACCCTAAGGACCTGCTCCTCCCACAGTCCCATATGCAAGCAGGCATAACTGGGGAAAAGCAGGCCCCCATTGCAACACCCTAGTCTGTTGATAGACCTGGTTATCAAAAAGAAAGACATTTTGCTCTAAACATGTTGAAACCATATTAATCAGCATTCTATTGTGCATATATAAACACATTGGCCTTTTGTTAAGAAAATGTTCAATCACCTTAATGCCGTCCTGATGGCGAATAGACGTATACAGTGATGTTACATCCAATGTTATCAATAAAGAATCTGGATTCCATGTCATTTCACTAATCTTCCTCAGGAAATCGGTTGTATCCTGAAGATAAGATGGCAAGATTTTAACAAATTCCGGTAAAAAATAATCCACATATCTAGATGTGTTTTCCATGAGACTGTTAATAGCCAAAATTATCGGCCTGCCCGGAGGTTTTGTTGCACACTTGTGGATTTTGGAATGAAGTACATTGCGGGGATTACAGGATGCTCCTTTTTCAAAAGCGGAATTCATCTTCGCTTAGCAATCCCCCACTTTTCCATGCAATTAACTTTAGATAGTATTCATTCCAGGATGATTTTACCATATGTATGTTACTCTTTTTGTAGCACTCAATGTCACTCAATTGGTTTGATGCTTCCTCCATATACAAAATGCGAGGCCACAACACCACATTGCCCCTTTATCTGCTTGCCTCACGATAATATTATTGTTGTTCTGAAGTTTTTTCATCAGTCGTACGTAACAATGGTTTTGTCTATTACGTGTGTGGCGGGCATTAGTGGTGGATTTATATAGTCGTTTTAATTCCGTTGTGACTTGTTCATGGTATACATCTTGTAGGAGAGTAGGATCTGCCTCTTATGTTGCCCCCACTTTTTTTCTGATGTTTACACTGGTTTCTGGCTATAGTCTGGCTGGGTCCCTGCCAATCAGGGCCCCAGCCTCTCTGTTCTCTCTAAATGACTTGGAGTGCACTCTAGGTGCACTAGTGATTGGATACTGTGGTACCTTATGAGTCCCTAGTATATGGTACCTTAGGTACCAAGGGCATAGGTACTTCACAGGCCTACCAGGGGCTGAAGCATGTATTATGCCACCCCTGGGAAGCAGACTAAATCTGACACCACAAGCCTGCTACTGCAGCCTGGGTGAGGGGGTGCTAGCACTCCTCACAGAGATATAGGTTTCCTATATCTCCTCTGCACACACATTTAAACCTATCAGTCACCCCTAAGGCAGGCCCTATCAATCCTGAGGGCAGGGTGCTTGGTTCCTATGTGAGAGGGTGCCTCTGCCTGAGCAGGGCCCCTCTGCAGCTCTCAGAGTCCATTCTCTGGGGCTGTTTGTGTATGCGGTTAAACCATATACTCTTAAGTGCATTATATCCTCGCAGTAGAATGCTAACTTTGGAAGGGCTGCATCAAAACATGTCGTGTTTGGTTTCAAACATCTTGGAATACTACCCCCCCACCAGTTCTGGCGGCGGGGGTAGCATTCCACCCTTCTATAGGGTTAGACATGTACCTACTGTGGAAACGCGGTAGAATCCTGCAGAGCCCTGGCATCACAAAATGGATGCCACCAGTCACAGACACTGGGCTGCCCTCCTGCTGATGACCGAAACTCGCAGTGGAGGAAGCCCAACAATAGGTATCCTGTCACAGGAGGGTGTGACCACCTTCCAGACAGGGTTTAGTGTATTGGGGCTGGGTGGGTGCACTCTTAGAGTGCTTTGAAGTCCTGCACTGGGGGAGCAGAAGGCTCCTCTGTGCATATGCCAGTTCAAACCAGCTCAGGGGCTACCTGCCCCTGCTCTGGCATGAAACTGGACAAAGGGAAGTGGGAAGTGGGTGTAGCACTCCCCTGACCCTCCCATAGGTGGGGTCATAGAGCTAGTCCCTCCCTTTCTTTTAGTATAAGAGGGGGAACCTGTGCATTGCAAACTAGATATCCCTGGACGATGCTCTGAAGAAGAATCCTGGACCTTCGACGTTCCACTACCTTTGGAAGACTGAAGAATCTCCCTCGGAGTCAAGGAGTGACTCCCCTGCTTGGCAAGCACCAAAAACTACAAACAACAGTTGCAAACTATGCCGCTCCCGCCAGAGTCCGAAGTCCCTGTAGCCCAAGAAGTGGATTTCCTGACTTCTCAAAGGCCATCGTGAGTCCCCAGTGAAGCTGAGGCCAGTGGACCCCAAGAGTGATGAGGAACCATGACACCTGGGTACCGTGCACTATTGTCAAGTGCAACCCCTTCACAACATTCTACGAACTTGTGCTTTGGACCACGTATGGTCCTAGCGTCCAGCAAGAATCCCTCCGAAGATCAGAGGCCTACCACGTCCTGAGTGACCGTGGGCCCCTGTTGAGCAAATCCTCCTGAGGTGTCTTTGCGATCCATTACCAGCCAGCTTGTGAGTCCCCTGAAGGATTTCCTACAGAACCAAAGGGCTCCCCTGGTTGCTCCAGACCTGCCCTGACTGACCTTTGCTGGGTGAGTCCCTCAGACCTTGCTGGTCTGCACCATTAACTTTTTACACTTTCCCCAAGACTTGCTGTTACCAAGGCTTGTTAGCTCCAATCGAGTTGCCGATACCGCAGTAAGCTGCAGACATCGTGGTACACACAGAATCCAGCTCCTGGTTGTCATCGACACCTCCTGGACCTCGTGGCTGAAGAGTCAAGGCACCAGTGAACAACCTGAATCTTGCGACGACGGTGGGCATCCATCTTCCTTGCCCCGAGTCACTGCCAAGTGACTTTGAACACTGTCCCCTCTGCTTTCAGGTCTTCCATCTTCTGAATCCAGGCTTGGATTCCACCGGACACTTCTTCGGACTTCACAAGCAGCAAGTCTTCATTGTCCTCCATTGAAAACGATGCTGCGACCCGACACCAAAGGACACCTATGCACCCGGCTTCCCTGGGTGAGGTAACTCCAGCACTACGGTGCTCCTGTGGGTGTTGGCCCTAGAACTACTTACCCTGTAAGTGACTTGCTTGTAGGTTCTCCCGAAGTATCCTAAAACTCTTAATTTCCAACCGCGACTTGCCCCATTGAAGTCAACGGCGATTCGCGCCTCTGTATCCACACTGCACGCGTCCCCCGTGGGTCCTTTACTTACCTGCCTTGGGTGGTTTCGTGAGGCCCCAGCACTTCTGAAGGCCCTAGGCCTTGTCTCTTTGCAAGTCGTTGTTTCTAAGTCTCTTTTTAGTATATGGTCTGGTACGCCCCTAGGGCCTCAGCCATATTTGTGCTTAATTTATTGTGAAACGTTGATTTGTGCATATGTCCTTGACTTCTAATCTCATAAAGAGATTAGTAGAGAGTTGTTAGTAATAAATACATATATATTTGATATATATACCTGTGTGGTGTCTTTTCATTTGGTGATTCAAGAGATTGTGTGGTAAAACAAGCTGCTTTACATTCCTTCAAGACTTAGCCTGAAGGCTGCTCTCCACAGCTACCACTAGGATAGCTTTCTTTAAAGGTTGTCTTAAACCTATCTACCATAAGAGTTGAATTGTACTGGTGCAAGGTGTCCACTTTAATTAGTGAACAGCATATACCAGGCCAACTTCTCACATTGGTGGGCAGCGTGTGGGATTCCAGCTTGCTATTGTTTTACCAGAAAATCTCTATTTGAATTACTAACTGAAAACCACTATAGGTACTTAAGGTACATATAAAGTCAAGCTTAGTATCAATAAGTTCTACTGAACTTAGAGCTGTGTGCCAAGGGATAGCACACCCTTTCTACAGCTCAAGCTAGTATCAGTAGGCCACAAACTAGTGTAGATAGTACAACACTGCACAACACTAGAATGTCCTTAAAGGGTGGAACCAGTGGATCCACTCAACCTCAGTATAAGGACATGGCTTTCTCTGACTTGAGAGCCATGTGTGTTGAAAGACACCTGAAGCTAGGACAGATTCCCTCCACACTACACCTGATAGATCTGCTGACAGCAGATGATCTTAGATTGGCTCTAGGAGCTAATGGGTCTGAATCAGTGGGTGGGTCAATTACAGTGTCTGGGTCAGATGATGAAAATCAGAATGACCAAGACTCTGTGATTGAAGGTCCAGGCTCCAAGGGGCCTGAAAAGGACAGAGGAATTCTCCCTAAGAGAACTGACAGTGTGGATGAGAGGCATAGGTCCCCTTCCAGGGAATCTGACCACTCTTATCACTCTGGCAGAGAATTTGTCCAGCAGAGGAACTCATACTTTCCCATAAGAGAGAGCTCCTCTGACAGAATGTGCAAACTGCTGCAGTATGAGGAAGCAAGAGTTGCCCTCAGAACCAAGCAGTTGGCACTGAATAGAGAAGCCCTGGAAATCCAGAGAGCTTCTAGAAGAGAGGGTTAGAACCCCTTGGTGGCAGCAACAGTGTCCCTAGAGGCAGAGAATATATTCCAGACCATAGGAACCTGAGCAAGGTTGTTCCTCCCTACCAGAGTGGGGATGATATCCACAAGTGGATAACTGCTATGGAGAGGGTCTGTAGAGTACAGCAGGTCCCCCAAAAGCAGTGGGCAGCAATCTTGTGGCTCTCCTTTTCAGACAAAGGTAGAGACAAGCTCCTCACTGTTAGAGAAGAGGATGCTGATGATTATGAAGTCCTGAAGAGTGCACTGATAGATAGGTTTGGCTTAACCACTGAGCAGTACAGGTTGAAGTTCAGAGACACCCAGAAGGCACAGACTCAGGACTGGACTGACTTTGTAGATTGTGCAACCAAGGCTCTGGAGGGTTGGCTGGTTGGCAGTAGGGTTACTGATTTCAAGGGATTGTATAATCTGATGATGAGAGAACAGATCCTTAATAATTGCCAGAACCAGTTGTTGCATCAATACCTGGTGGACTCAGATCTGACCTCTCCCCAAGAATTGGGAAAGAAGGCAGACAAATGGGTCAGAACCAGGGTAAGGCAGAAAACCCAGAACCAAGGGGGTGACACAAAGAAGCAGGATTCTAAGGGCTCTGAGAAAGGTGGGGATAAGTCAAAAGACCAGAAGTCTTCACAAGGGCCCCAAAAATCTGCATCTGGTGGGGAGTCACAATCCAACAAGGGAAAAGGCCAAAAGAAGCCCTGGTGCAAATTCTGTAAACAGAAAGGGCACTGGACTTCTGATTGTAACAAGTCCAAAGACCAAACCTCCACCACTCCTGCCCCTAAGGCAACTGTTCCCCCTAGCTCAGCTACTGGTGGAGGTAGTACTCAGAATAAGGGTGTAGTAGGGTTGACCCTGGGTTCTGAAGTGGACTCTGACCTAGTCAGAGTGCCCACTCAGGCAATGCTGATTTGTGATGGAGACCTTGATATGTCCTTCCTAGTAAGCCCCAGTAATCTGGGCAAATACAAACAGCAGCCTGTAATAAATGGCAAACAGGCTTTGGCATTTAGGGACACAGGTGCTAGTGTCACCATGGTGGCAGAGGATCTTGTGGACCCTGGACAGATCATCCTGGGTGAAATGTACCAGGTGACCAATGAAAGCAATGTCAGGACCAACCATAGTCTGGCAGTTGTGAATTTCTCCTGGGGAGGGGTAACTGGCCTCAAGAAGGTTGTAGTCAGTGCAGACCTCCCTGTAGAATGTCTATTGGGCAATGATCTAGAGACTTCAGCCTGGTCTGAAGTAGAGTTATGGACTCATGCTGAGATGTTGGGCATCCCTGCAGAGGTATTTGCTGTGACCAGGTCACAAGCAAGAATGCATAACACTGAACCAGCTCTGGATCCTGGAACAATGGACCAGATGCTTCCCAAGAGGAGGAGCAGTAGGGTAAAGGCAGTGCCTTCCCCTCTGTCTCAGATCACAGATTCACCTCCAGAGGGAGGTGAAGCAGATCCTGAAGAAGGAACTGCCCCAGAGGGACTTGAGCCTGATCAGGTTGAGTTCTTGGGGGCAGGGGGCCCTTCTAGGGAAGATCTGAGTAAGGAGCAACAGTGCTGCCCCTCTCTTGAACCCCTCAGACAGCAGGCTGCTGCTGAGGCTGCTGGGAGTGCTAGTGGGTCCCATAAAGTTTATTGGGATGAGGGACTCCTATGTTCTGAGGGTAGACACCCAGCCCCTGGAGCCACCAGGAGGTTGGTAATACCTCAGAAGTTTAGGGGGTTCCTCTTGACCCTAGCACATGACATCCCTTTAGCAGGACACTTGGGCCAAAACAAGACCTGGGACAGGCTTGTTCCACATTTTCATTGGCCACATATGTCAGAGGCCACAAAGGAGTTTTGTTGCTCCTGTGTCACATGCCAAGCCAGTGGTAAGGCAGGTGGCACAACAAAGGCCCCCTGATACCACTACCTGTGGTGGGGGTACCCTTTGAAAGGGTAGGGATTGACATTGTTGGTCCCCTTGACCCTCAAACTGCATCTGGGCACAGGTTTATCCTGGTGGTAGTGGATCATGCCACCAGGTACCCAGAAGCAATTCCCTGAGGACCACCACAGCCCCTGTGGTGGCAAGAGCCCTCATTGGAGTTTTTTCCAGAGTGGGTTTCCCAAAGGAGGTCATATCTGACAGAGATACAAACTTCATGTCAGGATATCTGAAAGCAATGTGGAAGGAGAGTGGTGTAACTTATAAGTTCACCACCCTCTATCACCCACAATGCAATGGGTTGGTTGAACGTTTCAACAAAACCCTGAAGGGAATGATTAAAGGACTCCCAGAGAAGCTTAGGCGGAAATGGGACCTTCTTCTTCCTTGCCTGTTATTTGCATACAGAGAAGTTCCACAGAAGGGGGTTGGTTACAGCCCATTTGAGCTTCTGTTTGGGCACCCTGTAAGAGGTCCATTGTGTTTGGTTAAAGAGGGCTGGGAGTTACCTCTCAAACCCCCCAAACAGGATGTGATAGACTATGTACTTGGTCTCCGCTCCCGGATGGCCGAATACATGAAAAAGGCAACCAAAAACCTGGAGGCCAGCCAAGAATTACAAAAAGCTTGGCATGACCAAAAGGCTGTGCTGACTGTACCAGCCAGGACAGAAAGTGTGGGTGTTAGAGCCTGTGGCCCCAGCAGCCCTCCAGGACAAGTGGAGTGGCCCCCATACAATAGTTGAACAGAAGGGAGAAGTCACCTATCTGGTGAATCTTGGAACTCCCAGGAGCCCCCTGAGGGTGCTCCATGTCAACAGATTAAAGCCATATGTTGAGAGGGCTGACATGGGCTTGCTCATGGCAACTGATGAGGACCAGGAGGAGGAGAGTGACCCTCTCCCTGACCTGCTCTCTCAGAACCCTGATGATGGGTCAGTAGATGGTGTTGCTTTGGCAAGCAGCCTCACTGACCATCAGCAAACTGAGTGCAGACAAGTTCTGCAACAGTATAGACATATGTTTAGCCTGACCCCTAGTCAGACTACCTGGTGCACCCATGAGGTGGACACTGGAGACAGTCTGCCTGTCAAGAGTAAAATCTACAGGCAACCTGACCATGTCAGGGACTGTATCAGGACTGAAGTCCAGAAAATGTTGGAGCTAGGTGTAATTGAGCCTTCAGATATCCCTTGGGCTAGCCCAGTAGTCCTGGTACCCAAGCCTCATACCCAGGGTGGTAAGAAAGAAATGAGGTTTTGTGTAGACTACAGAGGCCTCAATGCAGTCACTAGGACTGATGCCTATCCCATACCAAGGGCAGATGAGCTGATTGATACTTTGGCCTCAGCCAAGTATCTGAGTACATTTGACCTAACAGCTGGCTACTGGCAGATCAGATTAGCTGATGATGCAAAAGCCAAAACAGCATTTTCGACCCCTAGTGGGCACTACCACTTTGTGGTGATGCCCTTTGGATTGAAAAATGCACCTGCCACTTTTCAGAGGTTGGTGAATAAAGTTCTGGCAGGGATGGAAACTTATTGCTCAGCTTATCTAGATGATATTGCTGTCTTTAGTTCCTCCTGGCAGGATCACCTAGTCCACCTCAGAAATGTTTTGGAGGCTCTGCAGAAAGCAGGACTCACTATCAAGGCCACTAAGTGCCAGATAGGGCAGAGTCAGGTTGTGTACCTGGGCCACCTTGTAGGTGGAGGCCAGGTTCAGCCTTTACAGAGCAAAATCCAAACCATAATGGAATGGGTTGCTCCAACCACCCAGACACAGGTGAGAGCCTTCTTAGGCCTGACTGGGTACTATAGGAGGTTTGTCAAGGGATATGGATCTATAGTGACCCCCTTGAATGATCTGACCTCAAAGAAAATGCCAAAAAAGGTTCAGTGGACAGCTAGACGTCAGAAGGCATTTGAAGACCTAAAGCAGGCCATGTGCACTGCCCCCATCTTACAGAGTCCAGACTACACCAAAAAGTTCATTGTCTAAACAGATGCTTCTGAGCTGGGTGTGGGAGCTGTACTGTCTCAACTGAATGATGAAGGTCAAGACCAGCCAGTAGCTTTTATTAGCAGAAGGCTGACCCCTAGAGAGAAACGTTGGTCAGCTATAGAGAGGAGGCCTTTGCTGTGGTGTGGGCCCTGAAGAAGCTGAGGCCATACTTGTTTGGCACTCACTTCATAGTTCAGACTGACCACAAGCCCCTCCTATGGCTTAAACAGATGAAAGGCAAAAACCCAAAACTTTTGAGGTGGTCCATTTCCCTACAGGGGATGGACTATACAGTGGAACATAGACCTGGGACCCAACATGCAAATGCAGATGGACTCTCAAGGTATTTCCACTTAGAACACGAAGACTCAACTGGTCAAGGTTAGTTTAGTGTCCCTGTGTTTGGGGGGGGGGGTTGTGTAGGAGAGTAGGATCTGCCTCTTATGTTGCCCCCACTTTTTTTCTGATGTTTACACTGGTTTCTGGCTATAGTCTGGCTGGGTCCCTGCCAATCAGGGCCCCAGCCTCTCTGTTCTCTCTAAATGACTTGGAGTGCACTCTAGGTGCACTAGTGATTGGATACTGTGGTACCTTATGAGTCCCTAGTATATGGTACCTTAGGTACCATGGGCATAGGTACTTCACAGGCCTACCAGGGGCTGAAGCCTATATTATGCCACCCCTGGGAAGCAGACTAAATCTGACACCACAGGCCTGCTACTGCAGCCTGGGTGAGGGGTGCTAGCACTCCTCACAGAGATATAGGTTTCCTATATCTCCTCTGCACACACATTTAAACCTATCAGTCACCCCTAAGGCAGGCCCTATCAATCCTGAGGGCAGGGTGCTTGGTTCCTATGTGAGAGAGTGCCTCTGCCTGAGCAGGGCCCCTCTGCAGCTCTCAGAGTCCATTCTCTGGGGCTGTTTGTGTATGCGGTTAAACCATATACTCTTAAGTGCATTATATCCTCGCGGTAGAATGCTAACTTTGGAAGGGCTGCATCAAAACATGTCGTGTTTGGTGTCAATCATCTTGGAATACTACCCCCCTGCCAGTTCTGGTGGCGGGGTAGCATTCCACCCTTCTAGAGGGATAGACATGTACCTACTGTGGAAACGCGGTAGAATCCTGCAGAGCCCTGGCATCACAAAATGGATGCCACCAGTCACAGACACTGGGCTGCCCTCCTGCTGATGACCGAAACTCACAGTGGAGGAAGCCCAACAATAGGTATCCTGTCACAGGAGGGTGTGACCACCTTCCAGACAGGGTTTAGTGTATTGGGGCTGGGTGGGTGCACTCTTAGAGTGCTTTGAAGTCCTGCACTGGGGGAGCAGAAGGCTCCTCTGTGCATATGCCAGTTCAAACCAGCTCAGGGGCTACCTGCCCCTGCTCTGGCGTGAAACTGGACAAAGGGAAGTGGGTGTAGCCACCCACTCCCCTGACCCTCCCATAGGTGGGGTCATAGAGCTAGTCCCTCCCTTTCTTTTAGTATAAGAGGGGGAACCTGTGCATTGCAAACTAGATATCCCTGGACGATGCTCTGAAGAAGAATCCTGGACCTTCGACGTTCCACTACCTTTGGAAGACTGAAGAATCTCCCTTGGAGTCAAGGAGTGACTCCCCTGCTTGGCAGGCACCAAAAACTACAAACGATGGTCGCAAACTACGCCGCTCCCGCCGGAGTCCGAAGTCCCTGCAGCCCAAGAAGTGGATTTCCTGACTTCTCAAAGGCCATCGTGAGTCCCCAGTGAAGCTGAGGCCAGTGGACCCCAAGAGTGACGAGAAACCGTGACCCCTGTGTACCGTGCACTATTGTCAAGTGCAACCCCTTCACAACATTCTACGAACATGTGCTTTGGACCACATGTGATACTAGCCTCCAGCAAGAATCCCTCTGAAGATCAGAGGCCTACCACATCCCGAGTGACTGTGGGCCCCTGTTGAGCGAATCCTCCCAAGGCATCTTTGCAATCCCTTGCCAGCCGGCTTGTGTGTCCCCTGAAGGCTTTTCTACAGAACCAAAGGGCTCCCCTGGTTGCTCCAGGCCTGCCCTGACTTACCCTCGCTGGGTGAGTCCCTCAGACCTTGCTGGTCTGCGCCATTGACTTTTTACACTTTCCCCAAGACTTGCTGTTACCAAGGCTTGTTGGCTCCAATCGAGTTGCCGACACTGCAGTAAGCTGCAGACGTCGTGGAACACACAGAATCCAGCTCTTGGTTGTCGTCGACGCCTCCTGGACCTCGTGGCTGAAGAGTCAAGGCACCCATGAACGACCTGAATCTTGCGACGACGGTGGGCATCCATCTTCCTTGCCCCGAGTCACTGCCAAGTGACTTTGAACACTGTCCCCTCTGCTTTCAGGTCTTCCATCTTCTGAATCCAGGCTTGGATTCCACCGGACACTTCTTCGGACTTCACAAGCAGCAAGTCTTCATTGTCCTCCATTGAAAACGACGCCGCGACCCGACACCAAAGGACACCTATGCACCCGGCTTCCCTGGGTGAGGTAACTCCAGCACTACGGTGCTCCTGTGGGTGTTGGCCCTAGAACTACTTACCCTGTAAGTGACTTGCTTGTAGGTTCTCCCGAAGTATCCTAAAACTCTTAATTTCCAACTGCGACTTGCCCCATTGAAGTCAACAGCGATTCGCGCCTGTGTATCCACACTGCACGCGTCCCCCGTGGGTCCTTTACTTACCTGCCTTGGGTGGTTTCGTGAGGCCCCAGCACTTCTGAAGGCCCTAGGCCTTGTCTCTTTGCAAGTCGTTGTTTCTAAGTCTCTTTTTAGTATATGGTCTGGTACGCCCCTAGGGCCTCAGCCATATTTGTGCTTAATTTATTGTGAAACGTTGATTTGTGCATATGTCCTTGACTTCTAATCTCATAAAGAGATTAGTAGAGAGTTGTTAGTAATAAATACATATATATTTGATATATATACCTGTGTGGTGTCTTTTCATTTGGTGATTCAAGAGATTGTGTGGTAAAACAAGCTGCTTTACATTCCTTCAAGACTTAGCCTGAAGGCTGCTCTCCACAGCTACCACTAGGATAGCTTTCTTTAAAGGTTGTCTTAAACCTATCTACCATAAGAGTCGAATTGTACTGGTGCAAGGTGTCCACTTTAATTAGTGAACAGCATATACCAGGCCAACTTCTCACATTGGTGGGCAGCGTGTGGGATTCCAGCTTGCTATTGTTTTACCAGAAAATCTCTATTTGAATTACTAACTGAAAACCACTATAGGTACTTAAGGTACATATAAAGTCAAGCTTAGTATCAATAAGTTCTACTGAACTTAGAGCTGTGTGCCAAGGGATAGCACACCCTTTCTACAGCTCAAGCTAGTATCAGTAGGCCACAAACTAGTGTAGGTAGTACAACACTGCACAACACTAGAATGTCCTTAAAGGGTGGAACCAGTGGATCCACTCAGCCTCAGTATAAGGACATGGCTTTCTCTGACTTGAGAGCCATGTGTGTTGAAAGACACCTGAAGCTAGGACAGAGTCCCTCCACACTACACCTGATAGATCTGCTGACAGCAGATGATCTTAGATTGGCTCTAGGAGCTAATGGGTCTGAATCAGTGGGTGGGTCAATTACAGTGTCTGGGTCAGATGATGAAAATCAGAATGACCAAGACTCTGTGATTGAAGGGCCAGGCTCCAAGGGGCCTGAAAAGGACAGAGGAATTCTCCCTAAGAGAACTGACAGAGTGGATGAGAGGCATAGGTCCCCTTCCAGGGAATCTGACCACTCTTATCACTCTGGCAGAGAATTTGTCCAGCAGAGGAACTCATACTTTCCCATAAGAGAGAGCTCCTCTGACAGAATGTGCAAACTGCTGCAGTATGAGGAAGCAAGAGTTGCCCTCAGAACCAAGCAGTTGGCACTGGATAGAGAAGCCCTGGAGATCCAGAGAGCTTCTAGAAGAGAGGGGTTAGAACCCCTTGGTGGCAGCAACAGTGTCCCTAGAGGCAGAGAATATATTCCAGACCATAGGAACCTGAGCAAGGTTGTTCCTCCCTACCAGAGTGGGGATGATATCCACAAGTGGATAACTGCTATGGAGAGGGCCTGTAGAGTACAGCAGGTCCCCCAAAAGCAGTGGGCAGCAATCTTGTGGCTCTCCTTTTCAGACAAAGGTAGAGACAAGCTCCTCACTGTTAGAGAAGAGGATGCTGATGATTATGAAGTCCTGAAGAGTGCACTGATAGATGGGTTTGGCTTAACCACTGAGCAGTACAGGTTGAAGTTCAGAGACACCCAGAAGGCACAGACTCAGGACTGGACTGACTTTGTAGATTGTGCAACCAAGGCTCTGGAGGGTTGGCTGGTTGGCAGTAGGGTTACTGATTTCAAGGGATTGTATAATCTGATGATGAGAGAACAGATCCTTAATAATTGCCAGAACCAGTTGTTGCATCAATACCTGGTGGACTCAGATCTGACCTCTCCCCAAGAATTGGGAAAGAAGGCAGACAAATGGGTCAGAACCAGGGTAAGGCAGAAAACCCAGAACCAAGGGGGTGACACAAAGAAGCAGGATTCTAAGGGCTCTGAGAAAGGTGGGGATAAGTCAAAAGACCAGAAGTCTTCACAAGGGCCCCAAAAATCTGCATCTGGTGGGGAGTCACAATCCAACAAGGGAAAAGGCCAAAAGAAGCCCTGGTGCAAATTCTGTAAACAGAAAGGGCACTGGACTTCTGATTGTAACAAGTCCAAAGACCAAACCTCCACCACTCCTGCCCCTAAGGCAACTGTTCCCCCTAGCTCAGCTACTGGTGGAGGTAGTACTCAGAATAAGGGTGTAGTAGGGTTGACCCTGGGTTCTGAAGTGGACTCTGACCTAGTCAGAGTGCCCACTCAGGCAATGCTGATTTGTGATGGAGACCTTGATATGTCCTTCCTAGTAAGCCCCAGTAATCTGGGCAAATACAAACAGCAGCCTGTAATAAATGGCAAACAGGCTTTGGCATTTAGGGACACAGGTGCTAGTGTCACCATGGTGGCAGAGGATCTTGTGGACCCTGGACAGATCATCCTGGGTGAAATGTACCAGGTGACCAATGCAAGCAATGTCAGGACCAACCATAGTCTGGCAGTTGTGAATTTCTCCTGGGGAGGGGTAACTGGCCTCAAGAAGGTTGTAGTCAGTGCAGACCTCCCTGTAGAATGTCTATTGGGCAATGATCTAGAGACTTCAGCCTGGTCTGAAGTAGAGTTATGGACTCATGCTGAGATGTTGGGCATCCCTGCAGAGGTATTTGCTGTGACCAGGTCACAAGCAAGAATGCATAACACTGAACCAGCTCTGGATCCTGGAACAATGGACCAGATGCTTCCCAAGAGGAGGAGCAGTAGGGTAAAGGCAGTGCCTTCCCCTCTGTCTCAGATCACAGATTCACCTCCAGAGGGAGGTGAAGCAGATCCTGAAGAAGGAACTGCCCCAGAGGGACTTGAGCCTGATCAGGTTGAGTTCTTGGGGGCAGGGGGCCCTT
Source organism: Calotriton arnoldi (assembly GCA_963921515.1). Classification (NCBI taxonomy): domain Eukaryota; kingdom Metazoa; phylum Chordata; class Amphibia; order Caudata; family Salamandridae; genus Calotriton; species Calotriton arnoldi. Next base: position 456,400 of record CAWUFW010012996.1, on the reverse strand, counting down.
CTAGGGAAGATCTGAGTAAGGAGCAACAGTGCTGCCCCTCTCTTGAACCCCTCAGACAGCAGGCTGCTGCTGAGGCTGCTGGGAGTGCTAGTGGGTCCCATAAAGTTTATTGGGATGAGGGACTCCTATATTCTGAGGGTAGAGACCCAGCCCCTGGAGCCACCAGGAGGTTGGTAATACCTCAGAAGTTTAGGGGGTTCCTCTTGACCCTAGCACATGACATCCCTTTAGCAGGACACTTGGGCCAAAACAAGACCTGGGACAGGCTTGTTCCACATTTTCATTGGCCACATATGTCAGAGGCCACAAAGGAGTTTTGTTGCTCCTGTGTCACATGCCAAGCCAGTGGTAAGGCAGGTGGCACAACAAAGGCCCCCTGATACCACTACCTGTGGTGGGGGTACCCTTTGAAAGGGTAGGGATTGACATTGTTGGTCCCCTTGACCCTCAAACTGCATCTGGGCACAGGTTTATCCTGGTGGTAGTGGATCATGCCACCAGGTACCCAGAAGCAATTCCCCTGAGGACCACCACAGCCCCTGTGGTGGCAAGAGCCCTCATTGGAGTTTTTTCCAGAGTGGGTTTCCCAAAGGAGGTCATATCTGACAGAGATACAAACTTCATGTCAGGATATCTGAAAGCAATGTGGAAGGAGAGTGGTGTAACTTATAAGTTCACCACCCTCTATCACCCACAATGCAATGGGTTGGTTGAACGTTTCAACAAAACCCTGAAGGGAATGATTAAAGGACTCCCAGAGAAGCTTAGGCGGAAATGGGACCTTCTTCTTCCTTGCCTGTTATTTGCATACAGAGAAGTTCCACAGAAGGGGGTTGGTTACAGCCCATTTGAGCTTCTGTTTGGGCACCCTGTAAGAGGTCCATTGTGTTTGGTTAAAGAGGGCTGGGAGTTACCTCTCAAACCCCCCAAACAGGATGTGATGGACTATGTACTTGGTCTCCGCTCCCGGATGGCCGAATACATGAAAAAGGCAACCAAAAACCTGGAGGCCAGCCAAGAATTACAAAAAGCTTGGCATGACCAAAGGCTGTGCTGACTGTGTACCAGCCAGGACAGAAAGTGTGGGTGTTGGAGCCTGTGGCCCCAGCAGCCCTCCAGGACAAGTGGAGTGGCCCCCATACAATAGTTGAACAGAAGGGAGAAGTCACCTATCTGGTGAATCTTGGAACTCCCAGGAGCCCCCTGAGGGTGCTCCATGTCAACAGATTAAAGCCATATGTTGAGAGGGCTGACATGGGCTTGCTCATGGCAACTGATGAGGACCAGGAGGAGGAGAGTGACCCTCTCCCTGACCTGCTCTCTCAGAACCCTGATGATGGGTCAGTAGATGGTGTTGCTTTGGCAAGCAGCCTCACTGACCATCAGCAAACTGAGTGCAGACAAGTTCTGCAACAGTATAGACATATGTTTAGCCTGACCCCTAGTCAGACTACCTGGTGCACCCATGAGGTGGACACTGGAGACAGTCTGCCTGTCAAGAGTAAAATCTACAGGCAACCTGACCATGTCAGGGACTGTATCAGGACTGAAGTCCAGAAAATGTTGGAGCTAGGTGTAATTGAGCCTTCAGATATCCCTTGGGCTAGCCCAGTAGTCCTGGTACCCAAGCCTCATACCCAGGGTGGTAAGAAAGAAATGAGGTTTTGTGTAGACTACAGAGGCCTCAATGCAGTCACTAGGACTGATGCCTATCCCATACCAAGGGCAGATGAGCTGATTGATACTTTGGCCTCAGCCAAGTATCTGAGTACATTTGACCTAACAGCTGGCTACTGGCAGATCAGATTAGCTGATGATGCAAAAGCCAAAACAGCATTTTCGACCCCTAGTGGGCACTACCACTTTGTGGTGATGCCCTTTGGATTGAAAAATGCACCTGCCACTTTTCAGAGGTTGGTGAATAAAGTTCTGGCAGGGATGGAAACTTATTGCTCAGCTTATCTAGATGATATTGCTGTCTTTAGTTCCTCCTGGCAGGATCACCTAGTCCACCTCAGAAATGTTTTGGAGGCTCTGCAGAAAGCAGGACTCACTATCAAGGCCACTAAGTGCCAGATAGGGCAGAGTCAGGTTGTGTACCTGGGCCACCTTGTAGGTGGAGGCCAGGTTCAGCCTTTACAGAGCAAAATCCAAACCATAATGGAATGGGTTGCTCCAACCACCCAGACACAGGTGAGAGCCTTCTTAGGCCTGACTGGGTACTATAGGAGGTTTGTCAAGGGATATGGATCTATAGTGACCCCCTTGAATGATCTGACCTCAAAGAAAATGCCAAAAAAGGTTCAGTGGACAGCTAGACTGTCAGAAGGCATTTGAAGACCTAAAGCAGGCCATGTGCACTGCCCCCATCTTACAGAGTCCAGACTACACCAAAAAGTTCATTGTCCAAACAGATGCTTCTGAGCTGGGTGTGGGAGCTGTACTGTCTCAACTGAATGATGAAGGTCAAGACCAGCCAGTAGCTTTTATTAGCAGAAGGCTGACCCCTAGAGAGAAACGTTGGTCAGCTATAGAGAGGGAGGCCTTTGCTGTGGTGTGGGCCCTGAAGAAGCTGAGGCCATACTTGTTTGGCACTCACTTCATAGTTCAGACTGACCACAAGCCCCTCCTATGGCTTAAACAGATGAAAGGCAAAAACCCAAAACTTTTGAGGTGGTCCATTTCCCTACAGGGGATGGACTATACAGTGGAACATAGACCTGGGACCCAACATGCCAATGCAGATGGACTCTCAAGGTATTTCCACTTAGAACACGAAGACTCAACTGGTCAAGGTTAGTTTAGTGTCCCTGTGTTTGGGGGGGGGTGTGTAGGAGAGTAGGATCTGCCTCTTATGTTGCCCCCACTTTTTTTCTGATGTTTACACTGGTTTCTGGCTATAGTCTGGCTGGGTCCCTGCCAATCAGGGCCCCAGCCTCTCTGTTCTCTCTAAATGACTTGGAGTGCACTCTAGGTGCACTAGTGATTGGATACTGTGGTACCTTATGAGTCCCTAGTATATGGTACCTTAGGTACCATGGGCATAGGTACTTCACAGGCCTACCAGGGGCTGAAGCCTATATTATGCCACCCCTGGGAAGCAGACTAAATCTGACACCACAGGCCTGCTACTGCAGCCTGGGTGAGGGGGTGCTAGCACTCCTCACAGAGATATAGGTTTCCTATATCTCCTCTGCACACACATTTAAACCTATCAGTCACCCCTAAGGCAGGCCCTATCAATCCTGAGGGCAGGGTGCTTGGTTCCTATGTGAGAGAGTGCCTCTGCCTGAGCAGGGCCCCTCTGCAGCTCTCAGAGTCCATTCTCTGGGGCTGTTTGTGTATGCGGTTAAACCATATACTCTTAAGTGCATTATATCCTCGCGGTAGAATGCTAACTTTGGAAGGGCTGCATCAAAACATGTCGTGTTTGGTGTCAAACATCTTGGAATACTACCCCCCCTGCCAGTTCTGGTGGCGGGGGTAGCATTCCACCCTTCTAGAGGGATAGACATGTACCTACTGTGGAAACGCGGTAGAATCCTGCAGAGCCCTGGCATCACAAAATGGATGCCACCAGTCACAGACACTGGGCTGCCCTCCTGCTGATGACCGAAACTCACAGTGGAGGAAGCCCAACAATAGGTATCCTGTCACAGGAGGGTGTGACCACCTTCCAGACAGGGTTTAGTGTATTGGGGCTGGGTGGGTGCACTCTTAGAGTGCTTTGAAGTCCTGCACTGGGGGAGCAGAAGGCTCCTCTGTGCATATGCCAGTTCAAACCAGCTCAGGGGCTACCTGCCCCTGCTCTGGCGTGAAACTGGACAAAGGGAAGTGGGTGTAGCCACCCACTCCCCTGACCCTCCCATAGGTGGGGTCATAGAGCTAGTCCCTCCCTTTCTTTTAGTATAAGAGGGGGAACCTGTGCATTGCAAACTAGATATCCCTGGACGATGCTCTGAAGAAGAATCCTGGACCTTCGACGTTCCACTACCTTTGGAAGACTGAAGAATCTCCCTTGGAGTCAAGGAGTGACTCCCCTGCTTGGCAGGCACCAAAAACTACAAACGATGGTCGCAAACTACGCCGCTCCCGCCGGAGTCCGAAGTCCCTGCAGCCCAAGAAGTGGATTTCCTGACTTCTCAAAGGCCATCGTGAGTCTCCAGTGAAGCTGAGGCCAGTGGACCCCAAGAGTGACGAGGAACCGTGACCCCTGTGTACCGTGCACTATTGTCAAGTGCAACCCCTTCACAACATTCTACGAATTTGTGCTTTGGACCACATGTGATACTAGCCTCCAGCAAGAATCCCTCTGACGATCAGAGGCCTACCACATCCCGAGTGACTGTGGGCCCCTGTTGAGCGAATCCTCCCAAGGCATCTTTGCAATCCCTTGCCAGCCGGCTTGTGGGTCCCCCGAAGGCTTTTCTACAGAACCAAAGGGCTCCCCTGGTTGCTCCAGGCCTGCCCTGACTTACCCTCGCTGGGTGAGTCCCTCAGACCTTGATGGTCTGCGCCATTGACTTTTTACACTTTCCCAAAGACTTGCTGTTACCAAGGCTTGTTGGCTTCAATCGAGTTGCCGACACTACAGTAAGCTGCAGACATCGTGGAACACACAGAATCCAGCTCCTGGTTGTTGTCGACGCCTCCTGGTCCTTGTGGCTGAAGAGTCAAGGCACCCGTGAACGACCTGAATCTTGCGACGACGGTGGGCATCCATCTTCCTTGCCCCGAGTCACTGCCAAGTGACTTTGAACACTGTCTCCTCTGCTTTCAGGTCTTCCATCTTCTGAATCCAGGCTTGGATTCCACCGGACACTTCTTCGGACTTCACAAGCAGCAAGTCTTCATTGTCCTCCATTGAAAACGACGCCGCGACCCGACACCAAAGGACACCTATGCACCCGGCTTCCCTGGGTGAGGTAACTCCAGCACTACGGTGCTCCTGTGGGTGTTGGCCCTAGAACTACTTACCCTGTAAGTGACTTGCTTGTAGGTTCTCCCGAAGTATCCTAAAACTCTTAATTTCCAACTGCGACTTGCCCCATTGAAGTCAACAGCGATTCGCGCCTGTGTATCCACACTGCACGCGTCCCCCGTGGGTCCTTTACTTACCTGCCTTGGGTGGTTTTGTGAGGCCCCAGCACTTCTGAAGGCCCTAGGCCTTGTCTCTTTGCAAGTCGTTGTTTCTAAGTCTCTTTTTTAGTATATGGTCTGGTACGCCCCTAGGGCCTCAGCCATATTTGTGCTTAATTTATTGTGAAACGTTGATTTGTGCATATGTCCTTGACTTCTAATCTCATAAAGAGATTAGTAGAGAGTTGTTAGTAATAAATACATATATATTTGATATATATACCTGTGTGGTGTCTTTTCATTTGGTGATTCAAGAGATTGTGTGGTAAAACAAGCTGCTTTACATTCCTTCAAGACTTAGCCTGAAGGCTGCTCTCCACAGCTACCACTAGGATAGCTTTCTTTAAAGGTTGTCTTAAACCTATCTACCATAAGAGTCGAATTGTACTGGTGCAAGGTGTCCACTTTAATTAGTGAACAGCATATACCAGGCCAACTTCTCACATTGGTGGGCAGCGTGTGGGATTCCAGCTTGCTATTGTTTTACCAGAAAATCTCTATTTGAATTACTAACTGAAAACCACTATAGGTACTTAAGGTACATATAAAGTCAAGCTTAGTATCAATAAGTTCTACTGAACTTAGAGCTGTGTGCCAAGGGATAGCACACCCTTTTTACAGCTCAAGCTAGTATCAGTAGGCCACAAACTAGTGTAGATAGTACAACACTGCACAACACTAGAATGTCCTTAAAGGGTGGAACCAGTGGATCCACTCAGCCTCAGTATAAGGACATGGCTTTCTCTGACTTGAGAGCCATGTGTGTTGAAAGACACCTGAAGCTAGGACAGATTCCCTCCACACTACACCTGATAGATCTGCTGACAGCAGATGATCTTAGATTGGCTCTAGGAGCTAATGGGTCTGAATCAGTGGGTGGGTCAATTACAGTGTCTGGGTCAGATGATGAAAATCAGAATGACCAAGACTCTGTGATTGAAGGTCCAGGCTCCAAGGGGCCTGAAAAGGACAGAGGAATTCTCCCTAAGAGAACTGACAGTGTGGATGAGAGGCATAGGTCCCCTTCCAGGGAATCTGACCACTCTTATCACTCTGGCAGAGAATTTGTCCAGCAGAGGAACTCATACTTTCCCATAAGAGAGAGCTCCTCTGACAGAATGTGCAAACTGCTGCAGTATGAGGAAGCAAGAGTTGCCCTCAGAACCAAGCAGTTGGCACTGAATAGAGAAGCCCTGGAGATCCAGAGAGCTTCTAGAAGAGAGGGGTTAGAACCCCTTGGTGGCAGCAACAGTGTCCCTAGAGGCAGAGAATATATTCCAGACCATAGGAACCTGAGCAAGGTTGTTCCTCCCTACCAGAGTGGGGATGATATCCACAAGTGGATAACTGCTATGGAGAGGGCCTGTAGAGTACAGCAGGTCCCCCAAAAGCAGTGGGCAGCAATCTTGTGGCTCTCCTTTTCAGACAAAGGTAGAGACAAGCTCCTCACTGTTAGAGAAGAGGATGCTGATGATTATGAAGTCCTGAAGAGTGCACTGATAGATAGGTTTGGCTTAACCACTGAGCAGTACAGGTTGAAGTTCAGAGACACCCAGAAGGCACAGACTCAGGACTGGACTGACTTTGTAGATTGTGCAACCAAGGCTCTGGAGGGTTGGCTGGTTGGCAGTAGGGTTACTGATTTCAAGGGATTGTATAATCTGATGATGAGAGAACAGATCCTTAATAATTGCCAGAACCAGTTGTTGCATCAATACCTGGTGGACTCAGATCTGACCTCTCCCCAAGAATTGGGAAAGAAGGCAGACAAATGGGTCAGAACCAGGGTAAGGCAGAAAACCCAGAACCAAGGGGGTGACACAAAGAAGCAGGATTCTAAGGGCTCTGAGAAAGGTGGGGATAAGTCAAAAGACCAGAAGTCTTCACAAGGGCCCCAAAAATCTGCATCTGGTGGGGAGTCACAATCCAACAAGGGAAAAGGCCAAAAGAAGCCCTGGTGCAAATTCTGTAAACAGAAAGGGCACTGGACTTCTGATTGTAACAAGTCCAAAGACCAAACCTCCACCACTCCTGCCCCTAAGGCAACTGTTCCCCCTAGCTCAGCTACTGGTGGAGGTAGTACTCAGAATAAGGGTGTAGTAGGGTTGACCCTGGGTTCTGAAGTGGACTCTGACCTAGTCAGAGTGCCCACTCAGGCAATGCTGATTTGTGATGGAGACCTTGATATGTCCTTCCTAGTAAGCCCCAGTAATCTGGGCAAATACAAACAGCAGCCTGTAATAAATGGCAAACAGGCTTTGGCATTTAGGGACACAGGTGCTAGTGTCACCATGGTGGCAGAGGATCTTGTGGACCCTGGACAGATCATCCTGGGTGAAATGTACCAGGTGACCAATGCAAGCAATGTCAGGACCAACCATAGTCTGGCAGTTGTGAATTTCTCCTGGGGAGGGGTAACTGGCCTCAAGAAGGTTGTAGTCAGTGCAGACCTCCCTGTAGAATGTCTATTGGGCAATGATCTAGAGACTTCAGCCTGGTCTGAAGTAGAGTTATGGACTCATGCTGAGATGTTGGGCATCCCTGCAGAGGTATTTGCTGTGACCAGGTCACAAGCAAGAATGCATAACACTGAACCAGCTCTGGATCCTGGAACAATGGACCAGATGCTTCCCAAGAGGAGGAGCAGTAGGGTAAAGGCAGTGCCTTCCCCTCTGTCTCAGATCACAGATTCACCCCCAGAGGGAGGTGAAGCAGATCCTGAAGAAGGAACTGCCCCAGAGGGACTTGAGCCTGATCAGGTTGAGTTCTTGGGGGCAGGGGGCCCTTCTAGGGAAGATCTGAGTAAGGAGCAACAGTGCTGCCCCTCTCTTGAACCCCTCAGACAGCAGGCTGCTGCTGAGGCTGCTGGGAGTGCTAGTGGGTCTCATAAAGTTTATTGGGATGAGGGACTCCTATATTCTGAGGGTAGAGACCCAGCCCCTGGAGCCACCAGGAGGTTGGTAATACCTCAGAAGTTTAGGGGGTTCCTCTTGACCCTAGCACATGACATCCCTTTAGCAGGACACTTGGGCCAAAACAAGACCTGGGACAGGCTTGTTCCACATTTTCATTGGCCACATATGTCAGAGGCCACAAAGGAGTTTTGTTGCTCCTGTGTCACATGCCAAGCCAGTGGTAAGGCAGGTGGCACAACAAAGGCCCCCCTGATACCACTACCTGTGGTGGGGGTACCCTTTGAAAGGGTAGGGATTGACATTGTTGGTCCCCTTGACCCTCAAACTGCATCTGGGCAGAGGTTTATCCTGGTGGTAGTGGATCATGCCACCAGGTACCCAGAAGCAATTCCCCTGAGGACCACCACAGCCCCTGTGGTGGCAAGAGCCCTCATTGGAGTTTTTTCCAGAGTGGGTTTCCCAAAGGAGGTCATATCTGACAGAGATACAAACTTCATGTCAGGATATCTGAAAGCAATGTGGAAGGAGAGTGGTGTAACTTATAAGTTCACCACCCTCTATCACCCACAATGCAATGGGTTGGTTGAACGTTTCAACAAAACCCTGAAGGGAATGATTAAAGGACTCCCAGAGAAGCTTAGGCGGAAATGGGACCTTCTTCTTCCTTGCCTGTTATTTGCATACAGAGAAGTTCCACAGAAGGGGGTTGGTTACAGCCCATTTGAGCTTCTGTTTGGGCACCCTGTAAGAGGTCCATTGTGTTTGGTTAAAGAGGGCTGGGAGTTACCTCTCAAACCCCCAAACAGGATGTGATAGACTATGTACTTGGTCTCCGCTCCCGGATGGCCGAATACATGAAAAAGGCAACCAAAAACCTGGAGGCCAGCCAAGAATTACAAAAAGCTTGGCATGACCAAAGGCTGTGCTGACTGTACCAGCCAGGACAGAAAGTGTGGGTGTTAGAGCCTGTGGCCCCAGCAGCCCTCCAGGACAAGTGGAGTGGCCCCCATACAATAGTTGAACAGAAGGGAGAAGTCACCTATCTGGTGAATCTTGGAACTCCCAGGAGCCCCCTGAGGGTGCTCCATGTCAACAGATTAAAGCCATATGTTGAGAGGGCTGACATGGGCTTGCTCATGGCAACTGATGAGGACCAGGAGGAGGAGAGTGACCCTCTCCCTGACCTGCTCTCTCAGAACCCTGATGATGGGTCAGTAAATGGTGTTGCTTTGGCAAGCAGCCTCACTGACCATCAGCAAACTGAGTGCAGACAAGTTCTGCAACAGTATAGACATATGTTTAGCCTGACCCCTAGTCAGACTACCTGGTGCACCCATGAGGTGGACACTGGAGACAGTCTGCCTGTCAAGAGTAAAATCTACAGGCAACCTGACCATGTCAAGGACTGTATCAGGACTGAAGTCCAGAAAATGTTGGAGCTAGGTGTAATTGAGCCTTCAGATATCCCTTGGGCTAGCCCAGTAGTCCTGGTACCCAAGCCTCATACCCAGGGTGGTAAGAAAGAAATGAGGTTTTGTGTAGACTACAGAGGCCTCAATGCAGTCACTAGGACTGATGCCTATCCCATACCAAGGGCAGATGAGCTGATTGATACTTTGGCCTCAGCCAAGTATCTGAGTACATTTGACCTAACAGCTGGCTACTGGCAGATCAGATTAGCTGATGATGCAAAAGCCAAAACAGCATTTTCGACCCCTAGTGGGCACTACCACTTTGTGGTGATGCCCTTTGGATTGAAAAATGCACCTGCCACTTTTCAGAGGTTGGTGAATAAAGTTCTGGCAGGGATGGAAACTTATTGCTCAGCTTATCTAGATGATATTGCTGTCTTTAGTTCCTCCTGGCAGGATCACCTAGTCCACCTCAGAAATGTTTTGGAGGCTCTGCAGAAAGCAGGACTCACTATCAAGGCCACTAAGTGCCAGATAGGGCAGAGTCAGGTTGTGTACCTGGGCCACCTTGTAGGTGGAGGCCAGGTTCAGCCTTTACAGAGCAAAATCCAAACCATAATGGAATGGGTTGCTCCAACCACCCAGACACAGGTGAGAGCCTTCTTAGGCCTGACTGGGTACTATAGGAGGTTTGTCAAGGGATATGGATCTATAGTGACCCCCTTGAATGATCTGACCTCAAAGAAAATGCCAAAAAGGTTCAGTGGACAGCTAGCTGTCAGAAGGCATTTGAAGACCTAAAGCAGGCCATGTGCACTGCCCCCATCTTACAGAGTCCAGACTATACCAAAAAGTTCATTGTCCAAACAGATGCTTCTGAGCTGGGTGTGGGAGCTGTACTGTCTCAACTGAATGATGAAGGTCAAGACCAGCCAGTAGCTTTTATTAGCAGAAGGCTGACCCCTAGAGAGAAACGTTGGTCAGCTATAGAGAGGGAGGCCTTTGCTGTGGTGTGGGCCCTGAAGAAGCTGAGGCCATACTTGTTTGGCACTCACTTCATAGTTCAGACTGACCACAAGCCCCTCCTATGGCTTAAACAGATGAAAGGCAAAAACCCAAAACTTTTGAGGTGGTCCATTTCCCTACAGGGGATGGACTATACAGTGGAACATAGACCTGGGACCCAACATGCCAATGCAGATGGACTCTCAAGGTATTTCCACTTAGAACACGAAGACTCAACTGGTCAAGGTTAGTTTAGTGTCCCTGCGTTTGGGGGGGGGGGGGTTGTGTAGGAGAGTAGGATCTGCCTCTTATGTTGCCCCCACTTTTTTTCTGATGTTTACACTGGTTTCTGGCTATAGTCTGGCTGGGTCCCTGCCAATAAGGGCCCCAGCCTCTCTGTTCTCTCTAAATGACTTGGAGTGCACTCTAGGTGCACTAGTGATTGGATACTGTGGTACCTTATGAGTCCCTAGTATATGGTACCTTAGGTACCATGGGCATAGGTACTTCACAGGCCTACCAGGGGCTGAAGCCTATATTATGCCACCCCTGGGAAGCAGACTAAATCTGACACCACAGGCCTGCTACTGCAGCCTGGGTGAGGGGGTGCTAGCACTCCTCACAGAGATATAGGTTTCCTATATCTCCTCTGCACACACATTTAAACCTATCAGTCACCCCTAAGGCAGGCCCTATCAATCCTGAGGGCAGGGTGCTTGGTTCCTATGTGAGAGGGTGCCTCTGCCTGAGCAGGGCCCCTCTGCAGCTCTCAGAGTCCATTCTCTGGGGCTGTTTGTGTATGCGGTTAAACCATATACTCTTAAGTGCATTATATCCTCGTGGTAGAATGCTAACTTTGGAAGGGCTGCATCAAAACATGTCGTGTTTGGTGTCAAACATCTTGGAATACTACCCCCCTGCCAGTTCTGGTGGCGGGGGTAGCATTCCACCCTTCTAGAGGGATAGACATGTACCTACTGTGGAAACGCGGTAGAATCCTGCAGAGCCCTGGCATCACAAAATGGATGCCACCAGTCACAGACACTGGGCTGCCCTCCTGCTGATGACCGAAACTCACAGTGGAGGAAGCCCAACAATAGCTATCCTGTCACAGGAGGGTGTGACCACCTTCCAGACAGGGTTTAGTGTATTGGGGCTGGGTGGGTGCACTCTTAGAGTGCTTTGAAGTCCTGCACTGGGGGAGCAGAAGGCTCCTCTGTGCATATGCCAGTTCAAACCAGCTCAGGGGCTACCTGCCCCTGCTCTGGCGTGAAACTGGACAAAGGGAAGTGGGTGTAGCCACCCACTCCCCTGACCCTCCCATAGGTGGGGTCATAGAGCTAGTCCCTCCCTTTCTTTTAGTATAAGAGGGGAACCTGTGCATTGCAAACTAGATATCCTTGGATGATGCTCTGAAGAAGAATCCTGGACCTTCGACGTTCCACTACCTTTGGAAGACTGAAGAATCTCCCTTGGAGTCAAGGAGTGACTCCCCTGCTTGGCAGGCACCAAAAACTACAAACGATGGTTGCAAACTACGCCGCTCCCGCTGGAGTCCGAAGTCCCTGCAGCCCAAGAAGTGGATTTCCTGACTTCTCAAAGGCCATCGTGAGTCTCCAGTGAAGCTGAGGCCAGTGGACCCCAAGAGTGACGAGGAACCGCGACCCCTGTGTACCGTGCACTATTGTCAAGTGCAACCCCTTAACAACATTCTACGAATTTGTGCTTTGGACCACGTGTGATACTAGCCTCCAGCAAGAATCCCTCTGAAGATCAGAGGCCTACCACATCCCGAGTGACTGTGGGCCCCTGTTGAGCGAATCCTCCCAAGGCATCTTTGCGATCCCTTGCTAGCCGGCTTGTGGGTCCCCTGAAGGCTTTTCTACAGAACCAAAGGGCTCCCCTGGTTGCTCCAGGCCTGCCCTAACTTACCCTCGCTGGGTGAGTCCCTCAGACCTTGCTGGTCTGCGCCATTGACTTTTTACACTTTCCCCAAGACTTGCTGTTACCAAGGCTTGTTGGCTTCAATCGAGTTGCCGACACTGCAGTAAGCTGCAGACATCGTGGAGCACACAGAATCCAGCTCCTGGTTGTCGTCGACGCCTCCTGGTCCTTGTGGCTGAAGAGTCAAGGCACCCGTGAACGACCTGAATCTTGCGACGACGGTGGGCATCCATCTTCCTTGCCCCGAGTCACTGCCAAGTGACTTTGAACACTGTCTCCTCTGCTTTCAGGTCTTCCATCTTCTGAATCCAGGCTTGGATTCCACCGGACACTTCTTCGGACTTCACAAGCAGCAAGTCTTCATTGTCCTCCATTGAAAACGACGCCGCGACCCGACACCAAAGGACACCTATGCACCCGGCTTCCCTGGGTGAGGTAACTCCAGCACTACGGTGCTCCTGTGGGTGTTGGCCCTAGAACTACTTACCCTGTAAGTGACTTGCTTGTAGGTTCTCCCGAAGTATCCTAAAACTCTTAATTTCCAACTGCGACTTGCCCCATTGAAGTCAACAGCGATTCGCGCCTGTGTATCCACACTGCACGCGTCCCCCGTGGGTCCTTTACTTACCTGCCTTGGGTGGTTTCGTGAGGCCCCAGCACTTCTGAAGGCCCTAGGCCTTGTCTCTTTGCAAGTCGTTGTTTCTAAGTCTCTTTTTTAGTATATGGTCTGGTACGCCCCTAGGGCCCCAGCCATATTTGTGCTTAATTTATTGTGAAACGTTGATTTGTGCATATGTCCTTGACTTCTAATCTCATAAAGAGATTAGTAGAGAGTTGTTAGTAATAAATACAAATATATTTGATATATATACCTGTGTGGTGTCTTTTCATTTGGTGATTCAAGAGATTGTGTGGTAAAACAAGCTGCTTTACATTCCTTCAAGACTTAGCCTGAAGGCTGCTCTCCACAGCTACCACTAGGATAGCTTTCTTTAAAGGTTGTCTTAAACCTATCTACCATAAGAGTCGAATTGTACTGGTGCAAGGTGTCCACTTTAATTAGTGAACAGCATATACCAGGCCAACTTCTCACACATCTAGATTGTCATGTAACATGATCGGTTGAAACGTCGACTTCAATTTAAATGGTGTTTTAACAGTACCACCTATATCACGATTAGCCATACTTAATCCTGGTGTGTCAAGAGCCTGGTCATTGTGAAGATGGTATAGATCCTGAAGTAAGTCCACATCTCCTGCTGTTAATAGGGGGACTTAAAATGGTAGATGTAGACGTAGTTGGCTGTTTTCTGGCCTGCAATAAATGAAATTTGTGCAGTTTGAGTTTCCTTATAAATCTAAAAACATCCATACGGGTTTCCGCATAATTAAAACTGCTCTCCGGGCTGTATGAAAGCCCTAATGCCAAAATCTGTTGTTCAGCCATGCTTAAGTTAGTATCTGTCAAGTTGATCACAGTATTCAAATCAACATTTTTTCTTGGTTTGTTTATTTGCGGTTCCATCTGCCTCTCAACGGTTTCCTTGTGGTCTGCCTTTCGCTGCTGGTTACATTTTCGTCTTTCCCTACGTTTTTTGTTGTCTCTTTTGTTTTTTGACCAGCCTGTGCCCGAGGTCGTAATGTCTGTCTCCTGTCTTGGCGCAGGCAATCCACCTCCTGCGCAAGGGAAAGCTTGGAAAACCCCAATCCTGGGGTTTTGGATGATTCTCCTTCCGATTCGCTCCCCTTCGCGGAGCTTAGATCTGATGCAGACGTCAACGCTGTGACAATATCACTTGAGCCAGACTGATTTGGTGGCAAGCCTGCCTTACTTGCTCTTGCTTTCACTGCGTCGTATTTGCGGGAAAATGTAAAAACCTGTCCATTTAAATAGTCCATTTTATCTCTCTGGAATTTATAAGTCTTTCGCTTCTTTATTGCTTCCTCCTCTTTTTGTAATCACGTCTGCATTTCATCCCAATATTTTCTGATTATGTCTGTTACTTCCAACTTTTCAATTTCTTCATTCAATTCGTCTATTTTTAGTAATAACGCTGCACGGTCACTTTCTGCATATTTTACGAGAATCCGGACCAATTGGCAAGAGGACTCCAGATTGCAGTCGGCCCACTCTGCCAACATGTTGGGGTCCGGATTCTCATAGCTCGGCGCCAGCGTTATACGCAGTCCTCTTGGGATCCTGCCCACCTCCAAATAACGTGACAAGGATTTATGCTCCCACTATTTTGATTGTTCGGAGCGCATGAGTTTCTCCAGTCTTTTAAATAAATCCCTTGCATTGGTGCTTCCGGTTTGTATTGTACTCAGTTGAACATTAGTAGTCGATTCCCCAGCCGGAGAATCGCTAAACATTTCATTAGCCGCCTCTTCGCAGTTGCGCAACGTGTCTGCGGACATGGTGCGTATGTGTGGGCAAAATTAAATCACAGGCGTTATGATAAGTATCCACGTCTGAATTAAGCACACTCCTCTACTGGACCTTCTGATTGCTCCTACCTTCTGCGAGTTGCCTGCGTGAATCCCGTCTTCCGACTTGAGTTCCGCCGACCTCGTCTATCGGGTAGGGAATTCAACAGCGTCCAGGGGCTGCCACAGCTTGCTCCTCACTGGAGTATACGATTCCTGTTCCGGTGACACCGGAACCTGCTGCTTCCTGCCGCGATGCCCAACTGGGAGGAGGGGTTACCGTCTGTACTGAAGAAGCAACTCAGTACTTTCAAATTGCTGGCTTCGTCTCTACAACATCCAGTTTTCCCCGGAAAAGACGAACACGGACCCAAGGTTTCTGGTGCAAAGGTGAGTTTATTTGCTGCCCCGCACCGCCGCCATAACGCATTTCGGCCTTCCAAAGGCCTTGATCACATGACGCGTTGCTTTGTGCTTCCCCTACATTTAAAGTGCCAGTGCAACAATTACGTGCTAAAACAGGTGACTAATTCATGACCATGGAAGAGTTACTATCGTCAATTGAAATAAAACACATATTTGCACCAAATACAGGTTAAAGTTCATATGAATATATAAATATATATATATATATATTATCTACTGGCGGTCGCCAGTAGATAGTTATAGTTACAACCTATTATCCATAGGAAATCCGCGACATTCTATTTGAAATAACTCTCTTGCCGGTTGACGTATCTTCCCAAAATTTTCAAACTTTGTGGCCTGCTCCGGTCCGCTCCTACCCTGAAAGTCTCGGGGGATTCGTCAAGCGGGGGCCGAGAAAAGGGGGTCCCAAAACGCGTTTTCCCCATGCAATTTTCCATAGGAAACTTTAGACACGGCTACAGCCCGAACTGCTGAACGGAATTACACCAAATTTGGCAAAGAGGTAGTTCTTGGTTCAGAAAGAACCCTTTTTGTTAAATGGTGTAAATCCGTTCAGTAGTTGCTGAGAAAATCAAAAGAAAAAAGATAGGTATATCTAGGGCCGCGGATCCTCCCGAGCACGAGCTTTATGTTAATTGGCTGTCAACACTCCAAATCAGGAAGTGTTGGCAGCCATTTTATCCCTCGGTAGAACCGAGGGACAGAAACAAGTGCGCAAAGCGCACAAAGGGGGCAGGGTAGAAACACCCTGACCCCCTAGGTCTGCTCAGGGGGTCCCACAAGGACCCCCTGGGCAAAAAAAAAATATTTTTTTTTTTTTTTTTTTTTTAAATCGGCAGGATGCGCTCAGGGAGCGCGAACCCTGCCGAAAAAAAAAAATCGAAGCGCGGTCTCCCGCGCTTCGATGTTAATTGGCACCCGGGTGGGCCAAGTCCCGGGGGCATGCTGGGGGGGGGTAATTTTATGTGTGGGGGGCCTCTAAGGGCCACCCAAGCCCTGGGGACCACCACCCCCGGGGCTTTATGGATAATGGTGCGGGAGGGCTCTGAGCCCTCCCGCAGCCCCGAGGACCACCACCTCCCGGGGCTTCTTTTTATATTTGAAAAACCTGTGTGGGGGGCTCCAGCCCCCACACGCCCGGGACCACCACCTCCCGGGGCACTAAGAAAAATGAAAATGGGGGTCTGTTTGGACCCCCAAGCCCCGAGGACCACCACCTCCCCGGGGCTTTCTCGATGTAGGGAGGGGGCCGCGCGGCCCCCTCCTGGAGCCTGTGGTGGCCCTGGGGACCGCCACCCCCTGCAGTGTCCCGGGGTGCCTACCCCCGGGACTCTGCTGTTTGCAATGACAGGACGGGAGCCTCGCGGCTCCCGTCCTGTCATTGCAAACTGCTTTGGATATTGGAAGAGAGAGCAGGAAACCTGCTCTCTCTTCCAATATCCAAAGCCGATAGCTTTCCACATGGGGAGCTGCATCTTAGCAGCTCCCCATGTGTAAGCAATGCCGGCTCCCGTAGGACACGGGGAGCCGGCGGGACTGTGGGGGATTGGGGACCCCCACAGTCCCCAGCGAGAGGCCAGGCCCGGGGGATGGGGTCCCCGGGGCCATAAGTGGCCACGGAGGGGGCCACGCAGCCCCCTCCCCAAAGTAACAAAAAGTAAAAAAAAAAAAAGTGCAAGGCCGGCCCCGAGGGATGGGGTCCCCGGGGCCTTAAATGGCCTGAGGAGGGGGCCACGCAGCCCCCTCCAAATAAAAACAAAGAGGCCATGCCCCGGGGATGGGGTCCCCGGGGCCAATACAGGCCCAGGGAAGGGGGCCACGCGGCACCCTTCCCGTTTTTTTTTTTAATTTTAATTTAAAAAAAGGGGTAAGGCCCTGGGGGATGGGGTCCCCAGGGCCTAAAAATAGGAAAAGGAAGGGGGCCACACGGCCCCCTTCAGGAAAAAAAAAAAAGATCGGGCCCGCAGGCCCCGCCCCTTCCTTCACCACTCTGCAAACGCGCCCCTGGCGCGTTTGCAGAGGAGAACGATTCCCCTTGAATACTGGGGGTCCCTGGGGCCAACTAGCCCACCAGGAACCTCCAGTATGCGCCAGGGAGCTGCCTTGCAGAGAGGTGTACAGAGGCCACGCCCCTTTTACACCTCTCTGCAACGCAGCTCTGTGGCGCTTTTGGAGGAACATGGTGGGCTAGTTGGACTCCAGGGACCCTCAGGATTCAAGGAGTTAATCCCCGACTTAAAACGCGCCACGGGGCGCGTTTGCACAGTGGTGAAGGGAGGGGCGGGGCTTCAGGTGACATGTGTGCAAACAGGCCCCGTGGCGCGTTTTAAGATGGGGAATTAAATCCTCTTCAATCCTGAGGGTCCCTGAGGGCCAACTAGCCCAACAGGTATGTCCAGAAAGCGCCACAGAGCTGCGTTGCAGAGAGGTGTAAAAGGGGTGTGGCCTCTGTACATGTCTCTGCAACGCAGCCCCTGGCGCATACTGGAGGTTCCTGGTGGGCTAGTTGGCCCGTAGGGACCCTCATGATTCAAGGGGACTTAATCCCCCAACTTAAAACGCGCCACGGGCGCGTTTGCACAGATGTCACCTCAGGCCCCGCCCCTCCCTTCACCATTGTGCAAATATTCCTCTAAAATCAGCCGAAATACGAATTCCGATTTACTCACCTGTTATCAGGAGAGACCTCAGTGCTGCATCTTTCAGCCCAGTACTGATCCTCAAAAGTAATTTTTACCGTACTTACCGGTAACTTGAATTTCCTTCATAGGCTAACATTGACTGGTTTCACTTGGAAATTCTTCTAAGTGTGGAGTTTTGGAACTTTAAAATATTCCTCTAAAATCAGCCGAAATACGAATTCCGATTTACTCACCTGTTATCAGGAGAGACCTCAGTGCTGCATCTTTCAGCCCAGTACTGATCCTCAAAAGTAATTTTAACCGTACTTACCAGTAACTTGAATTTCCTTCCATAGGATATCATTGCCTGCTTTTTGCTGAAAAAGTTTCTAAGTGTTGATTTTTGAAACATACAAATATTCCTCTAAAATCAGCCGAAATCCGAATTCCGATTTACTCACCTGTTATCAGGAGAGACCTCAGTGCTGCATCTTTCAGCCCAGTACTGGTCCTGAAAAGTAATTTTAACCGTACTTACCGGTAACTTGAATTTCGTTCATAGGCTAACATTGACTGGTTTCACTTGGAAATTCTTCTAAGTGTGGAGTTTTGGAACTTTAAAATATTCCTCTAAAATCAGCCGAAATACGAATTCCGATTTACTCACCTGTTATCAGGAGAGACCTCAGTGCTGCATCTTTCAGCCCAGTACTGATCCTCAAAAGTAATTTTAACCGTACTTACCAGTAACTTGAATTTCCTTCCATAGGATATCATTGCCTGCTTTTTGCTGAAAAAGTTTCTAAGTGTTGATTTTTGAAACATACAAATATTCCTCGAAAATCAGCCGAAATCCGAATTCTGATTTACTCACCTGTTATCAGGAGAGACCTCAGTGCTGCATCTTTCAGCCCAGTACTGGTCCTGAAAAGTAATTTTAACCGTACTTACCGGTAACTTGAATTTCCTTCATAGGCTAACATTGACTGGTTTCACTTGGAAATTCTTCTAAGTGTGGAGTTTTGGAACTTTAAAATATTCCTCTAAAATCAGCCGAAATACGAATTCCGATTTACTCACCTGTTATCAGGAGAGACCTCAGTGCTGCATCTTTCAGCCCAGTACTGGTCCTGAAAAGTAATTTTAACCGTACTTACCAGTAACTTGAATTTCCTTCCATAGGCTAACATTGACTGGTTTCACTTGGAAATTCTTCTAAGTGTGGAGTTTTGGAACTTTAAAATATTCCTCTAAAATCAGCCGAAATACGAATTCCGATTTACTCACCTGTTATCAGGAGAGACCTCAGTGCTGCATCTTTCAGCCCAGTACTGATCCTCAAAAGTAATTTTAACCGTACTTACCGGTAACTTGAATTTCCTTCATAGGCTAACATTGACTGGTTTCACTTGGAAATTCTTCTAAGTGTGGAGTTTTGGAACTTTAAAATATTCCTCTAAAATCAGCCGAACTACGAATTCCGATTTACTCACCTGTTATCAGGAGAGACCTCAGTGCTGCATCTTTCAGCCCAGTACTGATCCTCAAAAGTAATTTTAACCGTACTTACCAGTAACTTGAATTTCCTTCTTAGGATATCATTGCCTGCTTTTTGCTGAAAAAGTTTCTAAGTGTTGATTTTTGAAACATACAAATATTCCTCTAAAATCAGCCGAAATCCGAATTCTGATTTACTCACCTGTTATCAGGAGAGACCTCAGTGCTGCATCTTTCAGCCCAGTACTGGTCCTGAAAAGTAATTTTAACCGTACTTACCGGTAACTTGAATTTCCTTCATAGGCTAACATTGACTGGTTTCCCTTGGAAATTCTTCTAAGTGTGGAGTTTTGGAACTTTAAAATATTCCTCTAAAATCAGCCGAAATACGAATTCCGATTTACTCACCTGTTATCAGGAGAGACCTCAGTGCTGCATCTTTCAGCCCAGTACTGATCCTCAAAAGTAATTTTAACCGTACTTACCAGTAACTTGAATTTCCTTCCATAGGATATCATTGCCTGCTTTTTGCTGAAAAAGTTTCTAAGTGTTGATTTTTGAAACATACAAATATTCCTCTAAAATCAGCCGAAATCCGAATTCTGATTTACTCACCTGTTATCAGGAGAGACCTCAGTGCTGCATCTTTCAGCCCAGTACTGGTCCTGAAAAGTAATTTTAACCGTACTTACCGGTAACTTGAATTTCCTTCATAGGCTAACATTGACTGGTTTCACTTGGAAATTCTTCTAAGTGTGGAGTTTTGGAACTTTAAAATATTCCTCTAAAATCAGCCGAAATACGAATTCCGATTTACTCACCTGTTATCAGGAGAGACCTCAGTGCTGCATCTTTCAGCCCAGTACTGATCCTCAAAAGTAATTTTAACCGTACTTACCGGTAACTTGAATTTCCTTCATAGGCTAACATTGACTGGTTTCACTTGGAAATTCTTCTAAGTGTGGAGTTTTGGAACTTTAAAATATTCCTCTAAAATCAGCCGAAATACGAATTCCGATTTACTCACCTGTTATCAGGAGAGAACCCAGTGCTGCATCTTTTAGCCCAGTACTGATCCTCAAAAGTAATTTTAACCGTACTTACCAGTAACTTGAATTTCCTTCCATAGGATATCATTGCCTGCTTTTTGCTGAAAAAGTTTCTAAGTGTTGATTTTTGAAACATACAAATATTCCTCTAAAATCAGCCGAAATCCGAATTCTGATTTACTCACCTGTTATCAGGAGAGACCTCAGTGCTGCATCTTTCAGCCCAGTACTGGTCCTGAAAAGTAATTTTAACCGTACTTACCAGTAACTTGAATTTCCTTCCATAGGCTAACATTGACTGGTTTCACTTGGAAATTCTTCTAAGTGTGGAGTTTTGGAACTTTATAATAGTCCTCTAAAATCAGCCGAAATACGAATTCCGATTTACTCACCTGTTATCAGGAGAGACCTCAGTGCTGCATCTTTCAGCCCAGTACTGATCCTCAAAAGTAATTTTAACCGTACTTACCAGTAACTTGAATTTCATTCCATAGGAATCCATTGTCTGGTTTTCAGCAGAAAAGTTTCAAAGTGTCGATTTTCACAAACTACAAATATTCCTAAAAAATCGCCTGTATGACTTAAACGCATTCTTTCAACTGTTTACAGGAGATGCACCAGTGCTGGATCCAGGATCCAACACTGAGTAAGAAAAAGTAACGATAACAGTTTTTAACTTCTAAGTGAATTTCCTTCCATAGGATAACTGATGATTCTATGAGAAAAAGTTTCTAAGTGTGAACTTTTAAAGTACAATAATATTCCTTAAAAATCACGACTGTAACCAAAACGCTTTTACTCAACTGTTTACAGGAGATGTCCCAGGACTGAATCTAGGATCCAGTAATGTGGTTAGAAAAGTAATCCATAAAGTAACTAATTGCATTTAACTAGAAATTCACATTGAGCTGAATGTTGCATTGTGTTTGAAAATGTGTTGCCCATTGCAACAACTGTAACTACTGTACTTAAAAGTCTATTGCCTATGTGCAAAGTAATTAAACTAAAGTAATTCATTCTGAGAAAGTATTTTTTGTAATGTAATGTATAATGTAATTACAATGTAATTTAAAAAATAAAATATGTAAAAAAAAATTGTTTCTAAAAAATTTGGAAATCAGTATGAAAAAAATGTATATAACAATTAATACATTTAAAAATTGTCATTTACAAAACCTTTGAAATTCACTGAAAAAACTGTAGGTTTCAGACATGTTATAGTTACAAATTAGCATTTAAAAAACCTTTGAAATTCACTGAAAAAACCATAGGTTTCAGGGACGTTATAGTTACAAATTAGCATTTAAAAACCTTTGAAATTCACTGAAAAAACCATAGGTTTTAGGGACAGTTATAGTTAGTTGGACATTGCACTCGTACAAAACCCGTGAAATTCCCCCGTTATAGTTAGTCCAGCTAACTATAACTCGCGCCCATAATGCACTGCTGATGACGTCACATATTACATCACTCATGGCATGGTCAGTGACATCACTGATGACATCACTGATGACATCTCAAATGACATCACTGATGACATCATCCACGTGATAATCTGATGCACCTCCTCACACTCTAATATAACCTTTGATACACCCACTCTAAATTACAGACTGCCATTCGCAAAACCATAGACACTCCAACACCAATAACTACATACCCACTCACTGATTCTTAGGTCTACGCACACATCCACTCACTCACCCGTACAGTCACTCATACTTACGGTCACTCAGTACAGGACTATCATATGCACTCATACTCCTATATAGACACTCAAACACCGCCACTCATCCATAGAGGTACTCACACACCTAGTCAGTCATGCAAATAATTAAACACACTACCATTTACTCACCTATACAGTTATACACACACCAGCTCACTTACTCATACAAATAGTAGCACATTCTTACGCTCTTATACAATCACTGATACAAGCACACACTCATCCATACAGCCACTATCACAATCACTCACTCTCGCTTATAGCTATTTATATACTCCAACACACATATATACTGCCTTTCACATATGTAGTTACTCACACATGTACCACTGGGACATACATTCACTCACTAACACACTCTTACACACACTTACCCACCCATACAGTCTATCACAGTTGCACTCTTGAAACCATCCACCCAGTGAATCACCCACTCACACATCTATGCACAGAGTTGCACACACCCCTCCCACACAAACACTCAGGCACCCATACAGATACTCAGACAAGCATTCAATAACTCATATAGACACTCATGTAGCTATTCACAAACACATGCAGCCACTTACACAGCAACAGACAGACGGATACAGACATTCACCCAGTTTAGTCACTAACCCATGCATTCAGTAAGATACGTTAAATCACTCACTTATAGAGTCAGTCACGCACCTACTAAATCATCCATACAGACACTTACACACCCACTCATTCTTCAATACGTCTTTTCCTATATATATTAAAAATATTTAAACTTTACAGAAACACACAGTCACTGGATGATGTCATCAGTGATGTCATCAGTGATGTCATTTGAGATGTCATCAGTGATGTCATCAGTGATGTCACTGACCATGTCATGAGTGATGTAATATGTGACGTCATCAGCAGTGCATTGCGGGCGCGAGTTATAGTTAGCTGGACTAACTATAACGGGGGAATTTCACGGGTTTTGTACGAGTGCAATGTCCAACTAACTATAACTGTCCCTAAAACCTATGGTTTTTTCAGTGAATTTCAAAGGTTTTTTAAATGCTAATTTGTAACTATAACGTCCCTGAAACCTATGGTTTTTTCAGTGAATATATATATATATATACAGATTTTTTGGCTAATAAAAATCAAATCAATCAATATTTCTTTAAATGAGAATTATTAAAAGAGTTAAAAAATTGCCAATGCTAGTGGCACCTTATACACAGTCCTCTATATGCAACAATCCGTGTTAAACCTGTAAATATTAAAACACAATGTATATTAATAACAATACAAGTGTTAAAAAATGTGCTAAAAGATGTAATAAATATGATAAAAACCATGCTTAAAAGTAAGTACTTCTCTACTTTTTATCATAAATTTACCCATACAAGCACTCTCTCATTGTGCCTAGATGGTTTGCCATTGGTTTTATGCTATTGACACTAGTTGGCCCCCAGGGTCCATCAGGATTCAAGAGGAATTAATTCCCCAACTTAAAACGCACCACAGGGCGTGTTTGCGCACATGTCACCTGAGGCCCCGCCCCCTCCCTTCACCACTGTGCAAACGCGCCCCGTGGCGCGTTTTAAGTTGGGGGATTAGGTCGCCTTGAATCCTGAGGGTCCTTGGGGCCCAACTAGCCCACCAGGTACTTCCAGTAAGCGCCACAGGGTTGTGTTGCAGAGAGGTGGTCCGAGGCCACGCCACTTTTTACACCTCTCTGCAGTCCTTGTGGGACCCCCTGAGCAGGCCTAGGGGGTCAGCGTGTTTCTACCCTGCCCCCTTTTCTTTTTTTTCGTGTTTTTTATTCTGATTTCTTGTGACTCGGTTCTACCGAGTCACAAGATGGCTGCCAACACTTCCTGGTTTGGAGTGTTGACAGCCAATTAGAATAAAGCTGGTGGTCGGGAGGGTCCGCGGATCCTCCATGCCTCTAAATATCGAAACTTTTATTTTTGATTTTCTCAGCAACTACTGAACGGATTTACACCATTTTTAAAAAGGTCGCTTTCTGAACCAAGCACTACCTTTTGCCAAATTTGGGGTAAATCCGTTCAGTAGTTTCGGCTGCAGCCTTGCATAAAGTTTCCTATGGGAAATTGATTTTTTTACTCTTATTTTTTTAATTTCTCTGGAATTACTGAACGGATTTACACCATTTTAAAAAAGGCGCTTTCTGAACCAAGCACTACCTTTTTGCCAACGTTGGTGTAATTCCGTTCAGCAGTTCGGGCTGTAGCCGTGGCTAAAGTTTCCTATGGAAAATAACATGGAGAAAACACGTTTTGGGACCCCCCTTTTTTCTCGGCCCCCGCTTGCCGAATCACCCCGAAACTTTTAAGACAGGAGCTGACCGGAGCGCCCCACTAGTTTTGAAAATTTCGCGATGATTCGTCATCCGGCGCCAAAGTTATTGGGAAAACAAAAAACGCTTTTCCTATGGAAACTAGGTCCTAACTATAACTATCTACTGGCGACCGCCAGTAGATAATATATATATATATAACACAAAAAATATTAACAAATCAAATGCACTGCATGACATAAATTATGAAGCTAATTAAATAAAAAAATAGAAAATCCCAAAAAGAAATTTTCTAAAAATATTATAAAATGTAAACAAATAATATAGCACAAAAAACAAATAAAACAAACAAATAATAGATATATTTAAACAATATTAATAAAAGTATTGAAGTCTGGGAACAATTGATATACTATTCCCTCTCCACTGTATTCAATACTAGGTAAAGCGTTAGACTTCAGAGGATTAAGATTTACTATTCCCACTCCAGTCTGTGCAACAGTAAAGAAAGCAGTCAACTTCAGAGGGATTACATTTACTATTCCCACTCCACTCTGTGCAACAGTACAAAAAGTGTTGGATTTCTGAGTGTTTAAATATACTATTCCCACTACAGTCTGTGCAACATTAGGGGAAGCTTTGAACTTTGGAGGTATAAGATTCACTATTCCCACTACGGTATGTGCAACAGGATGGAAAGCGTTGGATATTGGATGGGTACGATTAACTATTCCTACTCCAGTCTGTGCAACAGTGGAGAATGCGTTGGACTTCTGAGGGGTTAAATATACTATTCCCACTACAGTATGTGAAATAGGAGGGAAAGCGTTGGACATTGGATGGGTAAGATTTACTATTCCTACTCCTGTCTGTGCAAAAGTAGGGAAAGCATTGGACATTGAAAGGATAAGATTTACTATACCCATTCTAGTCTGTGCAACAGTAGGGAAAGTGTTGGACTGTGGAGAGGTAAGATTTACTATTCCCACTGCAGTCTGTGGCAACAGTAGGGAAAGCGCTGGAATTTGGAGGGGTGAGATTTACTATTCACTCTAGTCTGTGCAACGATAGAGAAAGTACTTCACTTCAAACATATTAAATATTTGAATAACCCTATTTAATTTACAACAAATATGAAACATTTATTATAAACATTATTCATTAACCCCCAAAAAATTATATAGAGATAAATAAATAAAATAATTAAACAATTTACATGATTATTAAACACTTTAATAATTAATTATCAATTTAAAAAAATAGTTATTTGTTCATTATTTAATTACCTTCCCACACTAAACCCCCACAAACCTATTTGTCCACACTTAAAATATAGATATAATAATTTCGCATAACACAATCAAACAATTAATTAATTAACACATAAAAGCTGTTAATTCATTTCTTACTTAATTAACGTTCCACCCCAAACCCCTACAAACCTAGCATGAACGACTAAAATATAACTTAATATTACATAATGTACATAATTAATCATCAATTAAACAATTAATGATAAATATATAATTGATAATGAATTATTACTAAATTACCTTCCCAACCTACATCCCTAGTACCTCAACATCCCACACCTAAAATATAACTAATATATAAAGTTATTACACAATGTACATACTTAATAATCAATTAAATAATTTATAATAAATTGATAATTAATTATTACTCAATTAACTTCTAACCCTATCCCCTTACAAACCTAGCAGCCTGCACCTAATATATAAAAAATGTTTTACACAATGTACATATTTAATAATAAAGTAATAATCAATTAATGTATAATTCATTGTTAATTAATGATTACCTAATTAACTGTACAGCCTATAACCCTACAAACCCAGCAGCCTGCACCTAATATATAGCTAAATAAAATGTAATTATTGCACAATGTACATAATTAATAATCAATCAAATTCTTAATAATGAATTAAAAATACATTAATAATTAATTGTAAATTAATTATTACTTAATTAATTCCCCACCCTATACCCCTACAAACCCAGCAGCCTACACCTAATATAAAACTAAAAATATAATTATTACACAATTTCCATAATGAATAATCAAGTAAATAATTAATAATCAATTAATAATCAATTATTGATTAGTTGTTACTTAATTAACTTACCTCCGTATACCCCTACAAACCTAGTACACTACTACAACACTATGAATTACTATTAGCAATTACAGTAAATATTATAAATGACTTACAATATTAACAGTTATACAAACAATAAAAAAATGAAATTAATAGATGAACTATAAAACAATATTTTTTACTTTTATTTTATTGAAAATGATCTTAACAATAATGGTATTCTTGACAATGATTTTACTTGCCTGAAAAAAATCAATATTCTTGACAATATTTCTGCATCACAATATTTTTGTATCACAATATTTTTTTTGATATTTCTGTATCCCGGTATTTATGACTCAACATTTTGTCCAAATACCCAATTTTCCATACTGCATTTAGAAATCAAATTGTACTTCAGTTTTACTGTGACCCCGAGCATGTATTCAGATGTAATACATTGATTGTTAATGAAGTTATATCCATCCATCCATCTGTCCTTCCATCCATCCATCCAGCCATCCATGCATCCACCCATTCAGTCATCCATCCAGCCATCCATTCATCCATGCATCCATCTCTCCATCCATCTACACAAAATCATGGAGGACATCTGTAGTGAGATAATATGTGACATCACTAAGGCATTCTCAATGACAACACTGACGTAGCTCTGGATATGACAAGGCATGGAATCTAAAGGCTGTAATTCCAATCCCAAAGACTGACTGTAGACCTAAAGGTGCTATTTCACTAATCTCAAACTGAGGTCCTCACAAAGCTCGCTTAGGGATGCAAGAGTAAAATGTCACCATTTGCATTCAGATATCGTCTTGGAATGTACCTGGAGATAGATGACTACACTATCACGAACAGTCAACAAATGCCCTCACATAAACTAAATAGAAACAAAGCCATTGTATGTGTCAAAGTGTGAGCATCCCAGCATTCCGCCATATTCCCCAAAATTACCATTCTATGCCTAAGAAGATCCCAAAACTAAATTATGGCGCCTATTCACAAATTTCATTTTGTAGTACATCAAGTAGTACTACACTGGTACTACTCATGTAGGACAAGATGCTACTTACTTACTTACATTCAAAGAATTTCACCTCGCCACTCCTTTCTTTTCCCTACATAAGTCTCTGCCATGTGTGCAGACATTTCTGCACATGTAGGTCTATCCTTTAGTAATAAATGTGGGACAGACAGAGGAGGGGCTGCAAAATGGGGAATACTTCCATCTAAATGAGATGGGTTAAGGGAAGGGTAAGGGGGGCAGGGAGGGACATGCAAATACTCCTACGTTTCCAATGAACTTAGTAGGACTGTGCATTAGGCCAACAAAAATTTGCAATATAGAGTTCTAGGTCCTGATTTAGATCTTGGCAGATAAGTTACTCAATCACAACGGTGACAGATATCCCATCCACCCAAATGTTAATCCCATAGGACATAATGGAATTTATATTTCGTCAGATGGGATATCCGTTACCATTGTGACGGAGTAACTTGTCCGTCAAGATCTAAATCAGGCCCTTAGTCTACTCAAATAACCCTTTTGTTTGTCACCTTTGCATGGTCAAAGTGTTACAAAGAAAAGAAACAATGGTGCTTTTTCAAATGTTTATTGAAAATGTCTAATCCTTGTAAATAAAATGTGAACTGAGGTTAGTAGACAGATGAAACACATCATTGTTATAGGCATTATTAGAAAGGTGAGAAATACAAACAATACAACCATGTTAATTGTTCCTAATGCAACTCCTATTCATAAATAGTACATCTACTCTAACAAGAGCATAATGGAAGTATTCTATTGCCAGACCTATTTGGAATGATCTAACCACATACCTTGGTGTAATTTCCCAGGAAGCCGGCAACAGTGCATTAATGAATGCATGGCATCTGAATGTGCAAGTCTGCATGCATCTATGCTTATGCAGTTATCTTCCTTCTTAGCATGAATGTCGAGGCCTGCGGGGCTGAAGCTCATTCACAGGTCTCTGCAGAATTCATGATAACTCTGGTGTGAAGTGACGCTCACAGACTTAAACACGGACATTGTTTAAATAATAAAACACCGGTCTTATCACATTATGAGAGAGACGTAGAATGACAATGTTACTTAGGGCCTGATTATGAGTTTGGTGGTCTTGCAGCGGGCCGCCATGCCGGCGCCCTGCTGCAAGACTGCCAAACCCGTAGTCAGACCGCCCGCTGGATTCCGACTGGAATCCTGGTCGGGTAGTCCTGCTGCGGAAGTCCCATGGCGGTGCGTATCTAAGGCACATAGGAGTGCCCTAGACATGCACCTCCGTGAGACTGCTGCAGCCTTCTCCTGCAAGGAAATGAATGCACAATGCTGTCCATTTCTTTCCATGCAGGAACAAGGGGTGCAAAAATACAGGGGGGCACAACATGTGCCCCCCTTCATGCACCCCCATGCACAGAGGTGACAGAGGGCCCTGTTAGGGCTCCCTGAGTTTCCTACGGCCACTCTTTTAATGGTGAGCTAATCTCCATTTAAAGTAGGCTAGTGTGGAAACTCATAATATGCTTGGCAGGGCTGCTGCGGCACCGCCGGCATATTGCAGCCCCAGACCACTGCGCAACCACCGCAGGATCAAGGATCCCGGCAGTTGCATCAGTCCACTGGCCGTCTAACCGTCGTACACGCAATACGGACTGACTGCCACCGCGACCGTAATTGTAATTAGGCACTGAGTCTGAAGGGATAAAGTTGTCTCCTCCAAACACATAATACCAAGGAGATTGTGTTCTGATATGTGTGTGTTCCTTGAACTAACGGGACACACTATAGAACAACAATGTCTACTAATAATAAATGTGTGACTTGCACATTTTAATGATAATAAAAAAGATGTGCAAACCACCATCTCAAAAAGATGCTAAGTTATAAACGAAAAATGAAAATGGAGACCACATAAAATCACTACACCAACACAAACACCTACCCACAAAAGAGAAAGCAAATTGCTATTCACAAACTACACTTCTAAAGTTACTACAGCATAAACGTCCCAAGATTAAATGAAATGTACTTCAGCTAGGCTTTGGCTTAAGCCTAGCAGCACAAATGGCCTCTCACAGGTACTACAACACACTCCTGTAAAAGATAATTGTGGAAGGGAAGTAAACTAACACCACAAAGTAAATAATAATATTAATTATTATATCAATATAAAATTGATCAATAAACCTTTTGCATGTAAAACTAAATTAAACATTTAAATGTCTGTAAAAATTAAATAATTTAAATGAATTCTATACATAACTTTTAATACATTTTAAT
The DNA here is from genome assembly GCA_963921515.1 of Calotriton arnoldi. NCBI lineage: Eukaryota > Metazoa > Chordata > Amphibia > Caudata > Salamandridae > Calotriton > Calotriton arnoldi. The sequence goes on along the minus strand of CAWUFW010012996.1, from coordinate 426,531 downwards.
ACATATTAAATACAATGTATAATTTTAATGCAGATGGGATTTATTTAAAATTGTTTTTTAAACTAACATCTATAAATGAATTATGTATATTTTAAATGATTTATTATTTAATACACATTTAAGTTAATGTGGTGTAGCATTTTGTTCTGTCAGTTCTTGGTTTAAAATACATATTTACAATGAGTTTTCATTAATATTTTACAATAAAATATTTGTAATATTTTATAGTGTTTAAAATTGTTCCATATACTTTACCAGAGGGGAGTATTCCGCCATATTGGAAGAGGTTTCCTCCCATGTGAGAACAGCTGCAATTAGTTGACTTTACAATTGTAATTCCTGGTGTTAGAGACTCCACCAAGGCAAGGAGTCTACATCTAGGAGTAACTTTCCACTCTGAAATTGTGACTAGCAAAAAAGTACGTAAAGTTACTCATAGGTGTAGCAGCATATATATTTGTGAAAAAATTTGCACCTTCATATTTATCCTTCTGAGTAAAGCCCATAATAAATTTCCATGGATAGGTTGTTCGAAGGCAGGTACCATTCTGCAATACGTCTTTCACAAGTTCTCTTGAATTGAGCCTTTGCATGTTTAGCAGTTCCCTCCTTGTAGCGCCCAGCAGGTGAGTGAGTTGTTACTTTGATTTGTTTTTAGAGGTATTGCAGGGGCATGTGAGGCGTATAATCCAGAACAAAATATGCCTACTCAGGAAGAGATGGATATTTATTCATGGGACATTAATGCCAATAGCCTGTCAGAACCCCTTTTAGAAGGCCATGGGGTAGACAGGCATTACTTGACCACTGTGGGGGATGAAGCCTTTAACTTCTGATGTCCCAGGGCCAGACGTACTATGGATCCTAAGCAACTGGGCCAAGTACCCCTTCTGCACTTAACTCTCAGGATAGATGTGGTCCGAGCAGTCCAAGGCTCCCTCAGGGTGGGGGGGTCGGATTCAGATTAGTTAGCACAGACTCACAGCTCAAAATGTGCACAGCAGCAGCAATAAAAAATTGTCAAGCCAAATGTTCACTATTATAACAAAAGAGAAGTATTTTATTTCTAACGCTACCCAGCTACCAACACAAAGGTAAGAATACAACATGCAAACACAATTTACACAGTCCTCCCCTGAGGTCAAGGCTCTATTGTCTCTCTGGTGGTTCTCTGTCTTACTCACTCCTCAGGTAACAATCACCATTAATCCCTGTTTACTATTGGTAACCTCCAGGGAATTCCTTACTAGTAGTCCGAGTCTCGAGAGTTTACTATGACACTGATTAAGGGCCTGAATAGATCTTTGGTGGTCCTACTGCGGAACACCATGCCATCGCTCCGCAGAAGGATTGTGAAAGCCGTTCTCACACCGCCTGCCAGATTACGATTCAAATCCTTGCCGGGCAGACTTTGCTGCAGTGGTCCCACGGCAGTGCCTGTCTAAGGCTCACAGGAGAGCCTTGGACAGGCACCGCTGTTGGACTGTCGCAGCATGTTTCTGCACTGGAAGTAATGCACCATGTCGTGCATTGCTTCCCATGCAGGAACTGGGGGTGCATATTTACAGGGAGGACAATATGTGCCCCCCTGCATGCACCCCCAAGCACAGAGAAGCACACCTACCATCCCAACAGACAGTTACGGTCTAGTGGAAAGGCTTCGCTTGTGATACCCCGGGTTAACAAGCTACCCACGGGTGGCAAATCCTTTGCCTATGTAGCTCCTTGTCTCTGGAACAAACTCCCTATGGCGTTGCGGATGTGTCCGGATATGTCCAAATTCAGAAAGCTATTGAAAACTGAACTTTTCTAGCCTGGCCAGCACTTTGCCTTCTCGTGGTTTTGCTTCGCTGTTAACACGGAGATACCCCAGTAGGGGTGAGTCCTGCGCTCTATAAATCCCTCATTCATTCATTCAGAGGCACAAGGGGGTTCTGTATGGCCACCGTTGTTCCCTCACCATCACCCTTTTCATGACATTCTCACTGCCATGAAAAGGGTGGCGTTGATGAAACTCGTAATATGCTCAGCGGTACCACTGCAGGACCAACAACATATTACTGTCTCTGACTGCTGTGAGACTGCCGCGGGATCCTGTATCCCTGGCAGTTACAGCGTTCCTGTGGCACACCAATCACCACACTCGTAATGTGGCGCATGGTGCCGCAGTGTGGCGGTGGTCGGCCCATGACTTGGGCAGTCCTATGGACCGCCGTAGCTGTAATCAGGTCCTTAAAGTCAATAGCGTTGCAGTGCACAATTGCTCGATAAAGCAGCAAGTTCCCCCAAAACAAATCGTATGCACTCCGGCAGGAGGGAAGCATTCAGAGTCCTAGAGTATGTCTTGTCAACTGGCACTTGCATCTGCTCCAGCCCAAGTCAAGTGATTTGGCCGCACAAGGACAAAGTGGCTGCACTAGGCGGGGTCAGGTTTTCTTCCTCGTGGTTGCATTCCTGCAGCGATCAGAGATTTCCTGTGACTTGATCTGCGGGGTAAGTATTCACTCACTCCTGATGGGGGGGTGGCTACAATGATCCAGATAACCGGTTATTGGTCCCATACTTAGGTGTTGGTGCTCCCACAGCAATCTCACTTATCCTATAGAGTAGAGCAAGTCACAGTCCTGAGTGCTTCCGGTGTCCTCCCCCAATACACAGGGTCCTCACCGCTTGCCATCCACTGGCTCCGGCCCGGTCAACATGCAAAGTTTTCCACTGCAGCCCCTCCTGGCATACGAGGTCGCTGCACAGCTACAGTGCAAGGCTTCGGCCCTTTTTTGCATGGCAGTATTCCCACTTGCTATCTTGACAGCGGCCCTATCCTGACATATGGGGGTCTCCAACTCGGTCCTCCTCAAGAGCAACAACAGGTGCAGCAGCTGTTTTCTCACACCTTGCTTATGGAGTCCACTTGACAGGGCTCTCCACTGGACCGTGCTCCCTCCAACGCTCTCCTCTTTCTCACAGTGCATACTGGTCTTCCCAAGCAGGCAGACACTGGTGCTCCAGGCTCCCGGGGAGGTGGTCTTGGATTCCCTGGGTGATGTCCCCTCACACAGCAGGGAGACTGACTAGCAGGCCTTGACCCCCAGTCCTGGTCACAAGCAGAAGTCTTGCATAGCTTCCCCTCCTTACTCAGACCGTCTGGCTGTTGGCAGGTGACAATTTTTGGGATCTCATTTCCAGACACCAAATGTGATTTATGGTTTGAGTCTTTGAATTTTTATGTTGAGGGTTCAGCTTTTTTGAAGGGCATACTCCTCTGCTCTCTCTTCCTCTTAAACAAAATCATTCTGGTACAGTTGGGACGTCTCCGGAGCTGATAGTCCCACAACACAGTCGATGGGAATGACTAGAGTTCACACCTGGATGTCAGCCACAGTGATATGTGCATCAAAAGGTTAACCCAGGGCTAACAGTCCTACTCTTTCTGATTCTCTTATCAGACCCATCTCCTTCCTGAGATGTGCTAATTACTGCATTATCCCTGTATTGCACCCTTCTCGGGTACACATACACCCAGCACAGATATACCACTTCTGTGCAGCATTTCACACCATTCAGATGTAGCAAAGGGTGAGTTAAGCACACAGCAGCAGAACATTTAAAAGTGAGTGAGCCTGTATGCCTCACTCCAGTGACACAGTTTTAAAAGGACCTCTTCACTTCTACTGATCACTGCATGGTATGCTGCCACTAAAGCACTCATGCTGCTTAAATCCTGGTGAAGACAGTAGCCTTCCACCGCTATGGGGGCAGCGTTTTAGGTGTCCTTCCCAGTCCAACAAGACTGCCAATCTGTGAGACAGTCATATGTCATGGTGCACTCGCTTGATCCATGTTCGCCTATAAGAACAAAAATCAGCATTAGTGATTCAGACATTAGTACAGTTGTGCACGCAGGGCAGGCCTGCACATACATTACCATGCAGAGGACTTTTCCGTTCCAACACAGCCATTCTGCTGCATTCTGGTTTATTGCAGAAATGTATTTTGGCATACAGATAGTCCCATGGATGGGACAGTACCACAGTTATGACATGAGTTGAGTGGTGTGTCTATTCCCATGTTGTGTTTTTTTTGGTCTTAAAAATGGCATGGACTTTTTCGTCAAAAATATTTTTATTATAAATTTCACAAAATAAAACATATGACATTGCCATCAAAGTTCCCACCTCCTTGGTAATACAGGATCAGTGCAGCTGAAATTTGGACTTAGCAATCAAACATGAGGATATCGCCCTCCACCCGTACAGAACAAAGAGCCATAGTAAGATACAGGGGCCGATTCTGATTCGGGCCGGAAAACGTACCGACCGACTCGGTCCGGGAATAAAGTCCGACCGACACGTACCGGCGCCGTACGACCCTGGTAGTACGATGAAATGCATGTGAAATCAGACCGACTCGGACAGAATACAAAACGACCGACCGAGCCGGACGGAAACAAGCCATCCGGCCGGGAAATCACGCGAAACGAACCGACCGACACGCACCCGGATTGAACCCGAACGAAACGTACCCGCGAACTCCGACCCGCGTAGTACGATGCTGTGCGTGCAAAACATGACCGACTCGCCCGGAGCACAAGCCGTACGACCGACACGCATACAAAACCCAGCCGAAGCAACCCAATACTACGCGACCGACTCGTACGCCGCATATGAAACCTAGCTGACACACAGCGGGAACGAGTCGGACAAGATCGCACCAGACAACTGCAGCGTCCTACTCGGACACAAGAACGACTCCTACATGCACCAAAAACACCAAGGAAAAATTAGAAAAAAAGGGCCAAACAAGCAACCACAAAGCCAATAAATACAGGGAGGAAAAAAAAATGGAACAAGGACACACCTCCAACTCCACCTACATAAAGGCCACAAATCCCTACCATGATCCTTTGCAAATTCCACTGACCTGCCAGCACACAACACCATCACACAGCAACCACAGACACACTCACAGCTCATACATCACACAAGCCACACACCATTACCACACCTACAAATAGCACCCTCACACACACCCAGCTAAACCTACACTCACACCCCCCACTTGCACACACACACATCAATCACCACCACCACCCATCACCATGCCCCCAAAGAAGAACCATAAGTTCCTAGATAGTGAATTGGAAGTCCTGGTAGACGAGATCCTGAGGGTAGAGCCACAGTTGTTTGGTACATTGGTACAACAGACCCCCATGTCGCAGAAAACCAAGATGTGGGCGAGGATTGTCGACAGGGTGAACGCACAATCACCATGTTTGCGCACAAAGGAAGACATCCAGAACAGGTGGTATGATGTGCGCAGGAGGGTCCGGGACCTACTCAAAAAGGACTACCTCCTCAGCCAGCACACCGGCAGTGGCCCTCCTGCCAAACCAGTATACCTCAGGCCGTGGGAGGAGAAGGTGCGGGCCATCCTACCACCAGTGAGCGTATACGGACTAACAGACATCCCAGAGCCTGGTGAGTACACAACTAATATACACAATATGGTGTGACAACACACACACATCACAGTCAAGGGGATAGGCAAACCATGCACCCTTAGCAAATACACAGCAACCAAAAGATATTCATCCCAAGATGTGAATGCTAGTCAGACAAACACAATACCTCCCATCTCATAGTGATATGTAACTGTGTCATGACATGTACAAACCTAACAACAAATACAGCAAGGCAGTGACACAAATAGAACCAACAAACACTCCCAGATATTTAAACACCACTAGAACACCACCTCACAGGGAAGCTCACTGAAAGGAAGGAATTCTGTGTATGCTGGTCAAGTCAGTGTAGCCAATAGCATGATGGGAGTGGTAGTCACAGATATTGGTCACACCCACAATTGGCCCATCAACACCACTCTGAACCATGCTCACATCACAGGGAGTGGAAAACAACTGACAAGATGGCTGACACTGGGTACTGCTGTGGGGAGCACAAGGCCCTGATGGGAACTGGGCACCAACAAACAACAGGACCACACTGTCAGCCATCTTGCCATTGCTGTCACACTCACACACAGTGAAGTCCACTCAAAAGGAAGGAAGTATGGGCATGCTGGGAAGGGGGTGTAGGCAATAGCATGATGGGAGTGGTAGTCACAGATATTGGTCAGCCTCACAATTGGCCCATCAACACCACCCTGAACCATGCTCACATCACAGGGAGTGGAAAAGGACTCACAAGATGGCTGACACTGGGTACTGTTGGGGGGAGCACAAGGCCCTGCTGGGAACTGTGCAACAACCAACAGCAGGACACCACTGACTGACATCCTGAAAGACAACTTGCACTCCCTGAAATGGAAGCACGTTCCATGGTGGGATATCTGGCTGGGTGGGAAGGAGGACTCACAGCACTGACCATAGTTACAAGCACCTCCACTCACACACCCCCTCAACACTAACTCCACATAACCCACCTGGGAGAATGCAATGCCTCACATCCTAACTGAAGATCCCAAAAAGAACCACCACCCTGGGTTATGCTGTGTGAAGCACAGGGACACTCTTGGGACTTGTAGCCAAACAACTGCCAGGACAACACTCCCAGCCATCCTGTCAGCACAGGCACCCCACCCCACCGGGAAGCAGAGTCAAAAGGAAGGAAGGATGGGCATGCTGGGAAGGGGGGTGGAGGCAATAGCATGATGGGAGTGGTAGTCACAGATATTGGTCAGCCTCACAATTGGCCCATCAACACCACCCTGAACCATGCTCACATCACAGGGAGTGGAAAAGGACTCACAAGATGGCTGACACTGAGTACTGCTGGGGGGAGCACAAGGCCCTGCTGGGAACTGTGCAACAACCAACAGCAGTACACCACTGACTGACATCCTGAAAGACAACTTGCACTCCCTGCAATGGAAGCACGCTTCATGGTTGGATAACTGGGCTGGGGGAGAAGGAGGCCCGGATGGCAAGCAAATACCACCAATGCTGGTCATGCACACACCTCAACATTCACATTGACATGCCACAGGTTGGCAGGACAATGTGCTACACCAATATCACTCTCTGACTGTCACAATTTAGGAGAATGCAATGTCCAGGCCCACATCCAGAGGTACAGTCACAACTGTCAGGTGTTTGAACAATTGATGCCAGTAGAAACATAACATACAATCTGTGTCTCTCCCCAAAACAGGTGATGATGGGGACACAGCAGCAGACGAGGAGGAGTCCCTGTCCCAGGCTCCAGGGAACTCTGAGCTCACTGGTGTGGATCAGCCTCTGCACTCCTCGGATGGCGAAGAACCAGCTGGACCCTCCGGTGTGAGTCATCATGCAGCAGGACCAACATCTGCACCCCCTGCACCCACCCCTCCAACAACTGCCAACACACAGGCCAGCCCTGCCAACACGGACAGACCAAGGACCACAGATGACAACAGCGCAGGGACCCAGACCCAAACTGGAGCTGGTGACAACGAGCCCAAGAACAACACCCAAGTGGGCCCACGGTCACCTGTGCGTGCCACCGCAGGTCCTGCACGTGTCGCATGGGGTGGTGGGAGGGGTGCTAGACATAGGTCGCTCTTTGCAGAGGGGTCTGGACTGCATGATGACCCACAACTGGCACGCATCGCGGATGCGTACCAGACTAGCACCGGAGAGGTCAGCCAGGTAGTGGGGATGCTCAAGGACATACAACAGCAGCAGGCTGCCCATCATGGCCGCTTGGACTCCCACATGTCCCGTGTCGAGACACACATGTCACATGTCGAGACACACATGTCACATGTCGAGACACACATGTCTGGCATGGAGTCCAAGTGGGACACATTGGAACAACTGACAGCGGTGCATAGGGACATACTGACATGCCTCTGCCAGATCAGCACCAACATGGCCACACCTCCCTGTGTGCCCACAACATCTGCTGCTGAAACAACTGCAAATGCCACAGGGAGAGAGGAGGACTCTGGCAGAGAGTCCCCTGCACCGCCGCAGCCTGCCCCTGAGGGTCCCCCCCCCAAGAAGAGGGGCCGTCCGAGGAGGCCAAACTGAGAGGCCGATGGCCATCTACATGCCCCAGGAAGCCAACACCTGTTCTGGAACTTTTCCTCTGTGTGCAAACTGCACGCCCTGTCGAAGCCAACCCAACTCTCCCACATGACATGGGGAGCTCTAGTTGGCCAAATTCATCAGATGACTGTGGACTTTACTCTGGATATTTCAGCTACCAAGACTTCCAAATCACATGGGAACTTTGGATTCCAATTTCTATGTACAGCACCCACCATCCTGTGCACCATTCTCACACCTGTATGTAAATAAACTCACCAATACACCATATCTGCCTCTGTTGTGATTCCAACGTGCTCTCTGTCATGGAGATGGTGATCAGACAAATGACACTGTGCATGCTAACTGCTACAGCAAGTCCAACACCGTCATGTCAGTCATGGCGACGTGACACATATGAGGGAGACACACCACTAGGGCCACACAACACATACACACCGGGGCCATCAGACTCATCACCTATACTGATGTTGCAACTAAATACAGTGGAATGCACAGACACGCCACCTATTCACAGTCTGTCAACTAGACTACAGGTGCAGTAAGCAAATGTCAGTCAGATGTGTGACCACAGACAACACACATCCCAAAGTGAACCACAGGTTTATTACACATTTGCAACATGTTGTTTCCACTACAAATGCTAGCTAATCCAACCTGGCTGTGGCCACAAAGTCAAAAAGTGCAGAAGATAGAAAGTCCAGGGGTGTGTGGCACATCACCTGTAGGGAAACGACTGCTTCCACCTTGCAAGTTGATTCATGGATTCGTGGGATCCAAGTTGATCAAACAACTCCGGCAGCACCCTGTGAAGGACAGACATGACACACAGTCAAAACCACTGAAGAACAGCACAGAACGGCAATACTCATGTCTAATACATGTCACGAGATAACTACACAAAACCAAGTTAGCATGTCAACACTGTTGGGCAGTACAGACCACCTGCAAGGACACATCGCTGCACGCATCCAGTCAAGTAGCACATGGCCACACTCAAACAGCAATAGAGCACCACACACACATATCATGCAAACTCAAATCATTGACATTACAACCCTCTGGAGACTCACATTCAGCTGAAGAAGTTGGTGATGAGCTGTGTGCGGACATCACCATCATCATCATCATCATCATCATCATCTTCACTGGCATCGTGACCCAGGCCAGGATCTTCCACAGGTGGCGGACGTTGGTCATCGTCATCCAGGATGAGAGGCAACCTCTTCCGCACTGCCAGGTTGTGCAGCATGCAACAGACGATGACAATCTTGCACACCTTTGCTGGGGCATATGGGAGGGCCCCTCCTGTCTTGTCCAGGCAGCGGAAGCGGCTCTTCAGGAGACCAAAGGTCCACTCAATCACCCTCCTCGTCCGACCATGTGCCTCATTGTAGCGTATCTGGGCTGGTGTCACAGGGTTCCTGAGGGGTGTCAGCAACCACGGCATGTTGGGGTATCCCGAGTCACCTACAGACAGACAATTGCACATTAGCCGATTTTAAAATGTGTGCGGAAAACAACATAGCAGAACACACACAATGGTACAAAGTCAGTACACACCAACAAGCCAGGCACGCTGGTTCGGCATCTGTGACATCATCCTCGGGATGCGACTACTCCTCATCACGTAGGCATCGTGTGCCGAACCGGGGAAACGGGCACACACATGTGTGATGGTCATATCTGCAAGACATACCACCAGAGCATTGATCGAATGGTAATGTTTACGGTTCCGGTATGCCTGCTCATGTGCCTTTGGTGGTATCAAAGCCACATGTGTCCCATCAATGGAGCCAATTACATGTGGCATCCTCCCCAGGGCATAGAAGTCACTCTTGACTTCAGTGAATCGTTGACGTGTTGGGAAATAGATGTACTGGTTCAGGTATATCAACATTGCCCCCAAAACATCGCGTAGCACACGGCTGAACATAGTCTGTGACATCCCACCGGCAGTCGCCACAGTGTGTTGAAAGGTACCAGTGGCAAAGAAGTGTAGGGCTGCCATCACCTTCACCTTGGGGGTCAGCGCTGTAGGATACGGACGGCCAGGCTGCAAATGTGGGTCCAACCGCACTGCCAAATCCTCAATCAGCTGCCTGGTGAAGCGGTACCGTCGGATGCTGTCACGTTCCACCATCGTTGCCAGGTCTGGGAATGGTCGATGGACAGCAGGAGCCCTGCAGTGCATAAGTGAAGAAAGCAAGATTGTCAGTCACCCCAACTATGTGCCGTTCACCATACTCAATTTCACATGATACATCATTAACAAACACAAGTACTTGATGTGTGTGTCGTTCTGTTTGGACATATATGGCACCTACATGGACATCATCTAACATCTCTGTTCAACAAGTGTTGACAACAGGTTCCAGGTTGTGCTATGGGAAACCATTAGGCTGTGTCACAGTACCCATTTACTGCTCTCACGTTCTACACACATACCACAGTGACATGCCTGGACAGATGCTCCACAGGCATCACAGCTCATTGACAGGTAGATTCCCAGGGACCCTGTCTTGCCACATGGACACTGGCATGACATTGCGTATCATGTACACATCAGATAAACTAACATGACACCCACAGGTAGTGGCCCCTGTAGCCTCTGCAGGACAGACATGGACGTCTGTGACACACACACACACAACATCAAAGTTCATGCACAAACCACGTGGATGTGGAGACTGTCTCCCATTGTGCACATGGAGTCAGAGACATGCGAAACACAACATGCACACAGACTGCGGAGGGACATCACTATTGTGGCAATGGGCCATCCTGTGACATACATGCCTTCCCACATGTGAGCCTGGGGGTATGTGACATGTCATATACATACACAACCTGGAAATGTGACCATGACACATGCTCATAAATGAAAAGTTGCACACCACAGTGGTCAGGTGCACAACACACAAAGGACCCTGTCCCCATGAACACGTGCACAGCCTGGGTGTGTCTGCCCCCAAATGCCACCCCAAAAACCACATGTTCACCCCCATACACAGATAAGGTTATGCTGCCACACATGCCTTAGATACAGTGTGGACTGGGTGTGGTGTTGTAGGTGTGCCCCTGAGTCCCTGGAAAGTATATGTGGCTGGCATAGGTTCACCAGTGACCAGCACGGTGACATATGCATGTGACCTGTCCAGGGACGCGTTGTACAGCAATGGAACGATCGGTGTGCCCGGCCGGCCCATTGCATTGTATGTGAGCGGGTACGCGTTGTATCCGGGGTACGCGTTGAATAATAATGGACCGATCGGTGTGCCCGGCCGGCCCATTGCATTGTATGTGAGCGGGTATGCGTTGTATCCCGGGTACGCGTTGTACAGCAATGGACCGATCGGTGTGCCCGGCCGGCCCATTGCATTGTATGTGAGCGGGTACACGTTGTATCCCGGGTACGCGTTGAACAGCAATGGACCGATCGGTGTGCCCGGCCGGCCCATTGCATTGTATGTGAGCGGGTACGCGTTGTATCCCGGGTACGCGTTGAACAGCAATGGACCGATCGGTGTGCCTGGCCGGCCCATTGCATTGTATGTGAGCGGGTACGCGTTGTATCCCGAAATACGCGTTGTACAGCAGTGGACCGAACGGTGCGCACACATTGGCTGGGGCCTGGCATGGCAACGGACGCGTTTCGAAGCTCCAACGAGTCTGATGCAGTGAATTCAGTTGGCCAGCCACAACAATGTTGCAAAATCATGGGTGTCATGAAGTTGAAGATTTGAAGGATGCTGTGGGCGTGTATTAGTGCTGCTATTCCATGGATTGGTCAGATTCAGAAGATGCAAACGACTTGGACCTATCACTTTGGACACATGGGACAGTATCTGCCTCAGCAGCACACATATAATGCTGGCTGTTCCCCTGAGAGCTCACTTGCCTGCACTACATGCTCCAGGACGACATCTGCCACCAACACTGCTGCTGTTTATGCATCCTCTGGCTCCTGCAATGGCACGTACTGTGGAGAGAGCCCCAGCCTTCAGCCTTGAGGAGAACCAGGCCCTGCTGGACAGCCTCCTTCCACAGTACAGCAAGCTGTATGGGAAACCAGGGGAGCAGGTGAGTGTGCTGTCCACTGCCTCACTAATTGTGCATGTTGCCTGACTAGCAGGGCTTTCAGTGTGCACACCACTGGCTAGCATGCCCACTGAGTAGTTGTTACACCCCAAAGTGTGTAGTTACATGCACTGAACTGGTACAGTGCAGTAACAGTGCATTCCAACTAGGTTTACTTCCCATGCAATGATACCATGTAGTGACTGCTGGCAAACTGTTCATAGCCATTGTTGCACTGCCTGTGTACATCATATGCCCCTGTGATTGAGACATGTATATACAACTGTGTGATGCACGTATATGTTGCATGTGTAGTAATGGCCTTTTCACTTTGTCATCCTCACAGGTTGATGCCCACCAGAAGCAGGAAATCTGGCTGACCATCGCCTGGATAGTAAGATCCGTGGGGGTCTACAGGCGCAATATCCGCAACTGCCAGAAGAGGTGGCAGGACCTTCGTGGCTGGACCCGGAGGATCGCAAGGGTCCAGCTGAAGCTGTCGCCTCCTCGCAGGAGGGGCGGCCACCGGACCCTGACCCCCCACATACTCCGGATCCTGGCGGTGGTCTTCCCTGACCTGGATGGGCAGCTGAAGGACAGACAGCAGCAAGGAGGGGGTGAGTCCATGACTGCACTGTGCACTTTGTCTGACATGCTATGTGCCCTCCTCTGGCCTGGTTAAACTTCCACAGTACATCAGTCATGTGGTCCAGGACCCATGTCCCTCATTTGTGACATGCCCACTTCTCCTCTGATACGCATATGTGTGGCCCTTATAGTCAGGAAATTGTGTCATTTGGGGACTGTGTCATTGCATTTAGCTTTGCTCAAGCTGGGGGACAGCATTTGTTCCCGTGACTATGTTGTGCAATTCATGGGTGGGTCAATTGCTTACACAATGCCTAAGTTCTGACATGTAATCTGGGTGTAACTTTGATATGTGGTCCACTTGCTGCTCTGACTCACCACATGTCCCTGGGGAATTTGGCACACACCCATGCTGCTGGTGGGAACAATGTTTGGGCCTCAGGAGTATGTGTATCCAGTGTGTCACACATGCTTAGCCACCTGCCTACTGTCCAGGACTCATCCCTCTTACAGGTGGAGCTGGACAGTAATGCCTACTCCAGGGCATGCAATGCACTCTGTACTCCCACTCCCGTGTATCATCTGGCATGTTGTGATCAGTGTAATGTACCCTAAGGTGTCTGCCTCTGTCTCATTGTGCTGTGTCTTCGTTGTCAGGACTACTGGTATGTGTTTCGGTTAGGGCTCAGCATGCCATCTGAGATGTGACCATGATGGACGATACTTCTGTGACTTATAGGTGTCTGATCACTTGACTGTGCACACAGGTGTTTGCGACTGTCACTTTCAGGCAGCTGTATTGTCATTCACAGCACACTGTGAGGTGCTCATGTTCAGAGAGTTGTGTTTCATGTCCCCCATATGTCCAGTTGGTATGACGTGGACAAATAGTAGTACAGATGATGTGGTATTTGGGGGATGGACATGTGCACTTGTCAGTCACATAACTTGCATTCCCCATGCCCTCGGATTGTGACACAGTGCAGACTGTTGTTGGCTGGCTGCCATGGCCATGTGACTTGAGACAGTAGTGTATGACTTTGCACGCATTCCTGTGTCATGGCATTCAACTTCCTGAGACTGATCCTGCAGGGGAGTGACATGTGCAACATGCACCCCATTGTGGCATTGACTATCCGGACATGGGTGCATCATGGTGTCTGGTGCTGGTATGCATCACATGCATTTCTATTTAGACTCTGGCCATCCCTTTATCCGGACACCTGCACTGACTCAATGGCAAGAGATGTGATGTGTGCATGTTCACATACTTCACCGTGTTCCCTGCAATGTCCAACAACTGTGTAGGTGGTGCATGTGTCCACACTGGGGTCTTACCATCAGACAGGCACCAGACAGATGGGTGCAAGGGCAGGAGGGGTGTGAGTCCCATGGTTGACCATCAGACTGACAATTGGCTTCCCGAATCTGTGTGAGGACTTTAGGCAATGTTCAACTAAGGATGCCAGGGCTTGCTCTGTAATGTGCTGTACTTACTGTGGTGTGTGCGGTCAGTGCAGGTGACTGATGTTTGTCTGTTTCCCTAATTGTTTGCAGATATATCCATGGCCACAGGAGGGGACAGCTCCACGGACCAGGAGGAACAGCGGAGCCAGACTGGGTCAGCATCGGACGAGTGGTCAGAGGGACCCAGTGGCACGGAGGGCGAGGGGAGCCACACCGAGGAGTCCTCAGCACCATCCACCTCAGCTGAGGACCACAGCAGCTCGGAGGATGACTCCCTTGTGGAGGCGGGTCTCAGCAGCCACCAAAGGCCAGCTAGTCTGTCTGGCCCCACCACCACCATCACCACCACCACCACCACCACCACCCTCCCATTGGCTCCCATTCCTGAGGTCCGTGGAGGCTCCCGTACTCGGGAGTGTGTCTCCTTCGTGCCAGGCACCGCAGCCCCTGCCCCTGTGTCCCCTGCTGCCCTGAGTGAGGAGTCTGTGTACCTCCTTCGGCATCTCCATGCAGGGCAGACAGCAATGCTGAGTGTCCTCCATGCACACACCACTCTGTTGACACAGCTGGTGTTGTTCATGGAGGGCATCTCGACGGGTATGTCTGCCCTACAGAGGAGCAATAGGTCCATGGACTCCTCCCTGACGGCAGCAGTGTCCCTCCTCCAACAGTCCCTCACCCCTCCCACCTCTGCCCCATCCACACTTCCTGCCCCCCTACCTGTCCAAAGCACATGCACACCTGCACAGTCACCCAAACACACAGACACAAGCAGCACAGACACACCCAAGAGAAAGGCAAGACGTGCACACACGCATCCTCAGGGGACTGATACCACAGAAACAGGGGACGGGGAACACACACACACACAGGCATCCACATTAACTCCGCAGTCCTCCAAATCCTCTCTCTCCAAGACCCCTTCCCTTGCCTCGCCTGCTAACACACCTACACAGCAGATCTTCCTGTGTGACCTCGGCCTCTTCCCCTCCAATCCTGCTGATCCAGCATACCGGGGGAAGAGGAAGTCCACCCACACAGAGGGGAGTGCCCTCGCCCCCAGACACCCTCCCCCAGGCGCAGGCAGAGTGAGCCCCCACCCGCAAGTCCCCCGGTCCCGGAAGAGCAAGACCCCACCACCGCCCTGCAAGTCAACCACCCAGTCTCTCACCTCCATCCCCCAGGCCACCACTCCACAGGTTCCACCGCCACACCCTGCCCCAGGTTCCCCACACACCAATACCGCATCCCCAAACTGCTTAGGCCCTCCCCCTGCCACTTGCTCTTCCACCCCCAAACCAGACTCTCTGCCTGTTTGTGCCACTGGTGTGGAGACCGTGTCCCCCCTCTGTCCTGCCCAGCTCTTTTGCCCCCCTTCCACTACCTTGGAGTCATGCACTGCGGTGGAGTCCACAACCACCCCGTCTGACTCTGGCACTGCATTGGGGACCCAGTCCACTCCATCTGACCAGCCCACTGCAGTGGTTGCAGCACCAACTCCATCTGACTTGAGCCCTGCGGTGGTGCCAGCCCCCCCTGAGTCAGACACCTCCACTGCAGTTGCCGGTGACACTCCTGCACCCACCTCCCCTTCACTGCCTCCTTCTGGCATCCCCTGATCCTGTCCCTGCGGTGCCTGGCCTGCCCCTCGTATGCCCCTCCAAGGGGGATGTCCCCTGTCCGTACCTGTGCAGGCAAGCAATTGTTGACAAGTTGTCACACATCACCCTGTTGGGACTGTATATTTGGACTGGCCATTGGCCTTAGTTTATTTTGGACTTTTGATTTGAGTTGCACACTTGCTGAATAAAGCCTCTTTTTGTTTACTTGTGGTTAATCTTTGGAGGTACATGATGTAGATGTGTAGAATCATGCATTTGCTGTTGTAATAGTGTTCAGATCAGGTAAATGAAGTTTTGCTGTGATGGGCTCCATGTGGTCCATGGGATATGTGTCCTAATCTAGTCTGGATCTATAGCATCCTTTGCTGCAGTCTGAGGGTGTAATGTTCAGCATTTGACACAGGGATGTACGTTTAGCATTTGTAGATTACCATCTTTGTCCTACACTGATGCACATCTGGTGGGCTTACCACTGTCCAATGTTCCTAGTACCCTGACTGTGTGCCCGTCTCCAATGGACATGTAGTTTAGCACATCAAATTTGGAGGACTCATCTGTGTACACAGTGCAAGTTGCTTGACACGTGTCTTGGGTGTATGCAGATGACTGACGTGACACTCCCGTGCCCAGGCTGATATGAGCAGAGCCTTCAGTGTGTTGTAGTTGTTGACTCACTGACCGAGTGTTCTGCTGACACGCTTGAGTCGTGCACAGACAAGGTTTGGCACAGCTGACCTTCCACAGGAGTGGAGTGCCCTCATGGCAGTGCGTGATTCCGTGATATAGGCTGTGCCCATGTTGTGTGTTGTGTAGGCATGTCTGTGCGTGTTCCCTTCTCCTTTTCCTACACAGGCTGTGTCCCTACGGATGTTCCTGTTTGTGATGCTTGCTGAGTTGTTCTGTGTTCATCCAGCATTTTGGACCTGGTTACTCCGGGATGTGGGTGCATGGCAAACTAATGTTCATGAGGTTGTCATCCCTAGTTGTCTTTGTTGTCAGGGCTGGGGATGTGGGCAAACGCAGATGGGACACAGTCAGGATTCCTCTTGGCACTTGTTGGTTACACGAGTAATGTGATTTTCTGTTTGTGTATGCTTTCAGTGATTGTGACACGTTGTGTGTGTGACTGCTGCCACTCCTCAGGGTCAGAGCTGCAATGTTGGAAGTTGTCTATGTGTGTCCTTTGTGGGTCAGCTTGGCTTCTTCATTGGTGTGTGACTATGGCCAGGAACCCATTGTTTGGGGTGGATTTCACGTCATGCCCATGTACGGCATACTGTGCAGTGTGTCAGACATTCACAAGTATTGTTGACTGGCCATGTGTGATGGGTTTCTGCACCTTATTTCCCCCCACAACCCCTGGGATTGTCATGGGTGCATGTGCAATGTCAGCAGTCCATGTGAGCTTCAACGCTGCACATTGGTGGAGTTCAAGGTGTGTGGCGTTGAGTGTGTGCAAATGTGAGTTGTTGCATGGCTGGGGCACTACCTCCATATGTTCCTTGGCTGGCAGGCCGTGCTGAGTGCTTTGTGCTTGTATAGGTGTGATGGTAGTTTGTTGCTCAGGACACATGGCTGTGGTTCACAGTGTGGATGACATCTACCTTTGTCATCACAGTGTGATTGTCATGCAGGCTAGTGTCACCACAATGTGGGGTCCCTGGGGGAGTGCTGTGGTGGTTCTGTCTCTTGCTGTGTGTGTTGCTGTTCCTACAAGCTTGTGTGACATGTGTAATTTGGGCTCCCTCTCATCTCACAATGCCTGTTTGCCCACATAGGGGAATCCAATCCATGAGTTACTTTTGTATGTGACTGTGTTGACATCTGTGTATCAGTGAATCTGGCCTCCTCATGTGTTGTGTGTTTGCCTAGGGACACTGGCACACAACCCCCTCACCTGTTGTGTATGATATGCAGTGTGAGTCTGCCTGTTTGTGTTTGTGCTTTTGCACCACTGCATTGGCATATCTTTAATTTGCCATTGGCTGTATGTTGTTTGTTGGCTTTCCCCTGATGGCCCTGGAACTGCTAGGTCATCAGTCAGCACATTGATCATGGTTAGTATGTCCCATTGCTGCCATGGTATGGTATTTGTTCACCTGACATCTACAGTCTCCACAGGATATCTACATTTGTGTGTCCATTGGTGCAGATATGTGGGTCTGCATTATGATGCTCACTTCTGTCATTGTGTTATTTGTGAATGTAGACAATGTGGGCCCCCATGGCTGATGTGTGTGTGCACATGGCCAGAACGATGTGTCATTGGCACTGCACTGCTTGCCTCACACAATCTATGTTGCTATGGGACACAAGCACTACAATGCCACTGTAGTGTTTGGTGTTGTGTGGCCAAGAATAAGCCCTGCAGTTATGTTTTTGCAGCTTTTACCAGGACTACACTTCCCTTTTGGGCACTGTGGTGATGGGGCTTTGGGCCCCATTACCACACTGTTCAAAATGTGCTTCAGCTATGGAGCACACACTTCCCTTTTGGGCACTGTGGTGATGGGGCTTTGGGCCCCATTGCCACACTGTTCAAAATGTGCTTCAGCTATGGAGCACACACTTCCCTTTTGGGCACTGCGGTGATGGGGCTTTGGGCCCCATTGCCACACTGTTCAAAATGTGCTTCAGCTATGGGGCACACACTTACCTTTTGGGCACTGTGGTGATGGGGCTTTGGGCCCCCTTGCCACACTGTTCAAAATGTGCTTCAGCTATGGGGCACACACTTACCTTTTGGGCACTGTGGTGATGGGGCTTTGGGCCCCATTGCCACACTGTTCAAAATGTGCTTCAGCTATGGGGCACACACTTACCTTATGGGCACTGTGGTGATGGGGCTTTGGGCCACATTGCCACAGTGGTCATGGTCTGCTTGCATTGTGTAGGCCACACACACAATTATGTGTGACACATGTGTTAGGGGGTCACATTGTATGTTCAATGTCATGTTCAGTGTTGTATGCATTTGACACAGACCACACACGCTTGTCATGGTGTTGGGGGCTGGGATGTAATTTACAGACGTGGGAGTATGCTAGTTGTGTCATGCATTACCCGTCCTATGAGTAGGGGTGGTTGTAGTGACAGGCATCCAGCCCCCCATGAGTGGTGATGGTAGTAGTGGTAGGCATCCAGCCCCCCTTGAGTGGGGATGGTAGTAGTGACAGCCATCCATCCCCCTAAGGGTGGGGATGGTAGTAGTGACAGGCATCCAGCCCCCCCTGAGTAGGGGTGGTGGTAGTGACAGGCATCCAGGCCCCCCTGGGTAGGGGTGGTGGTAGTGGCAGGTATCCATCCCCCTTAGGGTGGGTATGGTAGTAGTGGCAGGCATCCATCCCCCTAAGGGTGGGGATTGTAGTAGTGACAGGCATCCAGCCCCCCCTGGATAGGGGTGGTGGTAGTGGCAGGCATCCAGCCCCCCCTGAGTAGGGGTGGTGGTAGTGACAGGCATCCAGGCCCCCCTGGGTAGGGGTGGTAGTAGTGGCATGCATCCAGCCCCCCCTGAGTAGGGGTGGTAGTAGTGACAGGCATCCAGGGCCCCCTGGGTAGGGGTGGTAGTAGTGGCAGGCATCCAGGGCCCCCTGAGTAGGGGTGGTAGTAGTGGCAGGCATCCATCCCCTATGGGTGTGTATGGCATTGGTGTTGGCCATCCCACCCCTATGGTTCTGCTGTTGCTAGTGTACGTTATTTGTGCATCCCTATGTGTGTGTGACATATTTCGTGTACGTGTGGTTTGTTTGTATTGTTGGTCTTTGACTTACCGTCTGCGCCGTACGCGTCCGTGCCGGTCCCGGTAATAGATGTAGAGTATAGGTAGGACCTGCGCAATGGGATTCATGCTTGGATCGTCTCGTTCGGGTTTCTCGTGTCTTCGAGTCGTACTCGTAGCAGGCTTGTTCGTCTCGTAGCCATGGATCGTCTTGTGGCGCGAAACGGAGCTTATGTACGGCTCGCCCGGATGCTCAAACGTGCCGGACGTAGCGACGAGTTCGGCGCGTACGGAAGATGCATCGTACTAGTCCGGCCGGAAGGTGCTGTGTATTTGGTTCCGTGCGACTCTGTTCGGCGTTTACGGATCCGGCTCGGGCGGGGAACAGGAGCTGGAATGGGTAAGTACGGCTCGCTCGGAATCTGGGCAGTTATGCGCATCGTACTTGTTCGTTCGGTAGAGTGTTCGAGTCGGTCGGAAAACACGCGTTCGGCTGGTATTTTTTCCGGACGAATACTGTTAGGTGCGCTTCCGGCCGACATCGGAATCGAAACCCCACAGTGTCTAAAGTAGCCGGGTGATTGACAACCCCCCCCCTGCCCTTACATTGTTTTGTCAAAAAGAGAACACTTCCCATCCCTCTTCAGGAAGGCACTCTCAAGTGCCCCTCTTGTCAGAAGGCCATGGAACATAGTGTCTGCTATTGATATGAAACTGCCCCCAACAGTGGAGCAGGAAAACCAACATACAAAAAAAAAAAAAAAATCCCATCCCTTCCCTCCCCCTCCCTCCCTCCCAACATGGTGGTGGCGCCTAAGTGTGACTTCAATGGATCATCCAACAAGAAAGGGGGGTTGATTTTATATCTGGAAGAGGTGTAGCACTCTAATGGAAGCTGGGTATACTGCAGATGGAAGGCCCCGAGAGAGAAAGGAGACCAGCGGACCCCAGCGAAAATCGAAGTTTTGAAAAGCATCCCTAGACACGTCCGACATTCGCTCCATACTAAGTAGGTTCCACAATCTGGAATGCCACAGGGACATCGCCGGAGCCTCCTTCCTCTTCCATACAGCCGCTAAAGTAACCTTCGCAGCTCCCATACAGAGCCACATGATCGCCTTGTCCGCCCTGGTCTGGTGTTCTAAAGAGGGGTCACGCAAGCCCAATAGTACTCCTTCCATAGTGGTCGGGACAGGATAGCCTAACATCTCCTTAATCTGAGCCAGTATTTCCTCCCAGAACGGTCGAATGTGTGGACAATCCCTCCAGATATGTCGGAAGTCGCCCAATAATCCGCAGCCTCTCCAGCAACGGTCTGATGTATTAGGGAAAATCTGTTTTAGCCTCGAGGGGTGGAGATACCAGTCCATCATGGTCTTGAGATGTGCCTCCCGAAGCGCTATGGAGTGGTTAAATTTCCCTATGTCTGACCATAAATGAGACCATTCATCCTCTGTAATGTGTCGCTGCAGGAGCCCCTCCCACATTGCCATGTAGCACGGGCGCGGGGAATGTATGGTGGTAAGCAAAAAGCGATAGAGAAAAGAAATCGCCCCCCTCATTGTTGTGGTTTTAGTGAGAAAGGCTTCAAATTTCGTGAGGGGCCTAGTAGCAGCCTCCCGTACTTGTGGGGCCTGAGCCCAGTGCATCAGCTGAGTGTAACGAAATTGTTCTGTGTTTTGCAATCCAAAGTCTCTCTTGCAAGCATCAAATGTGAGGGGGTCGTAGTTATGAAAAAGATGCGTAAGGGCCAGACATCCTCCTTCCCGCCAGGCATCAAACGGACCCGCCTGTAAACCAGGCGGAAAGGCCAAATTAAAATGTAAGGGCGTGAAAGGAGAGGGAAATGTAGTCCATCGCTCATCCCTGGCCACCGAGTCCCAGACCTGCAGTGTTGTGCGTGTAGGTGTGCTAATGTATGCGTTTACGGGTCTATCGCGTTTGGGTCGCCATATGAAGTCCCAGATAGTGCGTCCAGTCACACTGCGGTCCATGTGTAGCCAGTGTTTGTCGGAGTCATGTTTTACCCATTCGATCAACACCCGGAGTTGAGCAGCCTTGTAGTACAACTGAACATCAGGCAAACCCACCCCTCCCTCCGCCCTGGAGCGACGAAGAATGGAAAAGGAAAAGCGAGCCCTCTGCCCCTGCCACACAAAATTAAGAAGCATAGATTTGGAGCGCTGAAAAAAACCCTTCTCTATTGTTATAGGAAGTGCTTGGAAGAGATAAAGTAGTTTGGGCAGGAGTGTCATTTTTATCGCGTGAACGCGCCCCAACCAGGACAAGAAGAGGGGCTTCCACTTTGGCAAGCTCACGTTGTATTTGGGTAAGTATGGGTGGGAAGTGAGCTGCATACAGATTCTCCACTTTCGGTGTGATCTGGACCCCCAAATATTGAATGGAGGATGTGGCCCATTGGAGAGCCGTGAGAGGCCACAGTCTATGAACCTCCGCTCCAGGCAGAGTGAGGTTAAGGATCTGTGATTTATCCATATTAATCTTAAACCCCGCTACCGCCTCAAAACGCACTAATTCCTCTTGTATGGGGGCAGAGATTTAGCCGGGTCTGTGAGTGATAACAGAACATCATCCGCGAAAAGCGAAATTTTATGTTGTTCCCCAGTGAAAGGAATCCCCTGAATTGCCGGATGGGCTCTAATCGCGACGGCTAGTGGCTCAATGCTGAGAGCGAAGAGTAATGGCGAGAGAGGGCAGCCCTGCCTGGTACCCCTGGAATGTAAAAGAGAAGCGGAAGCCACGCCATTAACCACCACCCTATATCGGGGTTGCCTATAATTGGCTCGAAGCATAGTAAGGAAATTAGGGGCGAAGCCAAAAGCCTCCAGGGTGTGGAAAAGAAAGGGCCGTTCCACCCTGTCGAATGCCTTTTCCGCATCCAACCCCACCAAGACCGCAGGAATTTGGCGCTTGTGACCTTTTTCTATCAAATGGACAATGCGCCGGGTGTTATCATGTGTTTGACGCCCTTTTATGAATCCGGACTGGTCCGGATGAATAAGATCTGGCAATATATCATTCAGCCGCCTAGCCAGGATTGAAGAATAGAGTTTTGCGTCTAGATTAAGCAGTGCTATGGGCCTATAGGAAGAGCAGGATTGAGGGTCCTTCCCCGGTTTGGATATGACCGTGATCACCGCCTCCGCCAGAGAACTGGTAGTCAGCCCCTCCGTCGCCATTTTACTAAAAAGCTGCGTCAAATGTGGGATAATGTCTGGTGCAAATGTCTTGTAGAAGAGGGCAGTAAGACCGTCCGGGCCCGGTGCTTTATGTGGCTTGAGCGCCTTTATGGCCGCGGTGACCTCATCGAGGGAAATGGGCGCCGACAGGTGTTCATTATCCTCTATTGAGACCTGCGGTAACTGAAGATTCCTGAGATAATCCCGCTGAGCGGCAGGATCTAAGCGCTCCCCCGAATACAGTTTTTTATAAAAATCGCCAAAGATAGCCGCCTTATCCTCGTCGTTACGGGTGAGGTCGCCCCGCGCGCAGCGTATCCCCCCTATATATTCCTTTACCCGCTTATCTTTAAGCTGTCGTGCCAGCTGTTTGCCAATTTTATTGCCTTGAGAGTAAGAACGTTGGCGTAGCTTGAGCAGCGTGAATTCTGCCCAATTGGAGTATATAGAACAAAGTTTCCCCCGCAATGCCGTCAGATTGCGCAGAGTTTGTCATGTGGGGTGCGCTTTATGGTCCCGCTCAACAGATGTTAATTCCATCTCCAGCTTCACCCTTTCCTGTGCCCTTTTGGAATTCAATACTGAATTGAGAGAGATGCATTGTCCACGAAAGACGGCCTTGAAGGCGTCCTAATTGGTATAGTCAGATGAGTCATCAGGCTGATTGATAGTGAAAAAGTCCGTAATACTTTCCCTGAGCTTCGTACATGCCTCTCTATCCCTCGCTAGAGCGGGCGGGAAATACCATCTGGGTGAAGTCACCCGGCCCACCCCCCACGCTAACGACACCGCCAAAAGGCTGTGATCGGAGACCGAAAGTGGAAAGATTTTCGCGTCCTGCAGGCCGCCTTGGAGTAATTGGCTGAAGAACACATAATCTAGTCTGGAGTAGGTCGGGTGTACGTGGGAATAGAAAGTGTAGTCTCGCGAGGCGGGATATAAAGTGCGCCATGCGTCGAGAAGACCCATATCTTGAATTTTTTGCCGGGTTTCTGAGGAGAACGAGCCCGTCTCCGACCGATATTGGTGTGTGCTATCCAGATCACTTTGCCAAGTTAAATTAAAGTCGCCCATAAAGACTAAGGGGCCTTCCGTAAAATCCACCAGCTTGCCCAGGAGATGCTGTAAAAAGGTGGATTGACCCGTGTTAGGGGCGTAAACCGCAACAAATGTGCTTAGTCGTCCCTGTAGTCGCACCTTCACCATGACCCACTGTCCGTCCTTGTCGTGTTGTATATCAAGAGGCTGAAATCGTGTTGTCGAACGGAATAAGAGCGCCACCCCCCTGTGTTTTGTGGATGCCGAGCACCTATAAATCAGTGGGTAGTGCTTGTGCTGCAGCCGCGTGTCGTCTGTTCTGGTCAAATGGGTCTCCTGGAGGGCCACTATGTCTAGCGTGTGATCGATTATGTATTTCCAAACCCTCTGGCGCTTCTGTGGGGAGTTAAGGCCCTTTACATTCCAAGTGCCGATAGTAATTGTCATGGCGACCTAGGGGAAGAGCAACTCGCAATGATTACCTCACTAGGCGGGACCGCACTGCCCCTCATCCAAGGGCCCTTCCTGACCTCCCCCATGCCTCACACTGAGCAGCATTGCGCTGTTGTGGAAAACCTTCCCCCTTAAGAGTTAAAAAGCCACCACCATGTCCCACCCTTCCCCACCCTACAACCCCCCCCAAAACGAAAACAAAAACAACTAACTACAACCCATCCTATGATAGTAATGAACAATGACATTACCCCATTGGGGGAATACATACCCCACATGAACTCGGGGAGGCGGTGGGGCCGAGGTCCCCGTCTGCCGCAACCCGGAGCAACATCATGTTAGATACATTAAGAGAGTACCTCCTAGGGTCCATAATAGTGCATCCCGGCAAGCCCCTCCCAGTCGGGGCCGAAGCCCTCCCTCAATACCCATCCACCCCATGTCCGCTGGGGTCGTTTGTATGGAGCAGGGTCCCACATCGTGAACGTGTACGGATCCGTATTCCCCCCACTCATAGTTCAATGGTCGCGGGGCATCTCCAATGCACCCCCCTCTGGGGAGTCATGATGCTCGGGACACATCGAGAAAGCCCTCCCCCACGAGCATGCAGAAGGAACCACCCTGTATATCGCAGCACCAAGCACTTTTTGCCCCCCAGGGAGAGCATCGATCCCCAACAGATTGAGATGGCACTGAGGGCCAACGTTAAGGTCTGCGACCAGCACTCCAGAGACAGTTAGTAGAGAGTCACCGGCGTCCCCTACGGGAACCCATGGCCCAAGCGGAAGTGCCCCTCTCCACTCCGCAAATGCCTGTCGATTTGTCTGCGGGCGACTCCATGGCCTCTGTGGGGAGGCCCAGCATGTCCAGGCCCGTCTGAAGATCGGTGACATGGCATTGTTTATTGTTAAGTTCGAAGCTGAGCCCAAATGGATAGGTCCACCGGTACCTAATCTTGTCGCTGCGTAGCTTGGTAGTGATAGGTCTGAACATCTGCCTCCGCGCTAATGTGGCCGGTGCAAGGTCCTGATAGATCGCACACGTGTGGTTTTGAAAGGAGGCCACATCCTTTGTTCTGGCTGCTGTGAGTACTGCCTCCTTTACTCTAAAGGAGTGGAACTTGGCCAGGACATCCCGCAGCCTCCGCTTATCACCCTGCGGTGAGGGCCCCACACGGTGCGCCCGGTCCAACTTGATCTTGAGGGGCTGAGGGCCCAGGATCTCAGTGAAGAGCCCTTCCAGGAATGCCCCCAGGTCCGGCCCCTCCGCACCTTCCTCCAGGTCTCGGATGCGGATGTTGTCCCTCCGTGCCCTATTTTCCAGGTCCTCCGTCTTGAGTTGAGATTGGAGAAGCTGGTCCTTAAGCATCCGCACGTCATCCTGTAACTCCGCCGTTTGCTTCTCCTGATCTTGTTGATGGGCCTCTAGATCCAGCACTCTGGTGCCCACCGAGTCCACATCGTGCTGAAGGGAGGTTAATTTCTCTGTTAAATCCGACCTCATTTGCTCCATAGAGGTCTTAATGTCCTGGCCCAAGTCTTTCCTCAGCTCAGATTTGAAGTCTTTAAACATCGCCACTAGGTCAGCCTTCGTGATCGCCATGTCGGTAGAGGTGTCCTCGGTGCCCCCCCAGCGTGCGTTTGTCCGAAGCCGCAAAGAAGTCCGATACTTTCGCAGGTGCTCTAGACGTCCCCTTCTTGGGAGGCATACGGTCCCGTCCCTGGATCTCTCCTGCCGCTGTGCCCTGCAGGGTTCCCCTAGCGTAATATCAGTGCCGGGTCGCCGCGGCGCGGTACCGGTGAGCAGTGTTCCCGGGGAGGTCAGCCGGTCACTGCGCTTCACATCTGTTCTCCCCGCGGTTGCAGGACTCCCCGGGCTATCGCTGTGGGACCCCCCGTGCTCCTCTCAGTGTCTCCTGCTTGCCTTTGCAGCACCAACTCGCTCCGCTGGGGCCTGAAGGCGGACCCTCCCGTGAGCCGCACCAATCTCTCGAGCTCAGGTCTCTCGTGCTCTGGGATGGTCCCCCCTGCAATGCGTATTACATCTGAGCTCATCGTCACGTCGGGGCAGCCCAGCCCTTCCCTCCCGGTGTCACGCAGTGGTGGTGATGGGCCTCAAATCATCCAGGCGGCAGGCGACCCCGTCATAATTCCCCACCTGGCTCTCCCCGCTCCGAGTCCAGACATATACTCCTCACGTGCATCAAGCTTGGGGGGCTCTCATCTCGAGGGCACAATGCAAAGTTCTCTGGTGTGCCAATACAGCCACAAAAGCGGTCATCAAGTGGGGCACCGCTCCCTCAATCATCCAACTTGCCTCGGCCAACGGTCCCGTGCATCACCATGTCGTCGCCCCTGCCCTGTCCACATTTGCGGCATCGAGTCCCCAGAGGGGACCCCCGAGACCAGGGGGCCGCCGAGTGCTTACAGTGCGATGCGCAGGACGTAGCCCACAATCCAGGTGTCTCCCATGGTCTGGCAGTGGCCCACCTCAGCGCGGGAACAGGCCCGCCCGGCGTCCGCCCGTTAGTGCACGCCTCTCACCGCCATGTTAAGATCAGGCACGACCCATCCAGTAGGTGCGCCGCTCCGAGCCCAGCCAAATCTCAGCATCTCGCCGCCTCATCTGCCCGCAGCCATGCCCTTCTCACCGTTCTGTCTGTCTTTGTGCCGGGGGTGTCGGGCCCGAGGGCGCCGCTTCGTCAGTACACTGCAGCGGATCCTCTCACTCGGCAGCCGCCATTATGCCGGGCCGACCGCCGCTCACCCAAACTCCGTATTCTGCCTCCTCTGGACTGCTCTGTCTGACAGAAGGGCTCCAGCCGGTCCCCACAACTTCCGCTGTGCGTACGAGTCCTTTTCAGCGCATAGGACCCCCGGAGATCGCAGCAAATCGCTCCGTTGTTACGCGGTGGACCGGGAGCCGAGACGGATTACGTCCGCTCGGCCATCTTGCCCGGCCACGCCCCCCGGCATGGACTTTTTAACTTACATTTAAGAGAAGGTTCAAGGATGAACATATGCTTAGGTATCCCTGGTCTGTACTCCTCGGAGGCTCTGTGCATAGTTAGCGCTTCTTTGTATGAAGCACTCTTCATTCCAGAGGCCATTGCCCAAGTGCCAAATTGTCATGGGGATTTGCCAGTTCTCCTACGAATGCCAAGATAATCTGTTCTGGCTGCTTTCCCACTACCTCTTACAATTAGGTATTTGCTGTATCCAGATGAATACGCAGTGTCGCGATTTATTGCTATTTAACTTTTCTAACGTGCTTTTTTAAGTCTTTCATGTTTTTTTTTTTACTTTCATTGTTTATTCATGCTTTAAGTCCATTGACTTGCATGCAGCGGTCATATTTGCATTTGTGGACTGAAGAGAAGCTTCCCTTCTGGTGGAAAAACATACATCAGTATTGTGAGGTGGGACTTATAAGCGTAGCTTTAAGCAGCATAGCAACATGTTTTTTCATTGTTCTGTGCAGAACGCTTATGTCTTCTCTTACCAGCTAAATCAACATTATTGGGTTGCTTTTGGTGTTCATGGAATATGGGCCTAAGGGCCACATGCATCAAACTTAGGAATTGCGATCCCTAAATTGCACATTTCTTATTTGCGACTCGCAAACTGCGAATCGCAAATAAGGAATGGCTTCCCATTCATTCCTATGGGCCTAGAAGCCCATAGGAATCAATGCGAATTGCATGCGCAATTTGCGATTACCAAATAGGTACTCGCAAATTGCTCATGCAATTTCAAGGGTGCAAGGGTGCCAAAAGGACACCCTGATGCACCCCTGAAAGTGCAATTAAAAAACATGTTGCACACACACATGCCCCAAGGGCATGTTTGTGTGCAACATAGAACTTTGAAAAATGCACTTTTCTGCTTTTTTCAAAATTTTCGCAAATTACCATCAACTTTAAGTTGATGGTAATTTGCGTTTCTTAAAAGCGAAATCGCTAATTTTTTGTTGTTGTTGCATTGCATTTAGGGAATCGCAATTTCTGATTCCCTAAATGCAATTGCAATTTAAGTAATCGCAAATTTTGCGATTACTTAAATAGCGATTTGTGCATTTGGGATGATGCATCCCAAAGGCCAAAATTCCGGTCGCAAAGGGGCAGATTCGCAGAATCTGCCCCTTTGCGACCGCAAAAAACAATGATGCATGTGCCCCTAAGAGTTTTGATTGTAATATTATTTTCTATGGGATTTAAGTTTATTAGCACTGCATTCAACTGTAAAATGTGAACATGTTTAATCAGTTTGGTGACTGAAAATATTACTATGCGCACACTGATTCATACATGTCACAGTTGAAATAAAATAAGAAACTTATTCTGTAATTGTTGTTGGTTTGCATTGGTTGGGAGAGTTCTCCCTTGTCTGGGTGTAATGATACTCTGCACTTTCACCCATGTGCTCCTCATGCTACAGTTTAAATTGTGGCACATGGAAAATGTACTGTAAGCAGCTTGATCAATGGTATACACTGTTATGATCTTTGTTCCTTTTTTATTAAGAATAGATTCAGCTGGACTTCATCACAGGACTATAGTTGCTGTGTACAGCTTATGATACTTTATACCATATATCAATATTTTATGTATCAAATAGAATGTTTCATTTATTGGCTCTTTGTATGTCTCGTCTGTTGTTAAAAACCTGTTGTGCAAAATACCGATACTCACAGTGAGCTTTGAACCAGCCCATTGCTTACCATTGGTTGACTTTATGGTCAAACTCATTTGCTTGCTCTTATACGATGACTTTTTATTCCCTCTTCTTGTGTTTGTTCTTTTCCCTAGAGCCTAGATTCTTTATCATTGTTTTGATTGGATGACTTGTTTCCTTCCACTACTCACAATGTAGGAAAGTAGATTTTTTACTTTTTCTTTCAGCATTCCTTGGGCATGTATGTTTTTTCTTGCTCTCTTCCTCGTGTGCTGCTTCTGCCCTCAAATATCCCCCCATTTGCGCACTCCAATGTGATCTCTTTCTCCTCTCAGCTTATCCGTTGCTTCCCCAACCTGTTCTGGTTTCTTTTATTTATAATACATTTTATTTTTCTGTCTTCCGCCTTCAGCTCCTCCATTGATATCTTGCCTTCTACACCCCTTCACTTATTGACTTCTCCACCCACCCAGTGCTCCTCCATTATTTTACTAAGTCCCTCGTCAAAAAAATACCATTTATTGGAGGACCTAGCACTAACAATTTGCTGCTTGGCTGTTCCTTTTTCAAAATGTGCTTGTACTTTCGCACACGTTCTTTCATTTACCATTCCAAGATTGGTGAATGGCATCTTGGAATGGTAAATTTAAAAAAGGCAGCCACATCCTGATGTATACCCTTGCACGCTTGTTGATGTTGTGTTTTTTTTTTTTTGCTGAGGCAGCACATAATGGGCAAAAGCATGTTTTTCTTTTTCTGATGATGCTGAACCGCTTTGCCAATAACATTAGCAGAGCCAAGAGCTCAGTATTGTCGGTCAAAAAGCAAGACAAGGCCCATTGCCTTTGCCCACGCTAGTCCGTAATGGTAGTTTCTCCATCACTTTTCCATCTTACCCTGAACACTTACAGAGACTATAACTGCACCCATGCTCAGGAGATGAAATATGATGGTTCCTTCCCTTAGAAAAAAAAGGCAGTGTTGGAAAATAGCCCTCTCTAAACGGTCACACGAAACCTTTTGCCTTCCTCTTCCTCTTTTTTGATCATCTTTGTTGTTGACCCTAGAACTCTGAGCACTTTACCACTGCTAACCAGTGCTAAAGTGCATGTGCTTCTCCACTAAACATGGTGGCATTGGTGTATATATGATTGGCATAGTTAGCTACTAGTAAGACCCTTATAAAATGGTATACCATATACCCAGGGCCTGTAATGTAAATGTTATTAGTGGGCCTGCAGCAATTGTTGTGCCACCCTCACAAGTAGCCTTTCGAACCTGTTTCAGGCCTTCCATTGCAAGACCTGTGTGCTCTTTACTGCTTTCTGATTTGCTGAGCTGTCCTGCTGCCTGCTGATTTCTGCCCTACTGAGGACAAGGACTGGACCCATCTCACTTGAACCCAGAGTGATTCCAAGGGCTTGCTGGCTTGCCCCCTATTCTGAAGTCTCAGGGCCATCATAGACTTCCTGCAGCTCTGCCACAGCACCTAGACTCTGCCATCTGTGAGTCCTGCCCTGCCAAGTGGTACCGGTCCAGTCCTGGGCCCTTGAAATGTGATTTCTGCTGTCCAAAACCATCAAAATCGAGGCAGTGGCAACTTTGCTCCATTTGGAACTGACTCATTGCACTTCGACGACGAGGCAGGAGCCGATCAACGACATATCCTCGACTTACTGAATGGCTCGACGATGATGGACAGCCCGGCTACAACGATGCAGTGCCTGAATTGTAAAGGGGTTCTTCATTGCCTGCTCGAATCAGAACCGACGCATCGGTACTTCAATGTCGACGCTTTGCTCCATCCAAGGTACTTTCTCAGCTGGACCTGTGGGAGTCCTGTAGCCAGCCTGCCATCTATTGCTGTCAGCCTGACCCACTTTGGATTTGCCCCAGTCCAGCGCAACCTCAAGTAATGCCTTGGTGCTATTGACGTCTAAGCACTACTTTTTGATTTATTCTTTAAAAATCCATACCTCCTGTTCTACTTTTTGGGCTTTTGTTGCATTGGTCTTGTTCTACTAATAAAATTATCATCTATTTTTCTAACCCTGTGTAGAGTATTTTTGTGGTGTTTTCATTGTGTTACTGTGTGTGTGTGTGTTGCACAAATAATTTACACATTGCTTCTTTAGATAAGCCTGACTGCTCTGCACCAAGCTACTATAGGGTTATAACAGGTTATCTTTTAGTGTGTATCTAGCTTACCCTGACTAGGGTTGTGGTCCCCTACTTGGACAGGGTGCATACCTCTGCCAACTAGAGACCCAATTTCCAACAAATTCTTTACTACAGAGATGCTGTAGTTGTGCTGAGATCTAAATAATTATGCAGTCTTTTAAAATGTGTACAGTGCTTTTGAGCAGTTTTTTCTGTAGACTTCCACAGAGTATATAATTCCAGGCAATCATAAGTTTCCATATAAGGACAACACGCATATTCCATCACATTAATGGACAACAATGATAGTCAGATATTAACCGTCCTTTAATTTCAAAGCACCCATATTTTCAAATAGTCCTAAAGTTTGAAACATCATGAAACATCAATTTCGTATTTCAGGTTACTCTTTCACAGCTCTCAATACTTTTTATCACTTAGATGTTTACAGGGTATTCTTACATGTGGTTATCAAAGCCTTCTGATTAGACCATAATGCCCACTCTGTACTGAAATCCTCAAAAATGTGTGTGCTGTGATCTTATGCTACTTTGGTAGATTATTTAAATATATTATTTATGTCTACTACTTTCAAAAGCTAAGAAGATATCTTCAGCAATGTATTGTCATGACAACCTAACAACATCGTCTTGCTAAAGTCAATTGCCGTAAGTATCAGAACATCCAATAGACTTACCATTAATTAATCAAAAATAAAGGCAGTCCAAGCCCTTAGATCAATCCATTTGGATATTTGGTGCCCAATTAAATGATTATTATTTCAGGATCTCTCTGTCTCAGACACCCCATGAACAAGGGATCTAACTCGAAATGTAGTATAAAACAGATACTTTAGGTTGTATGTGATTTTAAAAAAATGCAATGGCACAAGATATAATCATCTGGATTACACATAGGGCCCGATTCCGATGTCGTGCGGAAAGCCTCCCGACCGACTCGGTTTTGTAATGCTTTTCGTACGACTCGACCGCAAGCCCTCCGTTCGACGTAGTACGATGCATCCCATATGAAACACAACCGAATCGTACGGAACGCTATCATTCCGAACGAAGGCTCCGTAAACCGCATTGATGCGACAGACACGTTTGTAAACGTTCAACATTCGCATGCCGGTCACGAGTCGGACTCATATCAACACGCAGTGAGTTGATGTTGCAGGAGAATCGGTTACGGAAACGTGTCAGTTCGTGTATGAAATGTCAATGGGGGAGTCAAAAACACACAAATAAAGCATTGACAAATCAAAAAAAAATAATTAAAACCACACCCACAAATGCACCTACATAAAGGGCCAACACCATGACCATGATCCTT
This sequence comes from Calotriton arnoldi, assembly GCA_963921515.1. Taxonomy (NCBI): domain Eukaryota; kingdom Metazoa; phylum Chordata; class Amphibia; order Caudata; family Salamandridae; genus Calotriton; species Calotriton arnoldi. The sequence goes on along the minus strand of CAWUFW010012996.1, from coordinate 394,147 downwards.
TGACACAAATGCCAATACTCACAAGGAGCTTGCACCAGACATTCCTTGTTCTCTGCCTCACACACTCACACACCCAGCACAGATACCATTTAAATAAAAAAACACATATGCACACAACTTTTTACTGATTCACACTCACTTCCACACTCACCCTCACCCTCACACTCACCCTCACCATGTCCAAAAGGAAGCATCCACGTTTTACTGATAAGGAGTTGGAAGTGCTTGTAGATGAGATTGTCAGAGTAGAGCCACAGTTATTTGGTAACTTAGTCCAACAGACCCCCCTTGCCCAGAGAAATAGGATGTGGGAGAGGATAGTTAACAAGGTGAATGCTCAAGCACCTTGCATGCGCACAATAGAAGATATCAGGACCAGGTACTATGATGTGTGAAGGAGAGGCAAGAGGCTGATGGCCAGGGAACATTTCCAAAGCCAGCAGACTGGCGGTGGCCCTCCTGCACAACCTGTCCACTTCACATCCTAGGAGGAGAAGGTGCCTGACATCCTTCCGCCGGAGGGCGTCTATGAAATCCCAGGATCACAAGAGTCTGGTGAGTACACAATCCACATTCAAATAAAGTTTAATCACACCTCTAGAGACAGCACGTCAAAGGATACAGTTAAACTAAGGCCAGATTAAAATTACAAAATGTACTAGATTCTAATAGCATGTACATACTTCTCAAAAACTCACAGATAGGCCATCTGCGCCAAACAACTAGCACCAGTGTCAGACATCTTGGCCCAGTACTTTTCCACTCACTCACAGGAAAGCACAGTCACAGGTAGTCTGTTTGGGATGCCTGGGAAGGTGGGTCTAGCCACAGGCACCATGGGACTTGTAGTCACTGCAAACACTGCTCCACACACACAGCCCACACAGACATACTGTGATTATGCAAGCCTCTCAGTCAGTGGAAAAGTACCAGAAACATGGCTGACACTGCTGTAAGTTGTCTGGAGAACAAGGCCTGATGGGAGTTGTAGTCAAGTCAAACTACATGCAACAGTCACAGACAACTCTACATTAGACTTCCATTCACTGTCAGGTAGACATAGGCCCAGATGACCTGTTTGGGTAGTGTGGGAGAAAAGTGTTTGCACTGACAACATCAAATATCAGGCTCTATCCCACACACACACCTTCACATATAGACCAACAAGGCCACCAGCAAGAGTGGTGTCCTGACAATGATTGGAAGTGTACTTGCAGGATGTCTGATACTTGTGCATGGTGTTAGAGTTGTCCACAACTCCTATCATGGCCTTGTGCTCCTCACACCACTACATCTTGATAGTACAGTTTCCATTCAGCATCAGGGATAGTATAGATCCTGGTCTGCTGTCTGTGCTGGCTGTGAAGGTGTGTGTAGGACAGGGCATGATGGGTGGGGAAGTCAGTGCAAACACTCATTCTCACACACAGACCAACAAGACAACATTTAAATGAGCTTACATTACAGTCAATTACAATGTACTGGCAAGGTGCCTGGCCCTGCACACTAATGTTTTGAGTCCAAGGCACTGTTGGTGAGTAGTGGACAAATCAGACACCTGTCACCAGTGTCAGACATCTCTGAAGCACATTGCTAATCACTGTCAGGAAAGTAGACTCACAGTTAAGATATTTAGGATGTGTAGGAAGGTGTGTGGAGTAGGAGCATGATGGCAGATGGAGTCATGGCAAACACTCCTCCTCACAAACAGCACAAACAGACCACCAAAAACCATGCATACCTGATGGTGATTAGAAATCTACTGACAAAACGGCTGACACTGGTGACATCTGTCTGTACAACTACGCACTGCTTGTGGACACATAGGCACCAGTCATCAGTGTCAGACAACTTGCAAGTACATTCACACTCACTGTCAGGGAAGCAGAGTTACAGGTAGCCTTTTGCTGATGTGTGGGAAGGTGTGTGTGGGCCAAGGCATCATGTGACTTGTAGACATTGAAAATACTCTTCCACCCACCCAGCCATGCAAACTCCCCTGGCCATATGCTTACATCACAGTGAGGAGAAGTGTACTGGCAAGGTGGCTGACACTGCTGCAAAGTGTTGATCTTGAAGCCAACTTCCAGCAAGGCCCTGTGCACAAAACATCATGCAACTGTGTCAGCCATCTTGTTAGCACACTTACATTCACTGTCAGGTAGCCATTGCCACAGATGAGCTGGTTGTGCTGGTTGTGAGGAGGAGTATCTGCCATGATCATATATATCATCATGCTCTGGCCTCCACACACCTTCATACATAGCCAAAATAGCATATATGGGACTCTGATTACCTGACAGTGAGTGGCAATGTGCTGCCAACATGTCTGACACTACTGCATGGTGTCTGAAGCAGAAAGCCTTGATGTGTTTTTCAGACAAGTCTAACAGGCACCAGTGTCAGGTAAACGTCTGTGACAATTTGTATCACAATGAGGTAAGCATAGTACATGCTGGTCTGTTTGATGTGGGTGGAAAGGTATACGTAGGACAGGGCCTTATGCAATTTGTAGCCATTGAAAAGACTACTCCTCCCATCCAGACTAGCTAACTCCACCTGGCCCATGCCACACTCACAGTGAGGGGAAGTGGACTAGCAAGATGTCTGACACTGTTACATGGTGTTTAGAGCTCAGGTCCATGATGTCAGTTGCATTCATGTCCAAAACCATGCACTAGTACCAACCACATTGCCAGTACATTTACCAACACTGTGAGGTAAATATAGGCACACAGGAGTCAGCATGTCTGGGTGGGAGTAGGTGTATTTGCAACAGGTACAACTCACATCAGGTCTTGTCAGACACACAATCTAACCAACCAGCCCAACTAGCCTAACAAAAAGTCTCCTTACTTGTAAGTGAGTAGCAATGTACTGACAAGATGTTTGACAATGTGGACTGGTGTTTTTAACTCAAGCCTCTGTGTGGATTTTTACAATAATCAGACACCAGGCACAAGTGTCACACATCTCAATCTATTCCCAATCACCACACGGAAAACCTTCTGACATGTGGTCTGTTTTCACTGTGCTGGAAGAATGTGTGAAGGACAGAGCCTGGCGGGAGTTGGAGTAATGTTAAACAATACTACATCCACCACGAAAAACCACTTGACCTGGGACAATGCCTAACTGACAGAGAATGGAAGTGCAACAGCAAGATGCCTGACACTGGTGCATGGTGTTTTCTGCACAAGGTCTTTTCTGGGATTTTGATTCACATTTACCACCATGCACCAGTGTCTGCAGCCTTGTCAGAACACTTACCATCACTGCCAGTTAGCCAAAGTCACAGAGGACTGTGCTGGGCTGCTTGGAGGAGGAGCATTTCTAAATCCTACTAAGCACATCAGGCAGTGGACAACGTACACCTTCATCAACATCACAAACAGACCAACATGAACTAAGCGTACACACAGTGATTTTGACTTTACTAGCAGGATGCATGACACGGGGCACTGGTGTCTGACTTATCAACAAATAGCAACATTGACTTGTGCTCAAAACACCAGGCACCAGTGTCCACCAGACTTGTCAGTACACATCCACACACTTGCAGGAAAGCATAGTTCCATGTGTGCTGCATTTGCATGCAAGAAAGAGTGTGCGTAGTACATGGCCTGATGGGATGTCTGTCCATTGTGAACACTCATCTGCAGAAACAGCCATATAAGACCACTAAAAACCATGAATACCTGACAGTGAGTGGACATACTAATATGAAATGGCAGAGACTGTGGCATGGTGTGTGGTGCACAAGGCCATGAGGTAAGTTGTCTACAAGTCAGAAACAAGTTCCCAGTGCCAGACAGCCGACCATTACATTTGGACACACTCAATCAGGGTTTATAAATCAATCAATCAATCAGGGTTTATAAAGCGCGCTACTCACCCGTGAGGGTCTCAAGGCACTGGGGGGGGGTGCAGCTCTGGTTCAGTTGAAGAGCAAGGTCTTGAGGTTCTTCCTGAAGGTGTGCAGGGTCGGGGAGCATCTGATGTTAGCTGGGAGCTCGTTCCAGGTCTTGGCTGCGATGTAGGAGAAAGCTCTTCCGCCTGCTCTGTTTTTGCGGATGCGGGGGGTCTCTGCCAGGGCGAGGTCTGCGGAGCGGAGGTTCCTTTTGGGTACGTGGAAGGAGACTCTCTTGTTGAGGTATTTGGGTCCGATGTTGTGGAGGGATTTGTAGGCGTAGGTGAGGAGTTTGAAGGTTACTCTCTTCTCGACGGGGAGCCAGTGGAGGTCTCGTAGGTGTTGGGTCATGTGTTCGTGCCGTGGGGTCCCGAGGACGAGTCTGGTTGCGGCATTCTGGATGGTTTGGAGCTTGTGTAGAAGAGTTCTGTTGATTCCGGCGTAGAGGGCGTTGCCGTAGTCCAGTCTGCTGGTAATGAGTGCGTGGCTGACGGTCTTTCTGCATTCGGGGGTATCCATTTGAAGGTCTTACGTAGGATGCGAAGGCAGTTGAAACTGGTGGAGGCGACGGAGTTTATCTGGCGGGTCATGGTGAGGGAGGAGTCAAGGACTGTGAGCTAAGCTCATGTCCTGGTTGCCTGTTAGCACTGGGCATGAAGGTGTATGTAGAAGTGGCACTGATGGGACTTGGAATAACAGCAAACATTTCTACACACACAGCACAACCACTTTATTGTGGGCTATGTCTATCTCTCTGTGAGTTCATGTGTACTTGCAAATGGCAGACACTGGGGAATGTTGTCGGAACCTATCACGGCTGGGTGGGAGGAGGGGTGTACGTTTCACAAATAAACAACAATAACTCAAACATCAGTTAATCATAGTTCTTTGCCACAAAATGGCACAAAGGTAAGAATGTGAAATTATTTGACCATGGAGTCAATGTACAAAGTACATGATCTGTGTAGACACAAAGTTAAACTGTCACACAATGTTCCTACTCACAGCCATTCACATGTGTAGAATGAGATGAAAACAAGAAGCACCTCAATCACTCCATTCCCACACCTATCAGGTTAAGTTAACAGAATTTGAGTGTGTAGGCAGACACACCAATGTGACTGCTAAACACATGTACTAAGACCAGTACAAAGGCCCAAAAATAGTACACACAAAGGGCAAGAAAGTGTATGTATCTCACAGTGAAAGTATATATGTGGACAACCTAAACACATCTGTGTCATTCATAGGTTGTCAATAACCAGTCAATGTCTTCCAACATGCAATGTGAATTAAACACAACAGGCCCATTGATGCACATACCTGGACATGTCCATCAACCCCCCTCTTGTCTCAAAAAGAAAGTCATCACAAAAAATATGTCTGCATCATGGATGAAGGAGTAAAATCTATTTACAGTTACTTATCATGAGATTTGTCAGCCCATGTAATGTGTCTGATTGGAGGGGCAGTGGACATTCACATCAGTCATTGTGGCATGTCTGTACCTACAGGGCCAGCTGAGGACACCACTGGAACCATCCAGGACAGCCAGGCCCAGACTCCGATCGACTAAGAGCCCTCCTGCGTTGATGACTCTCATTGTTCTTCTGATGATGACGACAGACCTGGCCCTTCTGGCATGGGTCACCCCACAGCACCAGTGGCGCTAACACACAGATCCTCTGCAACCACTCCTGCCTCAGCTGCCAACACCCAGCTGACCCCTACCCACATGGACACAGCATCCCAGGAGACCACCAATAGCACAGCAACACAGGGCACTCTTGAGTTACCCAACAACACCAATGACTACGATGAAGGAGGCTCCGTGTCGACTGTGCTAGCACCAACTGGTCCTGCTCGGGTGGGTTGGGGTGGTGCGAGGTGTCGTGGGGATCGGCAACATCATGCAGCTGGTGCCGATGATGTGGAGATCCAAAACCTCTCCAGAATCCTCAATGCATATGAGGAGTCACAAGGAGAGATGGGCCAGGTCATAGGGATCCTCAGGACTATGCAACAGCAGCAGGCAGCCCAAAATGAAAAACTGGACAGGTTTATGTCAAAAATGGATGAACAGACTGAGGTATACAGGGACATTGCCACCTCCCTCCGCAAGATTGTCACCAACATCTCCACACCTCCCTGTGTGCGACCACATCCACTGAAACAACATCTGCAACAGTCACAGGGAGGGATGTGGACTCTGGCAGAGAGACACCTGCACCGCAGCTGCCTGCACCTGAGGGTCCTCCTGAAAAACGTGGAGTTGGTCGTCCAAAGAAGAAACGGTGAGAGACAGATGTAAACGCATCACACCCAGGAAGTGACTACCTGCTCCTGATATCCTCCATTGTGTGCCAACCATTCATTTTGTTGACTGTCACAGAACTCTCCCCCATTGGCTGGAGGGTCTAAGTTGGACTATGGACTCACATAACTGTGCATCTACTTTGGAATACCTCATCTACAAACACTACCAACTACTATCTGCACTTATATAAGTTTGTTTGGTTTGTTGATGATACCACCATGATGTGCACTGATATCTTCACATTATGTACTCAAGTAAATCACTCTGCACCCAAAAAAGTGGTAATGTCGTTACTTTGAATAACTAATGTAATAACTGTAATGAAGTTGAAAAAGGCAAAGAAGCAAGTGTGCACAACATTGGGAACACATCACTTTGAAGGAGTATTATTGTCTTGTGAGTATATATACATTGTTACAACATGATAGATGGACACAACCAGGTCATGGCACAACCAATAGGACATGTTACAGATGCAATGCAAGTTTATTGCTTAAAATGTTAGCACCATGTTCAAACACAATAAACAAACTTTTTTAGCATAACAGTGCATCATGGAGCATGTTTAGTTAAAAAAACATTGGATGGGTGAAAACACACAAGGCACAAATCATTGTGTATCATAGGTTCATTTCCCTGACACAACCTGGTGCATTAACCCAATTTCAATGGACATCACACAGTAAGAAAAAGGTGTAAAGTGAAGAAAAATGTCCATCAATCCAAAAGGAATAGCGTGCCATGGATTTACAAACAAGTCCATTGTTGGAGTAGGTCACATCATCAGGTGTTTTGTGAGGTCACAAATTGCATGGTTGACACAGCCAAGTACCCTGGTAAGGAGAAACATAGAACAGAGTTAGGCACACATGACTAAGCCTCTTCAATTTTGACAAAAATGTCAGCTGAAGCACAAGATTGTCAGTGTGTACATTATCTTTGATTCACAGAAACACTGTACATCTCACCTTTTCCAGCTCACAAACACTTATCATACAACTAACATCATGGCAATTTTTATACACTGACAAACATACATACACATTGTGTACCAGCAACACAACAGCAAACACTTAGGGGTACTCCCATACTTTCATTGCATACCTACACTCATGTGAAGAAGTTGTTGATACGTTGTTGCCTCAAATCCACGCCATCATCATCATCCCCATCGTCATGTCCCAGTCTAGGATCCTCCCTCACTGGCGGATGCTGGTCTCCATCGTCCTGTATAAGTGTAATTTCCCTCCATATAGGTAGGTTGTGGAACATGCAGCAAGCAGTGATAATGTTGCACACCTTCAACAGTGCATATTGTAGGGCTCCTCCCGTCCGATTGAGACAGCAAAATCTTGTCTTCAGGAGGCCGAAAGTACGCTCAATGACTCGTCGGCTTCTACCATGTGCCTCATTATACCGCATTTCGGCAGGGGTGACTGGGTTACGAAGTGGCGTCAGTAACCAAGGTTGGTTGGGGTACCCAGAGTCTCCTACATTGAAAACAGAAAATTAGATTCTGTAGTTGGTTGACAGAGCATTATTAGACATACAATCTACACACAACACAGCACACATATGTCACATCACCTACCAACAGCCAAGCACGGTCATGTTGTGCCCGTGACATCAAACGGGGGATGGCACTGTTCCTCATGATGTTAGCGTCATGTGCAGATCCAGGGAAATGTGCACAGACGTGTGAGATGGACATTTCTGCCAAACAAACCACCTGGATATTAATTGAGTGGTAATGTTTGCGGTTAGGATACACTACCTCATGAGCCTGTGGTGGCACCAATGCAATGTGGGTGCCATCAATGGAGCAAATTATATGGGGTAACTGTCCCAATGCATAAAATGCACCCTTGATGTCTCCAAATTCTACAGGTGTTGGAAACTTTATGTATTGGCACAGAAAATTCATCAATGCAGCCAAAACATCACGCAGAACACGGCTGAACATGGTTTGCGACATCCCACCAGATGTTGCCACTGTGTACTGGAATGTACAGGTGACAAAGAAATGTAAAGCTGCCATAACCTTCACTTTGGCCGTCAGTGCAGTTGGATATGGCCGACCAGGCTGTAGATGAGGTGACAACTGCGCAGTCAAGTCTTAAATGATTGGCCTTGTGAAGCGGTACTTCCTGATGGTGTCAAGTTCTTCCATGGTTGCCAGGTCTGGAAAGGGCCTGTGGACTACAGGTCATCTGCGATACCTATGTGTAGAGTATGAACACAGTTGTTGTCAAGTCACAATGTACCATGCAACATGCTTAGAGACAAAGGGAACATGAAATGTGAACACAACTGAACCTACAGATCCTTCAAATACATGATTTAATTATCAAAAATTTCATTATATACATATGCCAGCATCAGTGCCATACACAGACATGTTATCAGGGTATGGTGGCACAGCAATTATAGTGGTGTAATGTATAAGTCACTAGTGTCTGACATCATGAATGTCTGCAAACAGCACATATTCCAAGGATCAATAGTTAAAATATGTCACTTTAATGTGTTTAAAAATATTACATGTCCATTAATAAGACTGAATAGGAAAATGTCATTCAAGAGATGTGTAACACATGATATACACATCATCTCAAATACACAGTCATGCCCAACACTGTCACAGGTTGGACACTGTCGTTCATTTATGTCTACTTTACAAATAAATTCACATACACAGATTATTTTCAATGTAGTGGATTTAGAAATAGGTAACAATATCATACACTGCAGTCTGGTGCACACAGATAGACTAGTAATTCACATTGCACAAGCCAGATGAACATGCATAATGATTTCACTGTCCAATCATTCAATGGTAAAATCCTTAGCCATTACTGACACCACAGGCATCTACAGTCTGAAATTTTTTAAATTGTGCAATTGGTCATACAGGACACTAATGCAGTGCCAAGGCAAGATTGCACATGTACATCCACACATAAAATGATGTTCACTGTGACCAATACAAAGCAAAAAACAGCAATTCCAATCCAGACATGCTTTACATGCAAATTATACAGTGTGGCATGTGTCCCTTAAGGTTAGCTCCTCATGGGAGTGTGTCTCATTAATGTACGGATCATTTTTTTTATATATAAGGTGCATACACACATGTACTGTACTAAGATACATCATTCACAGCAGTGTGTGCTCTGACGACCGATTATTCAAAGGACGCGTCCTCGGCATCCGAAACAATTCGTTTACAGCCATTGGTTGTCATGGTGAACGACGCGGGTAAGTATTCAAAGGACACGTCCTCCGCATCCGAAACGATTAGTTTACAGCCATTGGTTGTCATGGGGAAAGATGCGGGTGAGTATTCAAAGGACGCGTCTTCAGGATCAGACACAATTCGTTCACAGCCATTGGTTGTCATGGTGAAAGATGCTGGCGAGTATTCAAAGGACGTGTCCTCCGCATCCGAAACGATTCGGTCACAGCCATTGGCTGTTTGTTGGCATGGTGAGCGACGGGTGTTTCGACTCATTTCTTCAGCGCCAGGAAAACAACTCGGTTACCTCACATCACCAATGTATCCATTTCAAACGAGATCACATGCAGAGTGTTTGAACTTCGCGGTAGGCATGTCGTTTGCTAGTAAAGTAATGCATTGGCCCGATTCGTACAATGTGAGCGACGCAAACCTATCACTTTTGATGCATGTATTTGAGACCGCCTCTGCTGTTTAGATATAATTCTGTCTGTTCCCTATAGACTTCACTTGCCAGCACTACCTGCTTCATTCTGCACCTCCCCAACCCTCTGCTGCTGTGACAACATCCTCTGGTAGCCACAATGGCAAGGACACACCCCAGGGCCCCAGCTTTCACTGAGGAGGAGAATCAGGCCCTGCCGGACACACTCCTGCCACTACTCAGCCAGATGTATGGCACACCAGAGGAGCAGGTGAGTGAGATTGACAGTGCATTGCCCTTGAACATGTGTGACAGCTGTGCATTACTGGCAGTAGGAATCTCTATCAGAGATATTCATTTATGCTATTTTAAAATATAACTAGGTGTCTGGAACTGATTTTGACAGGCACACTGCTGTAGAAGTGTGTGTGCTGGGGAAAACATGTCATCACTGTCCCAAATGGAACAGAGATTAGATTGTACACATGACTGATGCACATGATGGCACATACATTACCCTTGGTTATTTGTTAAAACATGTAATGATCTAGGTATATTAGTGTATGATAGAGACACATGATGCATGTGGACTAAGGGACTATCACCCTGTCATCCTTACAGGTTAACTCCCATGAGGAGGACAGAATGTTTCTGACCATCGCCAAGAAGGTGTGTGACATGGGGGTTGCATATCGTCGTGTTCGTCATTGCTGCAAGAGGTGGCAGGACCTTCGTGGCTGGGCCAAGAAGATTGCTGAGGTCAAGCTGGGCCTGTCACAACCAGGCAAGCGAGGCGACCAGCAAAGATTGACTCCCCACATGCGACACATCATAGCGGTGGTCTTCCCTGACCTGGATGAGCTGTTGAAGGCCCAACAGCAGCAAGGAGGGGGTGAGTCACTTACATGTAGCATTTCTATCTTTATCCCGGCAGGTTTTGTGATCTGAGCTTGATGGCACTTTTAGTGGTTGTAAGTCTGCCAAACGTGCAGGCATTCGCACTAGATAAAAAAAAAAGCAGATGGAGCAATAGATGACAGGTAATGACCCATTCATCAGGGACATGTGAATTAGTCTTGTTCAGGGATTGTAACAGTGTTGACATGCACATGTGTGCTTATTAATTTACACAAGACATGTGTATAAGTTTCAGCATGAATCCCATGGCTTTACAAGTGTCTGCACATCCACTGACGTGTGATCCTGTTCTCAGAGTGGTCAGAACAAATCATTGAAGTATGTTGTGATAGGTGATTCCAATTTTGCAAATCACATACCTCCATGTAGAGACATAGATTGGTTCGTATTGGTCCGTGTGCAAAGGTCTTTTTCACTGACGTGGTGTTAATTGTGATCACATGTATCCCAGGGGACATTCACAGCTAGGGTAACTCGGGTCACATGTCACAATGTCCTTCCCATGATGTCATGTCAAAACATACAGACAACATTTGGAAAAGTGAGTCCATGTGTAGGAGTATGTGATGGCGAAATCACAAGCCATTCATTGTCAAACACAGGTTGTCACTGATTGCAACATGTCTTGATTTTTGAGGTATGATGTAAACTACACAGTCACAACTGTTGACATGTGTGTTTATGGTGTTGAATACTCAAACATGATGGTTTGGTAAACAAGGTTTTTTTTGCATTACTGTCTGATTCTGAGATGTAAAATGTGCACCAATTGAAAATTTGTTAACCACATGGTACGTAAGACATGAGCAATCTCAGCAGTAGAAAGTGTGCATACTTTTTAATCAAAGGGAGGAACAGTCAGACTTTGTCCATATGATGTTGGACTTGTTCAGTGTAGGCAAGTTTGTACAACAGTGTTGACTGTACTCATGCTGGAAATGGGTTCAGTCACAACAATCCATGCAGTCATTGCACCCAGATGTGCCAGTGGAATGGTGTTCCGCCTGAGACATTGTGAAGCAGAAATTTTCAGACGTGGCCGTTTGTAGACCATTATTACATCTATGAAACTTTATTTGCTTTCAGTCTTCAAATATATATGATTCTGCTATATGACACCGTGCATAGATAACACAGGACAGTGTGCTACATGCCTGTCGAACCAGCTATGCGTACTGCCTTGGTGTATCCATGATGGCACTCATATGTGTCTACTGACATTGGGTATGCAAAGCTACTGAGCACGTTATCAATCACTGTGAACTGTGTAACATGACTCATGCAATGAGTATGCATTGTGCATGTTTGACAAGGTAGACATGTGAGCCGTGACATATGAGCCAATGGTTCAACATTAGATGAGGCAATGATTTCAGGATGTGTACCATGTCTCAATGACATCTGAGATTCATATCAACTTCTTGATGGCTCTACTCACATGAAGAAGAGGAGAAAGTAATACCAGTACACAAGTCCATCATGAGCACAAGACAAAACATTCCCTGCCACAAACTCCATTAGTAACATTCTTGTTTTGTACTTTGATGTTGATACTTGCAAAGTTGCTGATCACATCATGTGTCATTGAGCAATGTGAAAGTGGTAGGCTAACAAGTACCATTTCTGTTAATTCAGCATGTGCTAATAGCACAACTCAATGTGATGTCTGATATCTATTTACATCTGTGTCTTAACTATGTGTCAACTAGGTATGGATGACTCATGTAAATCTTTTTTTACTTGGTCACAGCATCATCAGCTGACACGGGAGCAGAGAGTGCCACGGATGTTGTGGGAGCAGAACGTCAAACTGGGTCCAGTGAAGAGTCATCAGAGGGGGGACGCAGTGACGGAGAGGGTGAGGGGAGTCTCACTGGCAGCGGATCTGCAACAACATCTGCAGCTTCTGAATCAGATCACAGCTCCGGTGAGGACTCCCATGTGGTGGTGGGGGACACAGAGATTGCATCTACAACATCAGAGTCCACCTTCACCACCCCTACCATCTCCACCCTCCCTGCTGCTCCCAGTTCCAATGTCCGTGGCAGCAACCGTGTTAGGGGAAAACTATCCTTTGGGCCAGACACCTCCCCCCCGGAACCTGTCTCCCCTGCTGCCCTCAGTGTAGAGACCAATGACCTCCTGAGGCAGATCTCTGTGGGGCAGACATTAATGCTGAGTGTCCTCCATACACACACAACTCTTTTGACAGACATGTCATCGTACATGGAGGGCATTCACTCAAACATGTCTGCCCTACAGAGATCAAATCAGGTGATGGCCTCTACACTGATGGTAGCAATATCTCTCCTCCAGCAGTACCTCCCCCCTCCTACCTCTTCCTCATCCACTGTCCCAACTACCCTCCCTGACCCAAGCACATGCAAACACACACAGTCGTGCACTGCAACATCCACACGCAGCACACAAACACACAGACAAAAGTCATAAGCCACACCCACGCACACTCATGCTACAGACACCACACTCACACCGAAGGAAGTGACAGCACCTGACACACATGCATTCAGTGACACTCCGCACACCTCACAGCCCTCTGCCTCCACAACCCCTACCCTTTCCGCTCCTGTACCACCCTCAACCCAGGCTCCCCACCTTGTTTCCATTGAATGTTTCCCTCCACAGACATGCACCCCCCCTCCTAAGAAGAGGAAGTATCTACAGGATGTCATATCTGTAGCATCTGCTAGCCCCACCACACCCTCCAAGGAACAGAAGGCAACAACTACCCGTAGAAACTCCCTCCAGTCCCAATCCAAAGCATCCACTCCTACACTCCATAGATCCCCAGATAAGCCTAGTACATCAAAATTGGCTAAAACACCCACCAAAAAGACACCTCACCCCCCATTTCAGACTCACCCCTCACAAAATTTAAGATCCCTAAATTAGTTAAGGCTACACCATTCCCAGCTCAAACTGCCCATCCCATACAGCTGCACCCCCTCACAATCAGAGCCAAGCACTGCAGTGGAGTCCCACACCCTGCCATCAGACCTTACCACTGCAGTGGACCCTCAAACCCCTCCTGCTCCCATCACTCCCAAAACACAACCCAGTCCCAAATAGTTTGTCCCCTTTGGTGCCTGGCATGCCCCCAAGATGCCCCTCTCAGGGGAGGTGTCCCCTTGCAGGAATTGTGTGGGCATGAATATTTTGGCCTGGTGTTCAAAGGTCACATGGACACTAACCAGTGATGGACTGGCCAATGGCCTTTTGATAATGATGAAAGATATATTTATTTTACTGCTGTATAAAGCAATTTTCATTTTTTAATAAAAACGTTGTTCAACAACTTGTTTCAGAGTTGACTGTGTGACAAGTGGAATAGATTTTTTATATATACAATGATATTAGTGGGGCATGTTTTGCATATGTTACATGGAGTTTGTGCACTTTGACAGACAGTATTTTAAGATGTGGGGTCTGCATTTCATGGTTGTCATTGCCAAATTATGTCTTGGATCAGAGTGTGAAATGCATCACAAGGTCTTACTTTTGTTAGTAAATTAGAGTGGTGTTGTACTGCAATGTTTCTGTGTGTGTTGTGGTGGACTTATGCATTCACTGTGTGAACACACTTATGTGTGTTTATTATTATTCCTGGTCTAGTGTCAAATGTGCTATTCCCTAGAATTTAGCATGCTGACTGTAACTACCTGATGATGAAAAACCCTCATCCTGCATACACAACATGCTATTGACCCATGTTCTGATTGTGATCACAATGATGCTCAGGCACTCAAAATATAATTGATACACAATCTGTGATCATCTCTTGAACATGGCATGTATGTTTTTGCTGGCCAAATGTTTTGTAGTTAAATGAACGATGCTGCAGATGAATGTTGTGGTATGTAGGTCAGACTGTCCAGTTGTGACTTACCACCCTGCAAGGTGCCTACATTGAGGCCAAATCCCTGCACCTGTCATGCCCTGAAAGTGAAGTTTGTGTGTTCAACATGACACTACCTCTGTCAATGCATGTAAGGCAGTGCACCATGGTGGTTCTATCACAAAGGCTGACCAGCAGCCTCTATTCAAAGAACAGATGGTATTCCATTGAAATTGTGACATAATGTTGTATTGTCCTGGTTGGGACTGTGTAAGTGTGTGAGTCCATTGTGCTGGTCTATGAAGGCCCACATAACCATGGTCTGCAGGTGACCATGTGGTGCATCTGCATCTCCACTCTACCCATTCCTCAAGGTTAGCATTTAGTTTTTCTGCAACAATGTGTGAATACCTTTCAATGACAATACCATGTGAGATAGTTTATGTGGAAATACCTGCAGCATGTACTCCACATGTACTGATATAAGATTTTGTTTTGGAAGAGAAGTTACATTTTTCATATCCATTTTTAATGCTTTAGTTTTACCCCCAACCCAGGTAATGAAACTTATTGTATAGGAGTATTTTCACAAACACCAGATATGCATAATCATATATGGGGGTATTTACCCCAAACACAAGAAATGCCTCTTCATGTATGAGAGTATTTGCCCCCAAAACAAGTTAGGCATCTTCATGTATGGGGAAATTTACCCCAAAATCAAGTTAGGCATCTTCATGTATGGGCTATTTATCCCCAAAACAAGTTAGGCATCTTGATGTATGGGGGTATTTACCCCCAAATCAAGATAGACATCTTCATGTATGGGGGATTTGCCCCGAAATCAAGTTAGGCATCTTCATGTATGGGGGTATTTACCCCAAAAACAAGTTAGGTATCTTCATGTATGGGAGTATTTCCACACAAAACCACATATGCATATACACATATGGTGTATCCCACAACAAAACAAAAACATTTTCTTCAACATTGCTGTAGGTAGTTGCCACCCCTCCTATTGACTGGACATTGCTGTTGCCACCCCTCCTATTGACTGGACATTGCTGTAGGTAGTTGCCACCCCTCCTATTAACGGGACATTGCTGTTGCCACCCCTCCTATTGACTGGACATTGCTGTAGGTAGTTGCCACCCCTCCTATTGACCGGACATTGCTGTAGGTAGTTGCCACCCCCTATTAACTGGACATTGCTGTAGGTAGTTGCCACCCCCATATTGATTGGACATTGCTGTTGCCACCCCCATATTAACTGTACATTGCTGTAGGTAGTTGCCACTCCCCATATTGACTGGACATTGCTGTTGCCACCCCTCCTATTGACTGAACATTGCTGTAGGTAGTTTCCACCCCCCATATTAACTGGTCATTGCTGTAGGTAGTTGCCACCCCCATATTGACTGGACATTGCTGTTGCCACCCCTCCTATTGACTGGACATTACTGTAGGTAGTTGGCACCCCTCCTATTAACTGGACAGTGCTGTTGCCACACCCCATATTAACTGGACGTTGCTGTAGGTAGTTGCCACCCCCATATTGACTGGACATTGCTGTTGCCACCCCCATATTAACTGGACATTGCTGTAGGTAGCTTCCACCCCCATATTGACTGGACATTGCTGTTGCCACCCCTCCTATTGACTGGACATTGCTGTAGGTAGTTGCCACCCCTCATATTGACTGGACATTGCTGTTGCCACCCCTCCTATTGACTGGACATTGCTGTAGGTAGTTGCCACCCCTCCTATTGACTGGACATTGCTGTAGGTAGTTGCCACCCCCTATTAACTGGACATTGCTGTAGGTAGTTGCCACCCCCATATTGATTGGACATTGCTGTTGCCACCCCCATATTAACTGTACATTGCTGTAGGTAGTTGCCACTCCCCATATTGACTGGACATTGCTGTTGCCACCCCTCCTATTGACTGGACATTGCTGTAGTTGTGATAGGTGATTCCAATTTTGCAAATCACATGCTAAACATTTTGTGAAAAGGTTTTCTCCATGTAGAGACATAGATTGGTTCGTCTTGGTCCGTGTGCAAAGGTCTTTTTCACTGACGTGGTGTTAATTGTGATCACATGTATCCCAGGGGACATTCACAGCTAGGGTAACTCGGGTGACATGTCACAATGTCCTTCCCATGATGTCATGTCAAAACATACAGACAACATTTGGAAAAGTGAGTCCATGTGTAGGAGTATATGATGGCGAAATCACAAGCCATTCATTGTCAAACACAGGTTGTCACTGATTGCAACATGTCTTGATTTTTGAGGTATGATGTAAACTACACAGTCACAACTGTTGACATGTGTGTTTATGGTGTTGAATACTCAAACATGATGGTTTGGTAAACAAGGTTTTTTTGCATTACTGTCTGATTCTGAGATGTAAAATGTGCACCAATTGAAAATGTGTTAACCACATGGTACGTAAGACATGAGCAATCTCAGCAGTAGAAAGTGTGCATACTTTTTAATCAAAGGGAGGAACGGTCAGACTTTGTCCATATGATGTTGGACTTGTTCAGTGTAGGCAAGATTGTTCAACAGTGTTGACTGTACTCATGCTGGAAATGGGTTCAGTCACAACAATCCATGCAATCATTGCACCCAGATGTGCCAGTGGAATGGTGTTCCGCCTGAGACATTGTGAAGCAGAAATTTTCAGACGTGGCCGTTTGTAGACCATTAATTACATCTATGAAACTTTATGTGCTTTCAGTCTTCAAATATATATGATTCTGCTACATGACACCGTGCATAGATGACACAGGACAGTGTGCTACATGCCTGTCGAACCAGCTATGCGTACTGCCTTGGTGTCTCCATGATGGCCCTCATATGTGTCTACTGACATTGGGTATGCAAAGCTACTGAGCACGTTATCAATCACTGTGAACTGTGTAACATGACTCATGCAATGAGTATGCATTGTGCATGTTTGACAAGGTAGACATGTGAGCCGTGACATATGAGCCAATGGTTCAACATTAGATGACTAATGATTTCAGGATGTGTACCATGTCTCAATGACATCTGAGATTCATATCAACTTCTTGATGGCTCTACTCACATGAAGAAGAGGAGAAAGTAATACCAGTACACAAGTCCATCATGGACACAAGACAAAACATTTCCTGCCACAAACTCCATTAGTCAACATTCTTGTTTTGTGCTTTGATGTTGATACTTGCAAAGTTGCTGATCACATCATGCAATTGAAAGTGAGCAATGTGAAAGTGGTAGGCTAACAAGTACCATTTCTGTTAATTCAGCATGTGCTAATAGCACAACTCAATGTGATGTCTGATATCTATTTACATCTGTGTCTTAACTATGTGTCAACTAGGTATGGATGACTCATGTAAATCTTTTTACTTGGTCACAGCATCATCAGCTGACACGGGAGCAGAGAGTGCCACAGATGTTGTGGGAGCAGAATGTCAAACTGGGTCCAGTGAAGAGTCATTAGTGGGGGACCCAGTGACCGGAGAGGGTGAGGGGAGTCTCACTGGCAGCGGATCTGCAACAACATCTGCAGCTTCTGAATCAGATCACAGCTCCGGTGAGGACTCCCATGTGGTGGTGGGGGACACAGAGATTGCATCTACAACATCAGAGTCCACCTTCACCACCACTACCATCTCCACCCTCCCTGCTGCTCCCAGTTCCAATGTCCGTGGCCACAACCGTGTTAGGGGAAAACTATCCTTTGGGCCAGACACCTCCCCCGGCACCTGTCTCCCCTGCTGCCCTCAGTGTAGAGACCAACGACCTCCTGAGGCAGATCTCTGTGGGGCAGACATTAATGCTGAGTGTCCTCCATTCACACACGACTCTTTTGACAGACATGTCATCGTACATGGAGGGCATTCACTCAAACATGTCTGCCCTACAGAGATCAAATCAGGTGATGGCCTCTACACTGATGGTAGCAATATCCCTCCTCCAGCAGTACCTCCCCCTCCTACCTCTTCCTCATCCACCGTCCCAACTACCCTCCCTGACCCAAGCACATGCAAACACACACAGTCGCGCACTGCAACGTCCACACGCAGCACACAAACACACAGACAAAAGTCACAAGCCACACCCACGCACACTCATGCTACAGACACCACACTCACACCGAAGGAAGTGACAGCACCCGACACACATGCATTCAGTGACACTCCGCACACCTCACAGCCTTCTGCC
This sequence comes from Calotriton arnoldi, assembly GCA_963921515.1. Taxonomy (NCBI): domain Eukaryota; kingdom Metazoa; phylum Chordata; class Amphibia; order Caudata; family Salamandridae; genus Calotriton; species Calotriton arnoldi. The sequence continues at coordinate 375,263 of CAWUFW010012996.1, read as the reverse complement.
TCCACAACCCCTACCCTTTCCGCTCCTGTACCACCCTCAACCCAGGCTCCCCACCTTGTTCCCATTGAATTTTTCCCTCCACAGACATGCACCCCCTCCTAAGAAGAGGAAATATCTACAGGATGTCATATCTGTAGCATCTGCTAGCCCCACCACACCCTCCAAGGAACAGAAGGCAACAACTACCCGTAGAAACTCCCTCCAGTCCCAATCCAAAGCATCCACTCCTACACTCCATAGATCCCCAGATAAGCCTAGTACATCAAAATTGGCTAAAACACCCACCAAAAAGACACCTCACCCCCCATTTCAGACTCACCCCTCACAAAATTTAAGATCCCTAAATTAGTTAAGGCTTCACCATTCCCAGCTCAAACTGCCCATCCCACTACAGCTGCACCCCCTCACAATCAGAGCCAAGCACTGCAGTGGAGTCCCACACCCTGCCATCAGACCTTACCACTGCAGTGGACCCTCAAACCCCTCCTGCTCCCATCACTCCCAAAACACAACCCAGTCCCAAATAGTTTGTCCCCTTTGGTGCCTGGCATGCCCCCAAGATGCCCCTCTCAGGGGAGGTGTCCCCTTGCAGGAATTGTGTGGGCATGAATATTTTGGCCTGGTGTTCAAAGGTCACATGGACACTAACCAGTGATGGACTGGCCAATGGCCTTTTGATAATGATGAAAGATATATTTATTTTACTGCTGTATAAAGCAATTTTCATTTTTTAATAAAAACGTTGTTCAACAACTTGTTTCAGAGTTGACTGTGTGACAAGTGGAATAGATTTTTTATATATACAATGATATTAGTGGGGCATGTTTTGCATATGTTACATGGAGTTTGTGCACTTTGACAGACAGTATTTTAAGATGTGGGGTCTGCATTTCATGGTTGTCATTGCCAAATTATGTCTTGGATCAGAGTGTGAAATGCATCACAAGGTCTTACTTTTGTTAGTAAATTAGAGTGGTGTTGTACTGCAATGTTTCTGTGTGTGTTGTGGTGGACTTATGCATTCACTGTGTGAACACACTTATGTGTGTTTATTATTATTCCTGGTCTAGTGTCAAATGTGCTATTCCCTAGAATTTAGCATGCTGACTGTAACTACCTGATGATGAAAAACCCTCATCCTGCATACACAACATGCTATTGACCCATGTTCTGATTGTGATCACAATGATGCTCAGGCACTCAAAATATAATTGATACACAATCTGTGATCATCTCTTGAACATGGCATGTATGTTTTTGCTGGCCAAATGTTTTGTAGTTAAATGAACGATGCTGCAGATGAATGTTGTGGTATGTAGGTCAGACTGTCCAGTTGTGACTTACCACCCTGCAAGGTGCCTACATTGAGGCCAAATCCCTGTACCTGTCATGCCCTGAAAGTGAAGTTTGTGTGTTCAACATGACACTACCTCTGTCAATGCATGTAAGGCAGTGCACCATGGTGGTTCTATCACAAAGGCTGACCAGCAGCCTCTATTCAAAGAACAGATGGTATTCCATTGAAATTGTGACATAATGTTGTATTGTCCTGGTTGGGACTGTGTAAGTGTGTGAGTCCATTGTGCTGGTCTATGAAGGCCCACATAACCATGGTCTGCAGGTGACCATGTGGTGCATCTGCATCTCCACTCTACCCATTCCTCAAGGTTAGCATTTAGTTTTTCTGCAACAATGTGTGAATACCTTTCAATGACAATACCGTGTGAGATAGTTTATGTGGAAATACCTGCAGCATGTACTCCACATGTACTGATATAAGATTTTATTTTGGAAGAGAAGTTACATTTTTCATATCCATTTTTAATGCTTTAGTTTTACCCCCAACCCAGGTAATGAAACTTATTGTATAGGAGTATTTTCACAAACACCAGATATGCATAATCATATATGGGGGTATTTACCCCAAACACAAGAAATGCCTCTTCATGTATGAGAGTATTTGCCCCCAAAACAAGTTAGGCATCTTCATGTATGGGGAAATTTACCCCAAAATCAATCAAGTTAGGCATCTTCATGTATGGGCTATTTATCCCCAAAACAAGTTAGGCATCTTGATGTATGGGGGTATTTACCCCCAAATCAAGATAGACATCTTCATGTATGGGGGGATTTGCCCCGAAATCAAGTTAGGCATCTTCATGTATGGGAGTATTTCCACACAAAACCACATATGCATATACACATATGGTGTATCCCACAACAAAACAAAAACATTTTCTTCAACATTGCTGTAGGTAGTTGCCACCCCTCCTATTGACTGGACATTGCTGTTGCCACCCTCCTATTGACTGGACATTGCTGTAGGTAGTTGCCACCCCTCCTATTAACGGGACATTGCTGTTGCCACCCCTCCTATTGACTGGACATTGCTGTAGGTAGTTGCCACCCCTCCTATTGACCGGACATTGCTGTAGGTAGTTGCCACCCCCTATTAACTGGACATTGCTGTAGGTAGTTGCCAACCCCCATATTGATTGGACATTGCTGTTGCCACCCCCATATTAACTGTACATTGCTGTAGGTAGTTGCCACTCCCCATATTGACTGGACATTGCTGTTGCCACCCCTCCTATTGACTGAACATTGCTGTAGGTAGTTTCCACCCCCATATTAACTGGTCATTGCTGTAGGTAGTTGCCACCCCCATATTGACTGGACATTGCTGTTGCCACCCCTCCTATTGACTGGACATTACTGTAGGTAGTTGGCACCCCTCCTATTAACTGGACAGTGCTGTTGCCACACCCCATATTAACTGGACGTTGCTGTAGGTAGTTGCCACCCCCCATATTGACTGGACATTGCTGTTGCCACCCCCCATATTAACTGGACATTGCTGTAGGTAGCTTCCACCCCCCATATTGACTGGACATTGCTGTTGCCACCCCTCCTATTGACTGGACATTGCTGTAGGTAGTTGCCACCCCTCATATTGACTGGACATTGCTGTTGCCACCCCTCCTATTGACTGGACATTGCTGTAGGTAGTTGCCACCCCTCCTATTGACTGGACATTGCTGTAGGTAGTTGCCACCCCCTATTAACTGGACATTGCTGTAGGTAGTTGCCACCCCCATATTGATTGGACATTGCTGTTGCCACCCCCCATATTAACTGTACATTGCTGTAGGTAGTTGCCACTCCCCATATTGACTGGACATTGCTGTTGCCACCCCTCCTATTGACTGGACATTGCTGTAGTTGTGATAGGTGATTCCAATTTTGCAAATCACATGCTAAACATTTTGTGAAAAGGTTTTCTCCATGTAGAGACATAGATTGGTTCGTCTTGGTCCGTGTGCAAAGGTCTTTTTCACTGACGTGGTGTTAATTGTGATCACATGTATCCCAGGGGACATTCACAGCTAGGGTAACTCGGGTGACATGTCACAATGTCCTTCCCATGATGTCATGTCAAAACATACAGACAACATTTGGAAAAGTGAGTCCATGTGTAGGAGTATATGATGGCGAAATCACAAGCCATTCATTGTCAAACACAGGTTGTCACTGATTGCAACATGTCTTGATTTTTGAGGTATGATGTAAACTACACAGTCACAACTGTTGACATGTGTGTTTATGGTGTTGAATACTCAAACATGATGGTTTTGGTAAACAAGGTTTTTTGCATTACTGTCTGATTCTGAGATGTAAAATGTGCACCAATTGAAAATGTGTTAACCACATGGTACGTAAGACATGAGCAATCTCAGCAGTAGAAAGTGTGCATACTTTTTAATCAAAGGGAGGAACGGTCAGACTTTGTCCATATGATGTTGGACTTGTTCAGTGTAGGCAAGATTGTTCAACAGTGTTGACTGTACTCATGCTGGAAATGGGTTCAGTCACAACAATCCATGCAATCATTGCACCCAGATGTGCCAGTGGAATGGTGTTCCGCCTGAGACATTGTGAAGCAGAAATTTTCAGACGTGGCCGTTTGTAGACCATTAATTACATCTATGAAACTTTATGTGCTTTCAGTCTTCAAATATATATGATTCTGCTACATGACACCGTGCATAGATGACACAGGACAGTGTGCTACATGCCTGTCGAACCAGCTATGCGTACTGCCTTGGTGTCTCCATGATGGCCCTCATATGTGTCTACTGACATTGGGTATGCAAAGCTACTGAGCACGTTATCAATCACTGTGAACTGTGTAACATGACTCATGCAATGAGTATGCATTGTGCATGTTTGACAAGGTAGACATGTGAGCCGTGACATATGAGCCAATGGTTCAACATTAGATGACTAATGATTTCAGGATGTGTACCATGTCTCAATGACATCTGAGATTCATATCAACTTCTTGATGGCTCTACTCACATGAAGAAGAGGAGAAAGTAATACCAGTACACAAGTCCATCATGGACACAAGACAAAACATTTCCTGCCACAAACTCCATTAGTCAACATTCTTGTTTTGTGCTTTGATGTTGATACTTGCAAAGTTGCTGATCACATCATGCAATTGAAAGTGAGCAATGTGAAAGTGGTAGGCTAACAAGTACCATTTCTGTTAATTCAGCATGTGCTAATAGCACAACTCAATGTGATTTCTGATATCTATTTACATCTGTGTCTTAACTATGTGTCAACTAGGTATGGATGACTCATGTAAATCTTTTTTTACTTGGTCACAGCATCATCAGCTGACACGGGAGCAGAGAGTGCCACAGATGTTGTGGGAGCAGAATGTCAAACTGGGTCCAGTGAAGAGTCATTAGTGGGGGACCCAGTGACGGAGAGGGTGAGGGAGTCTCACTGGCAGCGGATCTGCAACAACATCTGCAGCTTCTGAATCAGATCACAGCTCCGGTGAGGACTCCCATGTGGTGGTGGGGGACACAGAGATTGCATCTACAACATCAGAGTCCACCTTCACCACCACTACCATCTCCACCCTCCCTGCTGCTCCCAGTTCCAATGTCCGTGGCCACAACCGTGTTAGGGGAAAACTATCCTTTGGGCCAGACACCTCCCCCGGCACCTGTCTCCCCTGCTGCCCTCAGTGTAGAGACCAACGACCTCCTGAGGCAGATCTCTGTGGGGCAGACATTAATGCTGAGTGTCCTCCATTCACACACGACTCTTTTGACAGACATGTCATCGTACATGGAGGGCATTCACTCAAACATGTCTGCCCTACAGAGATCAAATCAGGTGATGGCCTCTACACTGATGGTAGCAATATCCCTCCTCCAGCAGTACCTCCCCCTCCTACCTCTTCCTCATCCACCGTCCCAACTACCCTCCCTGACCCAAGCACATGCAAACACACACAGTCGCGCACTGCAACGTCCACACGCAGCACACAAACACACAGACAAAAGTCACAAGCCACACCCACGCACACTCATGCTACAGACACCACACTCACACCGAAGGAAGTGACAGCACCCGACACACATGCATTCAGTGACACTCCGCACACCTCACAGCCTTCTGCCTCCACAACCCCTACCCTTTCCGCTCCTGTACCACCCTCAACCCAGGCTCCCCACCTTGTTCCCATTGAATTTTTCCCTCCACAGACATGCACCCCCTCCTAAGAAGAGGAAATATCTACAGGATGTCATATCTGTAGCATCTGCTAGCCCCACCACACCCTCCAAGGAACAGAAGGCAACAACTACCCGTAGAAACTCCCTCCAGTCCCAATCCAAAGCATCCACTCCTACACTCCATAGATCCCCAGATAAGCCTAGTACATCAAAATTGGCTAAAACACCCACCAAAAAGACACCTCACCCCCCATTTCAGACTCACCCCTCACAAAATTTAAGATCCCTAAATTAGTTAAGGCTTCACCATTCCCAGCTCAAACTGCCCATCCCACTACAGCTGCACCCCCTCACAATCAGAGCCAAGCACTGCAGTGGAGTCCCACACCCTGCCATCAGACCTTACCACTGCAGTGGACCCTCAAACCCCTCCTGCTCCCATCACTCCCAAAACACAACCCAGTCCCAAATAGTTTGTCCCCTTTGGTGCCTGGCATGCCCCCAAGATGCCCCTCTCAGGGGAGGTGTCCCCTTGCAGGAATTGTGTGGGCATGAATATTTTGGCCTGGTGTTCAAAGGTCACATGGACACTAACCAGTGATGGACTGGCCAATGGCCTTTTGATAATGATGAAAGATATATTTATTTTACTGCTGTATAAAGCAATTTTCATTTTTTAATAAAAACGTTGTTCAACAACTTGTTTCAGAGTTGACTGTGTGACAAGTGGAATAGATTTTTTATATATACAATGATATTAGTGGGGCATGTTTTGCATATGTTACATGGAGTTTGTGCACTTTGACAGACAGTATTTTAAGATGTGGGGTCTGCATTTCATGGTTGTCATTGCCAAATTATGTCTTGGATCAGAGTGTGAAATGCATCACAAGGTCTTACTTTTGTTAGTAAATTAGAGTGGTGTTGTACTGCAATGTTTCTGTGTGTGTTGTGGTGGACTTATGCATTCACTGTGTGAACACACTTATGTGTGTTTATTATTATTCCTGGTCTAGTGTCAAATGTGCTATTCCCTAGAATTTAGCATGCTGACTGTAACTACCTGATGATGAAAAACCCTCATCCTGCATACACAACATGCTATTGACCCATGTTCTGATTGTGATCACAATGATGCTCAGGCACTCAAAATATAATTGATACACAATCTGTGATCATCTCTTGAACATGGCATGTATGTTTTTGCTGGCCAAATGTTTTGTAGTTAAATGAACGATGCTGCAGATGAATGTTGTGGTATGTAGGTCAGACTGTCCAGTTGTGACTTACCACCCTGCAAGGTGCCTACATTGAGGCCAAATCCCTGTACCTGTCATGCCCTGAAAGTGAAGTTTGTGTGTTCAACATGACACTACCTCTGTCAATGCATGTAAGGCAGTGCACCATGGTGGTTCTATCACAAAGGCTGACCAGCAGCCTCTATTCAAAGAACAGATGGTATTCCATTGAAATTGTGACATAATGTTGTATTGTCCTGGTTGGGACTGTGTAAGTGTGTGAGTCCATTGTGCTGGTCTATGAAGGCCCACATAACCATGGTCTGCAGGTGACCATGTGGTGCATCTGCATCTCCACTCTACCCATTCCTCAAGGTTAGCATTTAGTTTTTCTGCAACAATGTGTGAATACCTTTCAATGACAATACCGTGTGAGATAGTTTATGTGGAAATACCTGCAGCATGTACTCCACATGTACTGATATAAGATTTTATTTTGGAAGAGAAGTTACATTTTTCATATCCATTTTTAATGCTTTAGTTTTACCCCCAACCCAGGTAATGAAACGTATTGTATAGGAGTATTTTCACAAACACCAGATATGCATAATCATATATGGGGGTATTTACCCCAAACACAAGAAATGCCTCTTCATGTATGAGAGTATTTGCCCCCAAAACAAGTTAGGCATCTTCATGTATGGGGAAATTTACCCCAAAATCAAGTTAGGCATCTTCATGTATGGGCTATTTATCCCCAAAACAAGTTAGGCATCTTGATGTATGGGGGTATTTACCCCCAAATCAAGATAGACATCTTCATGTATGGGGGATTTGCCCCGAAATCAAGTTAGGCATCTTCATGTATGGGGGTATTTACCCCAAAAACAAGTTAGGTATCTTCATGTATGGGAGTATTTCCACACAAAACCACATATGCATATACACATATGGTGTATCCCACAACAAAACAAAAACATTTTCTTCAACATTGCTGTAGGTAGTTGCCACCCCTCCTATTGACTGGACATTGCTGTTGCCACCCCTCCTATTGACTGGACATTGCTGTAGGTAGTTGCCACCCCTCCTATTAACGGGACATTGCTGTTGCCACCCCTCCTATTGACTGGACATTGCTGTAGGTAGTTGCCACCCCTCCTATTGACCGGACATTGCTGTAGGTAGTTGCCACCCCCTATTAACTGGACATTGCTGTAGGTAGTTGCCAACCCCCATATTGATTGGACATTGCTGTTGCCACCCCCATATTAACTGTACATTGCTGTAGGTAGTTGCCACTCCCCATATTGACTGGACATTGCTGTTGCCACCCCTCCTATTGACTGAACATTGCTGTAGGTAGTTTCCACCCCCATATTAACTGGTCATTGCTGTAGGTAGTTGCCACCCCCATATTGACTGGACATTGCTGTTGCCACCCCTCCTATTGACTGGACATTACTGTAGGTAGTTGGCACCCCTCCTATTAACTGGACAGTGCTGTTGCCACACCCCATATTAACTGGACGTTGCTGTAGGTAGTTGCCACCCCCATATTGACTGGACATTGCTGTTGCCACCCCCATATTAACTGGACATTGCTGTAGGTAGCTTCCACCCCCATATTGACTGGACATTGCTGTTGCCACCCCTCCTATTGACTGGACATTGCTGTAGGTAGTTGCCACCCCTCATATTGACTGGACATTGCTGTTGCCACCCCTCCTATTGACTGGACATTGCTGTAGGTAGTTGCCACCCCTCCTATTGACTGGACATTGCTGTAGGTAGTTGCCACCCCCTATTAACTGGACATTGCTGTAGGTAGTTGCCACCCCCATATTGATTGGACATTGCTGTTGCCACCCCCCATATTAACTGTACATTGCTGTAGGTAGTTGCCACTCCCCATATTGACTGGACATTGCTGTTGCCACCCCTCCTATTGACTGGACATTGCTGTAGTTGTGATAGGTGATTCCAATTTTGCAAATCACATGCTAAACATTTTGTGAAAAGGTTTTCTCCATGTAGAGACATAGATTGGTTCGTCTTGGTCCGTGTGCAAAGGTCTTTTTCACTGACGTGGTGTTAATTGTGATCACTTGTATCCCAGGGGACATTCACAGCTAGGGTAACTCGGGTGACATGTCACAATGTCCTTCCCATGATGTCATGTCAAAACATACAGACAACATTTGGAAAAGTGAGTCCATGTGTAGGAGTATATGATGGCGAAATCACAAGCCATTCATTGTCAAACACAGGTTGTCACTGATTGCAACATGTCTTGATTTTTGAGGTATGATGTAAACTACACAGTCACAACTGTTGACATGTGTGTTTATGGTGTTGAATACTCAAACATGATGGTTTGGTAAACAAGGTTTTTTTGCATTACTGTCTGATTCTGAGATGTAAAATGTGCACCAATTGAAAATGTGTTAACCACATGGTACGTAAGACATGAGCAATCTCAGCAGTAGAAAGTGTGCATACTTTTTAATCAAAGGGAGGAACGGTCAGACTTTGTCCATATGATGTTGGACTTGTTCAGTGTAGGCAAGATTGTTCAACAGTGTTGACTGTACTCATGCTGGAAATGGGTTCAGTCACAACAATCCATGCAATCATTGCACCCAGATGTGCCAGTGGAATGGTGTTCCGCCTGAGACATTGTGAAGCAGAAATTTTCAGACGTGGCCGTTTGTAGACCATTAATTACATCTATGAAACTTTATGTGCTTTCAGTCTTCAAATATATATGATTCTGCTACATGACACCGTGCATAGATGACACAGGACAGTGTGCTACATGCCTGTCGAACCAGCTATGCGTACTGCCTTGGTGTCTCCATGATGGCCCTCATATGTGTCTACTGACATTGGGTATGCAAAGCTACTGAGCACGTTATCAATCACTGTGAACTGTGTAACATGACTCATGCAATGAGTATGCATTGTGCATGTTTGACAAGGTAGACATGTGAGCCGTGACATATGAGCCAATGGTTCAACATTAGATGACTAATGATTTCAGGATGTGTACCATGTCTCAATGACATCTGAGATTCATATCAACTTCTTGATGGCTCTACTCACATGAAGAAGAGGAGAAAGTAATACCAGTACACAAGTCCATCATGGACACAAGACAAAACATTTCCTGCCACAAACTCCATTAGTCAACATTCTTGTTTTGTGCTTTGATGTTGATACTTGCAAAGTTGCTGATCACATCATGCAATTGAAAGTGAGCAATGTGAAAGTGGTAGGCTAACAAGTACCATTTCTGTTAATTCAGCATGTGCTAATAGCACAACTCAATGTGATGTCTGATATCTATTTACATCTGTGTCTTAACTATGTGTCAACTAGGTATGGATGACTCATGTAAATCTTTTTTTACTTGGTCACAGCATCATCAGCTGACACGGGAGCAGAGAGTGCCACAGATGTTGTGGGAGCAGAATGTCAAACTGGGTCCAGTGAAGAGTCATTAGTGGGGGGACCCAGTGACGGAGAGGGTGAGGGGAGTCTCACTGGCAGCGGATCTGCAACAACATCTGCAGCTTCTGAATCAGATCACAGCTCCGGTGAGGACTCCCATGTGGTGGTGGGGGACACAGAGATTGCATCTACAACATCAGAGTCCACCTTCACCACCACTACCATCTCCACCCTCCCTGCTGCTCCCAGTTCCAATGTCCGTGGCCACAACCGTGTTAGGGGAAAACTATCCTTTGGGCCAGACACCTCCCCCCGGCACCTGTCTCCCCTGCTGCCCTCAGTGTAGAGACCAACGACCTCCTGAGGCAGATCTCTGTGGGGCAGACATTAATGCTGAGTGTCCTCCATTCACACACAACTCTTTTGACAGACATGTCATCGTACATGGAGGGCATTCACTCAAACATGTCTGCCCTACAGAGATCAAATCAGGTGATGGCCTCTACACTGATGGTAGCAATATCCCTCCTCCAGCAGTACCTCCCCCTCCTACCTCTTCCTCATCCACCGTCCCAACTACCCTCCCTGACCCAAGCACATGCAAACACACACAGTCGCGCACTGCAACGTCCACACGCAGCACACAAACACACAGACAAAAGTCACAAGCCACACCCACGCACACTCATGCTACAGACACCACACTCACACCGAAGGAAGTGACAGCACCCGACACACATGCATTCAGTGACACTCCGCACACCTCACAGCCTTCTGCCTCCACAACCCCTACCCTTTCCGCTCCTGTACCACCCTCAACCCAGGCTCCCCACCTTGTTCCCATTGAATTTTTCCCTCCACAGACATGCACCCCCTCCTAAGAAGAGGAAATATCTACAGGATGTCATATCTGTAGCATCTGCTAGCCCCACCACACCCTCCAAGGAACAGAAGGCAACAACTACCCGTAGAAACTCCCTCCAGTCCCAATCCAAAGCATCCACTCCTACACTCCATAGATCCCCAGATAAGCCTAGTACATCAAAATTGGCTAAAACACCCACCAAAAAGACACCTCACCCCCCATTTCAGACTCACCCCTCACAAAATTTAAGATCCCTAAATTAGTTAAGGCTTCACCATTCCCAGCTCAAACTGCCCATCCCACTACAGCTGCACCCCCTCACAATCAGAGCCAAGCACTGCAGTGGAGTCCCACACCCTGCCATCAGACCTTACCACTGCAGTGGACCCTCAAACCCCTCCTGCTCCCATCACTCCCAAAACACAACCCAGTCCCAAATAGTTTGTCCCCTTTGGTGCCTGGCATGCCCCCAAGATGCCCCTCTCAGGGGAGGTGTCCCCTTGCAGGAATTGTGTGGGCATGAATATTTTGGCCTGGTGTTCAAAGGTCACATGGACACTAACCAGTGATGGACTGGCCAATGGCCTTTTGATAATGATGAAAGATATATTTATTTTACTGCTGTATAAAGCAATTTTCATTTTTTAATAAAAACGTTGTTCAACAACTTGTTTCAGAGTTGACTGTGTGACAAGTGGAATAGATTTTTTATATATACAATGATATTAGTGGGGCATGTTTTGCATATGTTACATGGAGTTTGTGCACTTTGACAGACAGTATTTTAAGATGTGGGGTCTGCATTTCATGGTTGTCATTGCCAAATTATGTCTTGGATCAGAGTGTGAAATGCATCACAAGGTCTTACTTTTGTTAGTAAATTAGAGTGGTGTTGTACTGCAATGTTTCTGTGTGTGTTGTGGTGGACTTATGCATTCACTGTGTGAACACACTTATGTGTGTTTATTATTATTCCTGGTCTAGTGTCAAATGTGCTATTCCCCTAGAATTTAGCATGCTGACTGTAACTACCTGATGATGAAAAACCCTCATCCTGCATACACAACATGCTATTGACCCATGTTCTGATTGTGATCACAATGATGCTCAGGCACTCAAAATATAATTGATACACAATCTGTGATCATCTCTTGAACATGGCATGTATGTTTTTGCTGGCCAAATGTTTTGTAGTTAAATGAACGATGCTGCAGATGAATGTTGTGGTATGTAGGTCAGACTGTCCAGTTGTGACTTACCACCCTGCAAGGTGCCTACATTGAGGCCAAATCCCTGTACCTGTCATGCCCTGAAAGTGAAGTTTGTGTGTTCAACATGACACTACCTCTGTCAATGCATGTAAGGCAGTGCACCATGGTGGTTCTATCACAAAGGCTGACCAGCAGCCTCTATTCAAAGAACAGATGGTATTCCATTGAAATTGTGACATAATGTTGTATTGTCCTGGTTGGGACTGTGTAAGTGTGTGAGTCCATTGTGCTGGTCTATGAAGGCCCACATAACCATGGTCTGCAGGTGACCATGTGGTGCATCTGCATCTCCACTCTACCCATTCCTCAAGGTTAGCATTTAGTTTTTCTGCAACAATGTGTGAATACCTTTCAATGACAATACCGTGTGAGATAGTTTATGTGGAAATACCTGCAGCATGTACTCCACATGTACTGATATAAGATTTTATTTTGGAAGAGAAGTTACATTTTTCATATCCATTTTTAATGCTTTAGTTTTACCCCCAACCCAGGTAATGAAACTTATTGTATAGGAGTATTTTCACAAACACCAGATATGCATAATCATATATGGGGGTATTTACCCCAAACACAAGAAATGCCTCTTCATGTATGAGAGTATTTGCCCCCAAAACAAGTTAGGCATCTTCATGTATGGGGAAATTTACCCCAAAATCAAGTTAGGCATCTTCATGTATGGGCTATTTATCCCCAAAACAAGTTAGGCATCTTGATGTATGGGGGTATTTACCCCCAAATCAAGATAGACATCTTCATGTATGGGGGATTTGCCCCGAAATCAAGTTAGGCATCTTCATGTATGGGGGTATTTACCCCAAAAACAAGTTAGGTATCTTCATGTATGGGAGTATTTCCACACAAAACCACATATGCATATACACATATGGTGTATCCCACAACAAAACAAAAACATTTTCTTCAACATTGCTGTAGGTAGTTGCCACCCCTCCTATTGACTGGACATTGCTGTTGCCACCCTCCTATTGACTGGACATTGCTGTAGGTAGTTGCCACCCCTCCTATTAACGGGACATTGCTGTTGCCACCCCTCCTATTGACTGGACATTGCTGTAGGTAGTTGCCACCCCTCCTATTGACCGGACATTGCTGTAGGTAGTTGCCACCCCCTATTAACTGGACATTGCTGTAGGTAGTTGCCAACCCCCATATTGATTGGACATTGCTGTTGCCACCCCCCATATTAACTGTACATTGCTGTAGGTAGTTGCTACTCCCCATATTGACTGGACATTGCTGTTGCCACCCCTCCTATTGACTGAACATTGCTGTAGGTAGTTTCCACCCCCCATATTAACTGGTCATTGCTGTAGGTAGTTGCCACCCCCATATTGACTGGACATTGCTGTTGCCACCCCTCCTATTGACTGGACATTACTGTAGGTAGTTGGCACCCCTCCTATTAACTGGACAGTGCTGTTGCCACACCCCATATTAACTGGACGTTGCTGTAGGTAGTTGCCACCCCCATATTGACTGGACATTGCTGTTGCCACCCCCATATTAACTGGACATTGCTGTAGGTAGCTTCCACCCCCATATTGACTGGACATTGCTGTTGCCACCCCTCCTATTGACTGGACATTGCTGTAGGTAGTTGCCACCCCTCATATTGACTGGACATTGCTGTTGCCACCCCTCCTATTGACTGGACATTGCTGTAGGTAGTTGCCACCCCTCCTATTGACTGGACATTGCTGTAGGTAGTTGCCACCCCCTATTAACTGGACATTGCTGTAGGTAGTTGCCACCCCCATATTGATTGGACATTGCTGTTGCCACCCCCATATTAACTGTACATTGCTGTAGGTAGTTGCCACTCCCAATATTGACTGGACATTGCTGTTGCCACCCCTCCTATTGACTGGACATTGCTGTAGTTGTGATAGGTGATTCCAATTTTGCAAATCACATGCTAAACATTTTGTGAAAAGGTTTTCTCCATGTAGAGACATAGATTGGTTCGTCTTGGTCCGTGTGCAAAGGTCTTTTTCACTGACGTGGTGTTAATTGTGATCACTTGTATCCCAGGGGACATTCACAGCTAGGGTAACTCGGGTGACATGTCACAATGTCCTTCCCATGATGTCATGTCAAAACATACAGACAACATTTGGAAAAGTGAGTCCATGTGTAGGAGTATATGATGGCGAAATCACAAGCCATTCATTGTCAAACACAGGTTGTCACTGATTGCAACATGTCTTGATTTTTGAGGTATGATGTAAACTACACAGTCACAACTGTTGACATGTGTGTTTATGGTGTTGAATACTCAAACATGATGGTTTGGTAAACAAGGTTTTTTTGCATTACTGTCTGATTCTGAGATGTAAAATGTGCACCAATTGAAAATGTGTTAACCACATGGTACGTAAGACATGAGCAATCTCAGCAGTAGAAAGTGTGCATACTTTTTAATCAAAGGGAGGAACGGTCAGACTTTGTCCATATGATGTTGGACTTGTTCAGTGTAGGCAAGATTGTTCAACAGTGTTGACTGTACTCATGCTGGAAATGGGTTTAGTCACAACAATCCATGCAATCATTGCACCCAGATGTGCCAGTGGAATGGTGTTCCGCCTGAGACATTGTGAAGCAGAAATTTTCAGACGTGGCCGTTTGTAGACCATTAATTACATCTATGAAACTTTATGTGCTTTCAGTCTTCAAATATATATGATTCTGCTACATGACACCGTGCATAGATGACACAGGACAGTGTGCTACATGCCTGTCGAACCAGCTATGCGTACTGCCTTGGTGTCTCCATGATGGCCCTCATATGTGTCTACTGACATTGGGTATGCAAAGCTACTGAGCACGTTATCAATCACTGTGAACTGTGTAACATGACTCATGCAATGAGTATGCATTGTGCATGTTTGACAAGGTAGACATGTGAGCCGTGACATATGAGCCAATGGTTCAACATTAGATGACTAATGATTTCAGGATGTGTACCATGTCTCAATGACATCTGAGATTCATATCAACTTCTTGATGGCTCTACTCACATGAAGAAGAGGAGAAAGTAATACCAGTACACAAGTCCATCATGGACACAAGACAAAACATTTCCTGCCACAAACTCCATTAGTCAACATTCTTGTTTTGTGCTTTGATGTTGATACTTGCAAAGTTGCTGATCACATCATGCAATTGAAAGTGAGCAATGTGAAAGTGGTAGGCTAACAAGTACCATTTCTGTTAATTCAGCATGTGCTAATAGCACAACTCAATGTGATGTCTGATATCTATTTACATCTGTGTCTTAACTATGTGTCAACTAGGTATGGATGACTCATGTAAATCTTTTTACTTGGTCACAGCATCATCAGCTGACACGGGAGCAGAGAGTGCCACAGATGTTGTGGGAGCAGAATGTCAAACTGGGTCCAGTGAAGAGTCATTAGTGGGGGACCCAGTGACGGAGAGGGTGAGGGAGTCTCACTGGCAGCGGATCTGCAACAACATCTGCAGCTTCTGAATCAGATCACAGCTCCGGTGAGGACTCCCATGTGGTGGTGGGGGACACAGAGATTGCATCTACAACATCAGAGTCCACCTTCACCACCACTACCATCTCCACCCTCCCTGCTGCTCCCAGTTCCAATGTCCGTGGCCACAACCGTGTTAGGGGAAAACTATCCTTTGGGCCAGACACCTCCCCCGGCACCTGTCTCCCCTGCTGCCCTCAGTGTAGAGACCAACGACCTCCTGAGGCAGATCTCTGTGGGGCAGACATTAATGCTGAGTGTCCTCCATTCACACACAACTCTTTTGACAGACATGTCATCGTACATGGAGGGCATTCACTCAAACATGTCTGCCCTACAGAGATCAAATCAGGTGATGGCCTCTACACTGATGGTAGCAATATCCCTCCTCCAGCAGTACCTCCCCCTCCTACCTCTTCCTCATCCACCGTCCCAACTACCCTCCCTGACCCAAGCACATGCAAACACACACAGTCGCGCACTGCAACGTCCACACGCAGCACACAAACACACAGACAAAAGTCACAAGCCACACCCACGCACACTCATGCTACAGACACCACACTCACACCGAAGCGAAGTGACAGCACCCGACACACATGCATTCAGTGACACTCCGCACACCTCACAGCCTTCTGCCTCCACAACCCCTACCCTTTCCGCTCCTGTACCACCCTCAACCCAGGCTCCCCACCTTGTTCCCATTGAATTTTTCCCTCCACAGACATGCACCCCCTCCTAAGAAGAGGAAATATCTACAGGATGTCATATCTGTAGCATCTGCTAGCCCCACCACACCCTCCAAGGAACAGAAGGCAACAACTACCCGTAGAAACTCCCTCCAGTCCCAATCCAAAGCATCCACTCCTACACTCCATAGATCCCCAGATAAGCCTAGTACATCAAAATTGGCTAAAACACCCACCAAAAAGACACCTCACCCCCATTTCAGACTCACCCCTCACAAAATTTAAGATCCCTAAATTAGTTAAGGCTTCACCATTCCCAGCTCAAACTGCCCATCCCACTACAGCTGCACCCCCTCACAATCAGAGCCAAGCACTGCAGTGGAGTCCCACACCCTGCCATCAGACCTTACCACTGCAGTGGACCCTCAAACCCCTCCTGCTCCCATCACTCCCAAAACACAACCCAGTCCCAAATAGTTTGTCCCCTTTGGTGCCTGGCATGCCCCCAAGATGCCCCTCTCAGGGGAGGTGTCCCCTTGCAGGAATTGTGTGGGCATGAATATTTTGGCCTGGTGTTCAAAGGTCACATGGACACTAACCAGTGATGGACTGGCCAATGGCCTTTTGATAATGATGAAAGATATATTTATTTTACTGCTGTATAAAGCAATTTTCATTTTTTAATAAAAACGTTGTTCAACAACTTGTTTCAGAGTTGACTGTGTGACAAGTGGAATAGATTTTTTATATATACAATGATATTAGTGGGGCATGTTTTGCATATGTTACATGGAGTTTGTGCACTTTGACAGACAGTATTTTAAGATGTGGGGTCTGCATTTCATGGTTGTCATTGCCAAATTATGTCTTGGATCAGAGTGTGAAATGCATCACAAGGTCTTACTTTTGTTAGTAAATTAGAGTGGTGTTGTACTGCAATGTTTCTGTGTGTGTTGTGGTGGACTTATGCATTCACTGTGTGAACACACTTATGTGTGTTTATTATTATTCCTGGTCTAGTGTCAAATGTGCTATTCCCTAGAATTTAGCATGCTGACTGTAACTACCTGATGATGAAAAACCCTCATCCTGCATACACAACATGCTATTGACCCATGTTCTGATTGTGATCACAATGATGCTCAGGCACTCAAAATATAATTGATACACAATCTGTGATCATCTCTTGAACATGGCATGTATGTTTTTGCTGGCCAAATGTTTTGTAGTTAAATGAACGATGCTGCAGATGAATGTTGTGGTATGTAGGTCAGACTGTCCAGTTGTGACTTACCACCCTGCAAGGTGCCTACATTGAGGCCAAATCCCTGTACCTGTCATGCCCTGAAAGTGAAGTTTGTGTGTTCAACATGACACTACCTCTGTCAATGCATGTAAGGCAGTGCACCATGGTGGTTCTATCACAAAGGCTGACCAGCAGCCTCTATTCAAAGAACAGATGGTATTCCATTGAAATTGTGACATAATGTTGTATTGTCCTGGTTGGGACTGTGTAAGTGTGTGAGTCCATTGTGCTGGTCTATGAAGGCCCACATAACCATGGTCTGCAGGTGACCATGTGGTGCATCTGCATCTCCACTCTACCCATTCCTCAAGGTTAGCATTTAGTTTTTCTGCAACAATGTGTGAATACCTTTCAATGACAATACCGTGTGAGATAGTTTATGTGGAAATACCTGCAGCATGTACTCCACATGTACTGATATAAGATTTTATTTTGGAAGAGAAGTTACATTTTTCATATCCATTTTTAATGCTTTAGTTTTACCCCCAACCCAGGTAATGAAACTTATTGTATAGGAGTATTTTCACAAACACCAGATATGCATAATCATATATGGGGGTATTTACCCCAAACACAAGAAATGCCTCTTCATGTATGAGAGTATTTGCCCCAAAAACAAGTTAGGCATCTTCATGTATGGGGAAATTTACCCCTAAATCAAGTTAGGCATCTTCATGTATGGGCTATTTATCCCGTAAACAAGTTAGGCATCTTGATGTATGGGGGTATTTACCCCCAAATCAAGATAGACATCTTCATGTATGGGGGGATTTGCCCCGAAATCAAGTTAGGCATCTTCAAGTATGGGGGTATTTACCCCAAAAACAAGTTAGGTATCTTCATGTATGGGAGTATTTCCACACAAAACCACATATGCATATACACATATGGTGTATCCCACAACAAAACAAAAACATTTTCTTCAACATTGCTGTAGGTAGTTGCCACCCCTCCTATTGACTGGACATTGCTGTTGCCACCCCTCCTATTGACTGGACATTGCTGTAGGTAGTTGCCACCCCTCCTATTAACGGGACATTGCTGTTGCCACCCCTCCTATTGACTGGACATTGCTGTAGGTAGTTGCCACCCCTCCTATTGACCGGACATTGCTGAAGGTAGTTGCCACCCCCCCTATTAACTGGACATTGCTGTAGGTAGTTGCCAACCCCCATATTGATTGGACATTGCTGTTGCCACCCCCATATTAACTGTACATTGCTGTAGGTAGTTGCCACTCCCCATATTGACTGGACATTGCTGTTGCCACCCCTCCTATTGACTGAACATTGCTGTAGGTAGTTTCCACCCCCATATTAACTGGTCATTGCTGTAGGTAGTTGCCACCCCCATATTGACTGGACATTGCTGTTGCCACCCCTCCTATTGACTGGACATTACTGTAGGTAGTTGGCACCCCTCCTATTAACTGGACAGTGCTGTTGCCACACCCCATATTAACTGGACGTTGCTGTAGGTAGTTGCCACCCCCATATTGACTGGACATTGCTGTTGCCACCCCCATATTAACTGGACATTGCTGTAGGTAGCTTCCACCCCCATATTGACTGGACATTGCTGTTGCCACCCCTCCTATTGACTGGACATTGCTGTAGGTAGTTGCCACCCCTCATATTGACTGGACATTGCTGTTGCCACCCCTCCTATTGACTGGACATTGCTGTAGGTAGTTGCCACCCCTCCTATTGACTGGACATTGCTGTAGGTAGTTGCCACCCCCTATTAACTGGACATTGCTGTAGGTAGTTGCCACCCCCATATTGATTGGACATTGCTGTTGCCACCCCCATATTAACTGTACATTGCTGTAGGTAGTTGCCACTCCCCATATTGACTGGACATTGCTGTTGCCACCCCTCCTATTGACTGGACATTGCTGTAGTTGTGATAGGTGATTCCAATTTTGCAAATCACATGCTAAACATTTTGTGAAAAGGTTTTCTCCATGTAGAGACATAGATTGGTTCGTCTTGGTCCGTGTGCAAAGGTCTTTTTCACTGACGTGGTGTTAATTGTGATCACTTGTATCCCAGGGGACATTCACAGCTAGGGTAACTCGGGTGACATGTCACAATGTCCTTCCCATGATGTCATGTCAAAACATACAGACAACATTTGGAAAAGTGAGTCCATGTGTAGGAGTATATGATGGCGAAATCACAAGCCATTCATTGTCAAACACAGGTTGTCACTGATTGCAACATGTCTTGATTTTTGAGGTATGATGTAAACTACACAGTCACAACTGTTGACATGTGTGTTTATGGTGTTGAATACTCAAACATGATGGTTTGGTAAACAAGGTTTTTTGCATTACTGTCTGATTCTGAGATGTAAAATGTGCACCAATTGAAAATGTGTTAACCACATGGTACGTAAGACATGAGCAATCTCAGCAGTAGAAAGTGTGCATACTTTTTAATCAAAGGGAGGAACGGTCAGACTTTGTCCATATGATGTTGGACTTGTTCAGTGTAGGCAAGATTGTTCAACAGTGTTGACTGTACTCATGCTGGAAATGGGTTTAGTCACAACAATCCATGCAATCATTGCACCCAGATGTGCCAGTGGAATGGTGTTCCGCCTGAGACATTGTGAAGCAGAAATTTTCAGACGTGGCCGTTTGTAGACCATTAATTACATCTATGAAACTTTATGTGCTTTCAGTCTTCAAATATATATGATTCTGCTACATGACACCGTGCATAGATGACACAGGACAGTGTGCTACATGCCTGTCGAACCAGCTATGCGTACTGCCTTGGTGTCTCCATGATGGCCCTCATATGTGTCTACTGACATTGGGTATGCAAAGCTACTGAGCACGTTATCAATCACTGTGAACTGTGTAACATGACTCATGCAATGAGTATGCATTGTGCATGTTTGACAAGGTAGACATGTGAGCCGTGACATATGAGCCAATGGTTCAACATTAGATGACTAATGATTTCAGGATGTGTACCATGTCTCAATGACATCTGAGATTCATATCAACTTCTTGATGGCTCTACTCACATGAAGAAGAGGAGAAAGTAATACCAGTACACAAGTCCATCATGGACACAAGACAAAACATTTCCTGCCACAAACTCCATTAGTCAACATTCTTGTTTTGTACTTTGATGTTGATACTTGCAAAGTTGCTGATCACATCATGTGTCATTGAGCAATGTGAAAGTGGTAGGCTAACAAGTACCATTTCTGTTAATTCAGCATGTGCTAATAGCACAACTCAATGTGATGTCTGATATCTATTTACATCTGTGTCTTAACAATGTGTCAACTAGGTATGGATGACTCATG
Organism: Calotriton arnoldi; assembly: GCA_963921515.1. Taxonomy (NCBI): domain Eukaryota; kingdom Metazoa; phylum Chordata; class Amphibia; order Caudata; family Salamandridae; genus Calotriton; species Calotriton arnoldi. Next base: position 354,059 of record CAWUFW010012996.1, on the reverse strand, counting down.
TAAATCTTTTTTTACTTGGTCACAGCATCATCAGCTGACACGGGAGCAGAGAGTGCCACGGATGTTGTGGGAGCAGAATGTCAAACTGGGTCCAGTGAAGAGTCATTAGTGGGGGACCCAGTGACGGAGAGGGTGAGGGAGTCTCACTGGCAGCGGATCTGCAACAACATCTGCAGCTTCTGAATCAGATCACAGCTCCGGTGAGGACTCCCATGTGGTGGTGGGGGACACAGAGATTGCATCTACAACATCAGAGTCCACCTTCACCACCACTACCATCTCCACCCTCCCTGCTGCTCCCAGTTCCAATGACCGTGGCCACAACCGTGTTAGGGGAAAACTATCCTTTGGGCCAGACACCTCCCCCCGGCACCTGTCTCCCCTGCTGCCCTCAGTGTAGAGACCAACGACCTCCTGAGGCAGATCTCTGTGGGGCAGACATTAATGCTGAGTGTCCTCCATTCACACACGACTCTTTTGACAGACATGTCATCGTACATGGAGGGCATTCACTCAAACATGTCTGCCCTACAGAGATCAAATCAGGTGATGGCCTCTACACTGATGGTAGCAATATCCCTCCTCCAGCAGTACCTCCCCCTCCTACCTCTTCCTCATCCACCGTCCCAACTACCCTCCCTGACCCAAGCACATGCAAACACACACAGTCGCGCACTGCAACGTCCACACGCAGCACACAAACACACAGACAAAAGTCACAAGCCACACCCACGCACACTCATGCTACAGACACCACACTCACACCGAAGGAAGTGACAGCACCCGACACACATGCATTCAGTGACACTCTGCACACCTCACAGCCTTCTGCCTTCACAACCCCTACCCTTTCCGCTCCTGTACCACCCTCAACCCAGGCTCCCCACCTTGTTCCCATTGAATTTTTCCCTCCACAGACATGCACCCCCCTCCTAAGAAGAGGAAATATCTACAGGATGTCATATCTGTAGCATCTGCTAGCCCCACCACATCCTCCAAGGAACAGAAGGCAACAACTACCCGTAGAAACTCCCTCCAGTCCCAATCCAAAGCATCCACTCCTACACCCCATAGATCCCCAGATAAACCTAGTACATCAAAATTGGCTAAAACACCCACCAAAAAGACACCTCCCCCCCATTTCAGACTCACCCCTCACAAAATGTAAGATCCCTAAATTAGTTAAGGCTACACCATCCCCAGCTCAAACTGCCCATCCCACTACAGCTGCACCCCCTCACAATCAGAGCCAAGCACTGCAGTGGAGTCCCACACCCTGCCATCAGACCTTACCACTGCAGTGGACCCTCAAACCCCTCCTGTTCCCATCACTCCCAAAACACAACCCAGTCCCAAATAGTTTGTCCCCTTTGGTGCCTGGCATGCCCCCAAGATGCCCCTCTCAGGGGAGGTGTCCCCTTGCAGGAATTGTGCGGGCATGAATATTTTGGCCTGATGTTCAAAGGTCACATGGACACTAACCAGTGATGGACTGGCCAATGGCCTTTTGATAATGATGAAAGATATATTTATTTTACTGCTGAATAAAGCAATTTTTTTTTAAATAAAAACGTTGTTCAACAACTTATTTCAGAGTTGACTGTGTGAGAAGTGGAATAGATTTTTTATATATACAATGATATTAGTGGGGCATGTTTTGCATATGTTACATGGAGTTTGTGCACTTTGACAGACAGTATTTTAAGATGTGGGGTCTGCCTTTCATGGTTGTCATTGCCAAATTATGTCTTGGATCAGAGTGTTAAATGCATCACAAGTTCTTACTTTTGTTAGTAAATTAGAGTGGTGTTGTACTGCAATGTTTCTGTGTGTGTTGTGGTGGACTTATGCATTCACTGTGTGAACACACTTATGTGTGTTTATTATTATTCCTGGTCTAGTGTTAAATGTGCTATTCCACTAGAATTTAGCATGCTGACTGTAACTACCTGATGATGAAAAACCCTCATCCTGCATACACAACATGCTATTGACCCATGTTCTGATTGTGATCACAATGATGCTCAGGCACTCAAAATATAATTGATACACAATCTGTGATCATCTCTTGAACATGGCATGTATGTTTTTGCTGGCCAAATGTTTTGTAGTTAAATGAACGATGCTGCAGATGAATGTTGTGGTATGTAGGTCAGACTGTCCAGTTGTGACTTACCACCCTGCAAGGTGCCTACATTGAGGCCAAATCCCTGCACCTGTCATGCCCTGAAAGTGAAGTTTGTGTGTTCAACATGACACTACCTCTGTCAATGCATGTAAGGCAGTGCACCATGGTGGTTCTATCACAAAGGCTGACCAGCAGCCTCTATTCAAAGAACAGATGGTATTCCATTGAAATTGTGACATAATGTTGTATTGTCCTGGTTGGGACTGTGTAAGTGTGTGAGTCCATTGTGCTGGTCTATGAAGGCCCACATAACCATGGTCTGCAGGTGACCATGTGGTGCATCTGCATCTCCACTCTACCCATTCCTCAAGGTTAGCAATTAGTTTTTCTGCAACAATGTGTGAATACCTTTCAATGACAATACCGTGTGAGATAGTTTATGTGGAAATACCTGCAGCATGTACTCCACATGTACTGATATAAGATTTTATTTTGGAAGAGAAGTTACATTTTTCATATCCATTTTTAATGCTTTAGTTTTACCCCCAACCCAGGTAATGAAACTTATTGTATAGGAGTATTTTCACAAACACCAGATATGCATAATCATATATGGGGGTATTTACCCCAAACACAAGAAATGCCTCTTCATGTATGAGAGTATTTGCCCCCAAAACAAGTTAGGCATCTTCATGTATGGGGAAATTTACCCCAAAATCAAGTTAGGCATCTTCATGTATGGGCTATTTATCCCCAAAACAAGTTAGGCATCTTGATGTATGGGGGTATTTACCCCCAAATGAAGATAGACATCTTCATGTATGGGGGGATTTGCCCCGAAATCAAATTAGGCATCTTCATGTATGGGGGTATTTACCCCGAAAACAAGTTAGGTATCTTCATGTATGGGAGTATTTCCACACAAAACCACATATGCATATACACATATGGTGTATCCCACAACAAAAAAAACATATTTTCTTCAACATTGCTGTAGGTAGTTGCCACCCCTCCTATTGACGGGACATTGCTGTTGCCACCTCTCCTATTGACTGGACATTGCTGTAGGTAGTTGCCACCCCTCCTATTGACTGGTCATTGCTGTAGGTAGTTGCCACCCCCCTATTAACTGGACATTGCTGTAGGTAGTTGCCACCCCCCATATTGATTGGACATTGCTGTTGCCACCCCCCATATTAACTGTACATTGCTGTAGGTAGTTGCCACTCCCCATATTGACTGGACATTGCTGTTGCCACCCCTCCTATTGACTGGACATTGCTGTCGGTAGTTGCCACCCCCCATATTAACTGGTGATTGCTGTAGGTAGTTGCACCCCCCATATTGACTGGACATTGCTGTTGCCACCCCTCCTATTGACTGGACATTGCTGTAGGTAGTTGGCACCCCTCCTATTAACTGGACATTGCTGTTGCCACACCCCATCTTAACTGGACATTGCTGTAGGTAGTTGCCACCCCCATATTGACTGGACATTGCTGTTGCCACCCCCATATTAACTGGACATTGCTGTAGGTAGCTTCCACCCCCATATTGACTGGACATTGCTGTTGCCACCCCTCCTATTGACTGGACATTGCTGTAGGTAGTTGCCACCCCTCATATTGACTGGACATTGCTGTTGCCACCCCTCCTATTGACTGGACATTGCTGTAGGTAGTTGCCACCCCCCATAATGACTGGACATTGCTGTAGGTAGTTGCCATCCCCCAATTGACTCTACATTGCTGTATGGGTAGATGTCGTACTTGCCTTCTGCGACGAACGCATCAGTTGCGGTTGTAGTAGTGCTCGAAGAGGTAGAGTATGGGGATTACATGCACGATAGGATTCATGGCTGCACGTCATGTTCAGCAAGAATCGTGTTGTGGCGCGAATCGGTGCTGAAATACTCCCCTTCCGGCTGCTCTGACGTGTTGGTTGTAGCGACGGATTAGGCGCATGGGAAGTATGCATCGTACTTCAGCACTAGTAATCGGACTTGGAAATGCCTCCGGATGGCTCCTTTCTGCGTTTCCAGAGGCTTTTCGTTTGGACTATGAGGACGGAATCGGAGTGAACGTATCATTCGGTGAGTAGGTTTTTGTGCATCATACTGCATTGTTTGGTTTAACCGGCTCCCAATACGTGTCGGTTGTACTATTCGCCTCCGGTCGCATCTGGAAGGGCCTTCCAAATGACATCGGAATCGGGCCCATAGTGTTTTCATGCTTTTGTATTCTCTTTCTTAAATTCCCTATTATGCTCCCTAAAACAGAGTACATATTGTTCAGAATACTTATAATTTACTGCAGCTTACCAGATCCTTGACTGTGAACTCTTCTGTACGCAAAATGTTTTCTATCAAGGAAATCATAGATTTACCATATTAAGAAATATCTTGACAGACATTCTTTTATTATATGGGTAAATGTAGAGTTGAGCGTAACTCGTGTCCTTTCCTGTAACGTAAATACGTAACATTACTGCAAAGTGGCTTGAATTTATGCGCAATTATGTCAAATACATCTTGCACTCAAAATGTCACCCAAGCAGTTCATTCAGGTAAAAATGCAAGTTGACTTCCAGTTGCTAACATTCAAAATACAACCTCGCACAACCAGATTTGTAGTTTGGCACTGAACAATTATCTGAACTGGCTATTCAGCTAAAAATCCACCTGAAATGTTTGTTGACCACCAATGTTAAAGGCACTCAAAACACAGCTGTGCACGTTTGGTTGTTTCACACTCAACAAGTGCTCTTGAACAATCACCTGTGGTAAAACATCTACCTGAAATAAGGCTAATGTTGGAAAATTAACCGAATGGTACATCTCATGTTAGAATTTCTCCCCAAAACTACGCGATGTGGTATAATGCTGTATTCACAGTAATTTTAGATACATTTTGTTACGCAAAAGTACTAGCATAATTTAAATTTGTTTCTTGTCAAATGTACAACTCTTTCACAAGAATGGTACCCAAAATTCGTTATCATTTAGATGCCTTGTACATTTAGTGATTATCTACGTTTCATTTAAAGAATTAATTCTATATTATTCATTCAGAACTCGATCTCTCCTCAAAAATTGGCATAGGTTTTGCAAAATTGATCTAAAGCTACCAATCTGGACTTTAAATTCTAAAGTAAACCACAGTATCATGGCTCATGATTTATTTTTCTTTCATCTTTGTTAATATCTCAACACAATTTCTTTTTTACCTGGATACACACCATATAATACTCACCTATATAAACTCAAAGGGCAGTATTCACAAAGGTAAACATATACATTAGTAAATATACACATCTAAATTTACTCCCACACTTTGTAATGACTATTTTTTGCTGCTGCCCATTTTAGAGAGTAACTTTATTCCAAAGTGTAGACTTGAATGTTCCCACCCCCTGAATTCAGGGGTTGGAGCTTAATATTTTTATGCTAAATTGTAATGTAAATGAATGTATATACTTGTTTTATTTTAAATATATAACATGCTAAAAACTGCTACAACACTATTTTGTTTAATTTGAGATAAATATTTAACTCATTTAAATATATTCAATTAAATTAAAATGATTTATAAAGATTTCTTTTATAAATCCCCTAATTAATTTTTTATGTATTACAAATTATTCAGTGATTCCCAAAGTGAATTTAAACTAGTGAATTTTTAAAAATAAATTATAGTTTCATTTTTTTCAAATGAAAAGGTTATGACAATATTTAAAATAAAATAATATAAATTTGTATTTATACATCATTTTTAACCTTTCATTAAATGAATATCTATTTTTAAGAAGTCCAAAAGTTTTTATTTGTTTTAATATTATTTCCTATGGGGTGTTATTTTAAGTTCCTGTCTCCATTATTTTCTGTGGGACTGTGTTGCACTACCAGCGGTTGGCCATGTGTGGTGCTAGACTTACTCCAGGTCTGAGCTGGAACACTTTTTACTTGGTCTTTTTTGTCTGTTGTAACTTTAGAACTGCAGATTATGACTAAGCAATATGCTTACTCTTTTGCGGGTGGTGGAGGTCCCCTCCTAAACCCTACTTAGCTAATCTATCTTTACTCCTCCCAAAACCACTCCTATTTATTAGTAAGTATTGCAGATGTTCGGCCTTTCCCTTCCACATTTGCTACTAAAACGTAGGCGTACGTGTGTGCATATATCCGCAGTCAAGGTGGAGATTTCTGAACCGAAAAGATAAGAGAGTTTGAGGCGGAGACCTCCGCACACAAGTTCATGAATAGCATTTTGTAGTATGTGAGTAGTACTATTGTAGTACTAATAAATGTACTACAAAATGCAGTTTGTGAGTAGGCCCTAAAGTTTGTATGCTCTTCTCATGTGATATGCTAATGACTTCTGTCTGCTGGTCTTCTGTAATATTACATTTTCCTCCCTACTCCTTTTTATGGTTAGATTGACATATAGAAAATAAATTTTTTATATTGTATGTCGACATTAGAGAATGACATAATTGGTATGTACAAATCCTAAATATATTTTAAAGAGCACCTCGATCTTTGACCAGGTAACAAAAAACTCATGAGTAAAACCTTAAGAATGTTATCATATGTAATAGTAATACTGCACTGGTACAGTTCTGTCACCAACATCACACAAAGTGCCTGATTACGATGTCGGGCGTACATCACCGTGGTCTCTGGACCGACAACCTCTGGCCAGCGGTCCCTACACCGCCATTACAATGCGACTGCACATGGTGCGGTCGCATACTCCCATTTCTCTATGGGAGCTGGTGCTGCGGCCATAAACCATCCATAGACCAAACTCCCATAGAGAAATGGGAGATTCTGTTAATCCCTGCACCGCATGCCAGGCACCTCAAGTTGCCTGCCACACGGTGCAGAAATTAACAGGGGGGCACCATAGGTGCCTCTCGGCCACCAACCGGAGGCCGCGGAGAAAGGCGGGCCCTGCTACAGGCCCCCAAAGTCGCTTTCCGACAGGCTTTCCATGTCGGAAAGCCCGACATGGAAAGCCTGTCGGAAACCGACAAGTAATTCCGGCAGCGGAACCGCCATACTCAGGGATTACGTTGGGGCCTCTAACGGAATCCAGCAGGAATGACCATCTGGTTTCAATTCCGACCGCCTACATTGTTATTAGGTGGTCGGAATTGAAAGCGGAGATGTCGGTCAGAACACCTCCGACCTGTGGTCGGAGGCATTCCGACCAGCATCAAAATCGGCTCCAAAGTGTTTGCCATAAAGTGGCTTGAAACTAGTTTCCATTACCGAAACACATTTCAGGATAGAAATAATGTGTCATATTTAGTACCATCTCAGAATAGTGTAAACGGTTGTATAATCTCGTCACTTAAAGTATTTGTTACTAAAAAGTATTTAAGCTCTTTAATCCGAAGACGTTATTATGTGATAGGGTAAATGCGCACTTCATGTTCACCAGTAAATAGTAATAATTATGTATTGTCCAATTAAACTGACAGGGCTCATGTTTTTTTATAAACTGTATGCAATATTTTAAAACCCCTAAAATGTAGAAGATATGAATCATTGAATTTCGTTATGTATTGTCCAGGGGTCCATATCATGAAATATTTGCTATTAGCCAAACAGTTCTTACCTAAGTATATCTTTGGGGTTTTCTGTCAGTTTCTCATGTCATGCTCAATGATATTGCCACCTGTGCTTTTTAATAGCCCAAAAAGTACTATCATAGCAGCAGGCACAAACATTAGTATTGTATTTGATTGATATAATGCATATGATTTTGGCAAATGCTCAACTGTCATCAAATTCTCACAGAATTTCAGGTATTCCTGGAAAGCTGTGACTGTCAGAGATTACTATGAGTACTAAAATGTGTATATAAGGTTTTAACATCTTTAAAAGTTAAATCTACCTGTATTTCCTTCAACAGGAATAATTCATGACTGGTTTCACAGTAGGACAACACTTACACAGGTTAAATTAATACCCCAAAACACATGTATTTGTCAGTGTTCTCTGCATTTTACAAGTCAACCCACCCAAAGAAAACCCACAAACCTACCACTGGCAGGAGACTTACTTGCAAAGAATCTGACAAATTAGTATATATTTCCAAATGATGGTAAACAGCACCCATGTTGGCAGATTTGCAACATTGCTGGTTCTGTGAATCAAGAATGAAATCTGAAGTTATGAATGAAGGTATTTATGTACTGAAGTGAAATGTTGGTTAACAAATATCTTTGTCAATGAAATCTATTGTTTTAATTGACTCCCATCAGGGTAAAAAAATGACTAAAGATTTAGGGTTTAATTTAGGGTTTGGGAGTGCAGAGGGAACAACATAAAAAAGTGGCCCCCCTGATCCAACAAACACATGTTTTCACCACCCCATTTTGAGGTGGAGGAAAGCAGGGTTACCCTTGGCAGAGCCTCAGCTTGCTACAGCAATCAGAACCCATCACCTGGTGGCCCATATGCCTCATGACCGTCGGATCATAGAGATGGCCACCCTGCCCTATTTAGGGTAGAGTGACTGTTACTGATTTTTCTTGACTGTGTCTATCATGCGAGGCACAGCTGACACGTCAAGAGAAAATGTAGAATGGCCCCTACACACTTTGGGTGTTTATTTTCTTAAAACAAAAACATTTGATAAGCAGCAAACTTAAACATGGTGCCCACTTGAGAAACCTTCAGTGCTGTGAGTGCAGCTGTTATAGCAGTGGCACCCAAGAATATATATATATTTTTTTATAAATCTTTTATTGAGACTCAAGGAGCAAAAGAAACTCAAAACATTGATATTATGTTATACATGTATACAGTTCCCCATATATAATTATTTAAGACAGGCAAGAACAATAATGATACAATGTTAATCATTCAAGCACAGATATAGTGCTGTAGCGTTACTCCTTTGGTGCGGGGAGGTCAGAGACCGGTGTACATATCATACCTCTACTTTTATTCCACTTTCCCCAGATCTTGGTCCATTTATGCGGACAACCTCTCTCTTCGTAGACTGCCCTTTCAGCTTGCATACACCAGTCCATGTCCGTCACCCAGTCTCGAAACTTGGGGCCAGATATTGCTTTCCATGTTCTTGTGATGTTACGTTTAGACACCATACATCCCAGGGCAATCCATGCTATCTGTGTTGCCGTTAGGTCTGTCTCCTCCCATATGTTGAGGAGACACCATCTCGGCGAAACCTTTTCAGTCTTCCCACACAATGCCAACAGTCTAGTTGTTATTTGGTCCCAGTACGCTTTAATAATCAAGCATTCCCACCATTGATGTATAAATGTCCCTATTTTCCCACACCCCCTGGGGCACAAAGGTGAGACAGACAGGCCCATTTTAATCAATGCCGTGCTGGTATAATAGGCCCTGTGTAGAATTTTTAGTTGTATCAACTTAAAGCGTGAGCGTATCGCCACCTCTCTAGGGGACGCCAGCGCCCCCTGCCACTCCTCATCTCCAATATCCCCTATATCATCCACCCACTTATGTCGCAATTTATCAAGTTGGCCAGGGGAATTATTCAATATTTTCCTATATGTCAAAGATATCGCTCGTTTTTCAAGGTAGTCATCTAGGAGCCTATCTTCTAAAGGTGAGGAAGCAGGAAGGTCGGTGCCTCTGAGAACTACTTTTTGTAATATACTACGAACCTGTAGGTAACGAAAGGTTTCTCTCTCATCCAATTCATAGTCTCTTTGGAGGTCGCTGAAAGGGACGATTTTTCCCCTTGCCCATAGGTCACCAACCTTGGAGAGCCCAATCAAATCCCATTTATCATATCCTGGGTCCTAGGCGCTCTGATTCTAAAAGTGGGGTAGCTTTTGTTATTTTATTTTTCCATCCCAGTGCCGCAGTGGTGCTATGCCATAGGGTAACTGTCGTCGCAGTAGGCTTATATCGTGGCGCGTTTTTCCTTCCTCCATATAGTGCTCTTGAAAAATTCCCCGGGGACATATTGAGTCTATCCATTCTATACGGTGGGTCCGAGTGTGGCCAATGCACCTAATGATTAGTCACCGCCAATTGTGACGCCTGATAGTAGTTTTGGATGGCCGGGAGGGCTATACCACCATCGTACCAGCCTTTCATTAATTTGACTAGGGCTATGCAAGGGGCACCACCATTCCAAAGAAGGAAACGTATTTCCAATGCTATCATCTGGAAATACTTAATTGAGACCAAGTAGGGTGTGTTCTGGAGAGCGTAAACAAATCGTGGGAGTGCCATCATTTTATACAAGGCCGCCTTGCCAAGTAATGTAAGGGGAATGGTTTTCCAGCGTAACACATCTTCCTGCAGCCGCCGCAGTGGAGGAAGGAGGTTCCTATCATAAAAGAGTGTAGGGTTTGTGGTGACGTATATCCCCAAATACCGAAATCCCTCTGCAACTATTTTAGCTGCACAGCCCCTGGGAAGATTAATATCCGTACCATGAAGGATATATACTATTGACTTATCCCAATTAAATTATGTGTTTTGTTTTGATATATGGTGTCATGTTTGTTTATATTGTGTAGTTTAATATTGTTTGAATTTTGTGTTTTCCTTTTTTGTCTCTATTAGCATGATTTAGCTTTGCGTATTTTTGTATTAAGTATGTTTGGTTCTTTTTAGTCCTGTGTCTCATGATTTCTATGTAATATATATGTGTTTGTGTTATACTTTTACAGCCCTGAGGAAGTTCCCTATATGGGAATGAAACGCGTTGGCTGGATTGTCTATACTCGATGAATTTTAAAAGAATTTTTGGAATAAAGAAGTTATTTTTCTAACTACCTTGGCTTATTGGACTTCTTGAGCTGCGCACCCCCGTTTGTTACAATATTCGCGGATCTGGAGCACAGTGACGTCACTCAACGGCTGACGTACGGGTAGTCTGCACAGCGAATTTACATATAGGAACTGGCACGAGGTGCGGCATAGGAGGTCCGCCGTTGTTGCTTTGGGAAAATTGTATTTACTGGACCAGCAAGCACTCATTTCCATCCTGTGTGTTAGAATGCCATGTTTTGATGACAAGCGAGAGGAAATGGCACAGGATTTGTTTGGAAAGAATGTTAATACACCACAATTGGGACAAACAGTACAGAATACCTCTGGGCTACGTGCCCTGTTTGTGAAACTTGAGCATTTAAAAAAACAAGAACTGTCAAGGTGGTGGGATGGGGTGACCCTCCAACAATATATTGACAATAAGAAGGTCCCCAGAGGGTTACGCATCCTAATCTTTCCCACCTTTGAGGACCTGAGTGATGATCTTCTCAGGGAGTGGGAGGTGAACTTAGAGGGCGCTTCTCTGATTATGATGCAAATATTAATAAGACATGCGATTGAGAAAGGGGCAAAGCTCTTGTCAGAAATTGAAGATATTGAAAAAAAGATCGAGTCCTGTGAGAACAAGGATGTGGTGGACAAGAACTATGATATCCTCAAGAAAATAATCGAGGGTCACCAAAATTATCTAAAAGAGAAGAAATTGCGTAAGATCAAGCGCGATGACAAGGATTATAGAGAGGGACGAATCTATACGTTTGCAAAAAGGTTTGATACCATCACTGGTTCTGACGATAAAAAAAGACCTAGAGAGGATAGCGAGGAAGTTAGAACGGCAAGTAGCACTTCACTATCATCTCTAGATAGTGCTTCCTCTAACACCACCACGGGTGAACACCCTTTAGGAGAGGGAGCAACCACCTTCCAAAAAGAAATGGCCAGACTCAGAATAAGTGGGAGCCAGGCAAGAAAGGGGCAACAACAAAAAAGACAAGGAGAGGGGGCCGTAGGAAGCAAGGGTGGAACAGCGGATTCAGTCGAGGACCCAATGAGGAGGTCAGAGAGGGCAAAGAACAGGCCAAAATAATGAAGGGTTCAGACATGGTATGTGAATTGGAGGGGGACAGGGAGAATTTGGAATTGAAGGTTGTCAACCTGTCAGATAGGATATTGGATTCTGATGAATCAAACTTACTGTGTAAGGGTTTGGGCTTCTGCCCTACCCAGGAGGGTGACTTTGCTAATGTACATCACTGCTGCATCACAACCGTTATTAATCATTTTTGCTGGCATCTGTTTTGAAGTGTACTTTTCGAGTGATACATTGTTTGGTAAGAAGCTTTATATGTGTTCCTGATACCATTTTATCTCATTCCAGTTGTCTATTAATCAGACTTGGTGTTTCTCTTATTGAATATTGTATATAGGATCCCCCCTCTTTTCCTCCTTCTTGCCATCACCTTTTCTACATCTTATACACATACTTTTTACCCTTCATTTCTTTGGATTGTTCCCGTCCAATAGTATTTTCACTCTGCCTTTTCTTTTCTATTTTTACTCTGCCTTTTTCGATCTATTGCACACTATAGATTTATATCGCTCGAAGGACTTTGACTGTGTACTTAAACTATAGTGTATCATGTTATTTCACATTTCAATGAATTTCTTCACAAATTATCGGGTTAACACTATCTTAGATATAACACTGTTAGTATGTTTGAACAAGTGGTGGCTCCACTTTTATATTAATGTTTTAAATTATGTGTTTTGTTTTGATATATGGTGTCATGTTTGTTTATATCGTGTAGTTTAATATTGTTTGATTTTTGTGTTTTCCTTTTTTGTCTCTATTAGCATGATTTAGCTTTGCGTATTTTTGTATTAAGTATGTTTGGTTCTTTTTAGTCCTGTGTCTCATGATTTATATGTAATATATATGTGTTTGTGTTATACTTTTACAGCCCTGAGGAAGTTCCCTATGTGGGAATGAAACGCGTTGGCTGGATTGTCTATACTCGATGAATTTTAAAAGAATTTTTGGAATAAAGAAGTTATTTTTCTAACTACCTTGGCTTATTGGACTTCTTGAGCTGCGCACCCCCGTTTGTTACAATTATCCCAATTAATATTATATCCGGAGTATTTTTGGAAAAGGGCGAATATATGTAATACTCTGTGTAATGAGGAAGTTGGTTTGGCTAGGTAAAGCAGGATATCGTCAGCATATAGGGAGATTGTTAGAAATGGGATTTCTGGTTGGCTAGGGCTTGCGCCTAAGCCAGGGAGAAACCACCACTCTAGTCAGGGCAAGGGAGTTACACGCTGAAGATAACCCCTGCTCACCCCCTTGGTAGCTTGGCACGAGCAGTCAGGCTTATCCCAGAGGCAATGTGTAAAGCATTTGCGCAACACCCACATCCCAAAAGAAACTCCACTCAAGGTTATATATAAAAATAACCTTTGTATTATCCAAAACACAATAGAAACATAATCACACATTTACACTCTGCCAACTGGCACTAGGCAATATTCACAGGGGATTATATACACATGACAGGGCCAATTGGGCCACTGTCAGAACCCTCACAAAGCACAAATAGTAAATGTAGAACACAACCAGTAATTACTGGCAAAATACTGTACTCAGCATTATATCCTGCAACATAACTCACATTATGCAATCACCTCATACGCATGAATCACATTAGGCATAAAACACAGTATGCACCAATCACCAGCATAAACACATTATGTATCTTTGTAGAGCCTGGCGCTCTAACAATCTCACCCAAAATGACCCCCAGGCCAACTGGCCTTCTTCTGGGGTGCAAATGCCCTATGTCCAAAATGTCAGGGCTGGAAGCTGTCACTCGCAGCTAAAGAAAAAGTGTGCAAAGCGCTGGGGCAGGGCAGGAGTGTAACTCACCTCTCTCTTCTCAAAATGAAATGCCCCCAAGGAAAAGAATGGGGCTGGCACTACTGTGCCTCCTGGGTCCCCACTGGGACTCTCTAACAAATGGCCCCCACGTTGCAGATGCCCGCTACGGCGGCGCAACTGGAGAACAAAAACAACGAGACACTGGCACTTCTGTGCCCTCTGGACCCCCACTGGGGCCCTTCAAAACAAATGTGGCCAAACGTTGCAGCTGCCCGCAATGGTGCGGTGCAGCTGGGGAAAATAAATCAGCACTGGCACCACTGTGCCGCCTGAGCCCCACTCCGGGACTCCTTAACAACAAAAAGTGCCCCCTTGGTGCAGCTGTGCAGGAAAAATGGCGCTGTGCTCTGGAGCCCTGAGTCCCCCACTGGGACTCTACAAAATAACTGTGCGCAACGTTGCAGCTGCCCGCTCTCTCCCGCAGTGCAGCTGTGGCTGGAAAATGAGCAGCAGTGCTCGGGAGCCCCACTCTGGGGCTCTTTCAACAGAATTGCCCCCAACTTTGGAGCAGCCCGCTCTCCTGCAGGTCCACTCAGAAAACAGGCACCGACAATGTGCCTCAAAAGGGGGCCTTCCTTAGGCAACTTCCCCTGCGGCCCCCACTCACCGTGGTAGGCTTGGAGGCTCCTCCGGTCTCCTCTGGTCTTGGGAAAGGCACCGGGGATCCTGCAACACGGAGCGGGATCTCCATTGAGCCGGGTGTTGCGTCATGCTTCTTCCGGCCGGCACTTCTCTTTGCTGGCCCCGCCCACAACCAGGCAGCTTGCCTGGCTTCCGGGCCGCGGCGGTGACTCTCTCCTTGGATCTTGGCGGCAATGCGGGGTGGGCACCCGCTTTTCTGAGTGAGCACACCAGCGGGGTGGACGCACGCATTAAAAATATGCATACAGCGGGGTAGGCTCCCGCTTGAGGATCACAGACGCGGGGTGGGCACCCGCTACTAAAATAGCATGCAAGTGGGGTGGGCACCCGTTCTCCAAACAAACACCCAACCCGGGGTGGGCACCCGCTAGGAAACACCAAATGCGGGGTGGGCACCCGCTTCCAAAGTAGCACAGGGGGGAATCCCACATGCCGGGATTCCCTCGCAGCCTCACGCTGCTGACGCCAGCTCCTCTCCTCTGCTGGCAATTTAAATATAGCACTCACGAGGCGCTAGGAGCCACAGCTCCAGCAGCAAAGCTTTTAGGGGCACAAGGCTGGGCCCAGGCAGGCCAGCTCACAGGGCCCTCCAGCAGGGAGGTAGCCCCTTGTGGCAGTTCCTCCTGGAGCCCAGCAGCAGCAGGTCCCCTCAGCACCAGGAAGCACACATTTTCATGGGGTCACAGCCACAGTAGTTATACACATATTCTCTTTGTCTGCAGCACAGGGCTTTGGGGGAACCAGTCCCAACTGGGTCTGGGGTTTTTTGGAGCACTCTGTTGACAGGGCTCCTCTTCTCTATTGTTAGGTGGGGGCTCGTCATCAGACACACCACAGGGGGGTGGAGCCAGCATTCACTAGGGCAGGTACAATCCTATTCAGGGACCAGGAACTTCTCCTCCCACTACTCCAAATGCAGATGTCCCATTCAGCCTAGCGCTGACTCACCCTGCCCCTCCTGGAGCCACACACACCTCACCAGCCCCTGTCACTCCAAAGCCAGACATGCAATTCACATCAGGCAGGCAGACACATAGCACACAGAAATGCCAACTTCTAAAAGTGGCATTTCTAAAATAGTTATAATAAATCTGCGCACACCATTGCGTAGTATTTATTATCACTATTCCAAATATACCAAACTTGACCACGCTGCTCCTCTCCTATCAGGAATTACCACTGAAACACTTATCAGGTAATCCCCAATGCATTCCTATGGGAGGGCAGCCTCACAGTAGTGAGAAACCAAAATGGCTGTTTGTCACTACCAGGACATGTCACACACTTAAGGTACATGTCCTACCTTTTACCTACAATGCACCCTCCCATAGGGCTAGCTAGGGCTTACCTTAGGGGTGACTGACATGTAGTCAAAGGGGGGTCACAGACATGGCACACACTTTAGGTGCCACGTCACAGCGGCAGTAACACTGCGCGCACAGGCCCTGCAATGGCAGAGGCCTGAGATAGGTTTCAAAGGCTACTTTGGTGGGTGGCGCAATCAGCGCTGCAAGCCCACCAGTAGCATTTAATTTACCAGCCCTGGGTATATGAGATACCACTTTACAAGGGACTGACAGGTAAATTAAATATGCCAAACAGGTGTAGACCAATCTTACCATAAGTAACACAGAGAGCACACGCACTTTACACTGAACAGCAGTGCTAAAGTGCCCAGAGTCCTAAAACCACCAACACCATGTCAGAAAAAAGGCGAGGAGAAAGGCAAAAAGTTTAGGGAGGACCCTGCAAAAAGGGCCAAGTCCAACAGAGATCCTATCTTCCCAGTCGTCGGTCCACTTGAGCCCCCTAATAAGACGGTCACCCCTAAGCCAAATCGCCAAGGGTTCTAAAACAAGTGCAAATATTAATGGGGAGAGCGGGCAACCCTGTCGGGTACCTCTCTGCAGCTTGAAGACCGAAGACCTCCCTCCATTTACAGTAACCTGAGCCAGTGGTTCAGTGTAGAGGAGCCAGACCCATAAGAGAAACCTTTCTCCGAAACCAAATGTTTCGAGGGCAGCGAACAAAAAGGGCCATTCGATCATATCGAATGCCATCTTGGCATCTAATGACATTATAACTGCCTCTTCCCTAATGGTCTCTGATCTGCCCAGGACTCCGTTGAGACGTCGCAAATTTAGCGCTGTGTTTCTGCCCAGCATAAACCCAGATTGATCGGGGTGTATCAATTTATGCAACAGGGGAGAGAAACGGGTGGCTAGGATTTTGGCAAGAATCTTAACCTCCGGGTTTAACAGGGATATTGGTCGGTACGAACCACAACTGTCAGGCGGCTTCCCGATTTTATGTATGACTACTATGTTGGTTAGTCTTTGACTGGGTGGAAGAATACCTGTACTTGCGCTCTCGTCATACATTCACACCAGATGGGGGGCTATTGTTGATGCATTTAATTTATACAGTTCAATCGGTATCCCACTAGGGCCCATTGCTTTCCCGGCCTGCAGGGCCCCGATTGCCCGTACCACTTCTTGATGAGTAAGATCAGCTTCTAACTCTTCTTTATCTGCTATTTCTAAAGTGGGCAAGCCGAGGGTGGCCAGCAATTCCTGCGCCTCCACTTGAGTCGAAGTCCCTGAAGGGGCATATACCTGTTTAAAATAATCTGCGAAGGCTTCCGCTATTTCTTGTCTACCTTTATTTAAGGTCACGTCATTCGTCTTAATTTCAATTACCCATCTAGCGACCCTTTCCTGCTTATCCAACCATGCCAATAATTTACTTGCTTTGTCTCCGACCTCATACATCCGGTGTTGAGTGGCTCCGTAATGGGCTCTGGCCGCCTCTTCGGCAATATCCCTATAGTCTCTTTGTTTGATATGCAATCTATGTTTTATATCTGGTGAATCCGATGATACCAACTCCTGTTCTAATGTGCTAATTTCGTTTTCGATTTCAAGCAGCTGTTCTGTTTTTCCTTTTATGCCCACTAATTGAAGAGATTCCTTCCCCCCTAATGACTGCCTTATATGCTTCCCACATCGTTTGGGCTGAGTCCACTGACCCCTCGTTTTCTTGAAAGTAGTGAAAGGTCGCCTCAACTACGTACTCCTTTATGTTTGGTATTTTAAACTACCATGGGTTGAGCACAATTCCTAAATTTTGAACCACTGGCCTTCTCCCATAGCGCGCGCATATAGGGGAATGGTCTGATATGCACCTCGGAAGGTGCTCAACTCCAGCTAACATCAGTAATTGCTCCGCCCTTGCAAAGATGTAGTCTATTCGGGAAAGACTTCCATGTACCCCAGAGTGAAAAGAATACTGATGGGCCGAAGGGTTTTAGGCTCTCCAAATGTCTATCAAACCCATTGCTCTGATGAATTCCTCTAGTGCCCTTCCTGGGGCGACTCTTGGCCTCGATGGTTATCTATCTAAA
The DNA here is from genome assembly GCA_963921515.1 of Calotriton arnoldi. Lineage (NCBI taxonomy): Eukaryota > Metazoa > Chordata > Amphibia > Caudata > Salamandridae > Calotriton > Calotriton arnoldi. Next base: position 336,160 of record CAWUFW010012996.1, on the reverse strand, counting down.
TTGCCATTTATAGCAGCATTACAGTCTCCCCCTATTAATAAATCTCTCACTGGAAGATTGATTAAGTGTGATCCCAGCTCAGCTAACGTGGGGGAATGCAGCCTCGGTGGAACATAGAGGGAAATAATGTAAAATGACCTGCCCTCCCAACACCCAGAGAGGGTCACAAATCTGCCCAACGCGTCATGGTGAACAGCTTGTACATGAAAGGGGAACAATCTACGCAAAAGGATACCCACCCCTCTTGATCCTCTAGTGTACCCTGCATGGGCGACCAATCTATACCCCCATCTATTCAGAGCGCAATAGGAATTCCCCTGTGTTAGACTTGGCACCATTGGCGTGGGTCTCCCTTCCATTTTTTGCTGTTGCCTCTTAAGTTTTTGCTGGTTTTAGATCCTTTTGGGCACTGTGCCACTGCTGTTCAGTGCCACAGTGCAAGTGCTCCCTACTGTAAATTGATGTGTTGATTAGTGACTCCATGATTGGGTTATTTGATTTACTTGTCAGACCCTAGGACAGTGCACCATGGGTGCCCAGGGCTTGTAAATCAAATGCTGCTGGTGGGCTTGCAGCACTGGTTGTGCCACCCACAGAAGCAGCTTGTAAAGTGTGTCTCAGGCCTGCCATTGCAGAGCCTGTGTGCAGTCTGTGACTGCCATAGTCGATTTGGCAAGTGCACCCACTTGCCAATCCCTAAACCTTCCCTTATCTTCATATCAGACACCCCTAAGGTAGGCCCAAGGGCAGGGTGCATTGTAAGTATAAGGTAGGACATGCCCCTGGTGTGTGTGGCATGTCCTAATAGTGAATTACAGCCATTTTCGTTTTTCACTATTGCAAGGCTACCTGTTCCCCATAGGCCAGAATGGGCAGTTTGATTATTACACCTTATAATCCTAACTGACCCAGGGAACATGGTAGAAAAACGAATTTAGTATGCCTGAACTCAGAATGATAAAATACATCTTTTAGTGAAGTTGGTTTTAACATTCTGTGTTTGAAAATACCACTTTTAGAAAGTAGGTATTTTCTTGCCTAACCATCCAGCTGCCTCTGCTCAGGTTGTGTATTGTATGTCTGGGTTTGTGAGTGACAGGGGCTGGGGGATTCCAGGAGGCAGGGTGAGTCAGCACTAGGCTGAATAGGTCTGCCTGAAGGAGGATGGGTGGGAGGAATTGCACCTGGGTCTGAATAGGGCTGTGCCTGCCTTCCACAATGCTAGCTCTACCTCCTGCCGGGCGTCAGATGGCTCTGCCCCTCATTCTCAAAGGAAAGATGGAGTCATGTACACAAAGTGCTCCAGGACTGACCAGAACTGGTTTGGACTAGGCAAAGGCCTCTCTGCCTTCAGAGAACAAAGGATTTCTGTGTATAAGTACTGGGGCCCAGACCCCATGAAATTAGATCACTTCTGGGGAATCAAGAAACCTGTTGCCAAGGAGAAGAACCGGAGAAGCTGAAGGAGGAGTACTGCCCCTGTGCTGTTTTGCTGATTGGGGTTGGCCTGCAGTGGTTGCTTTCTGCCAAGGACAGGAGAAAAGACTTTGCTGTGCTTATCATCTTGAAGAAGAGAATCTCCAAGGGCTTGAACTGAGCTTGCCTCCTGCCTGAAGTCACAGGGACACAAAGACTTCACCCCTTCTGTTTGCCTGCATCTGGAACTGCTGTTTTAGCTGCTAACAGAGGGAAATTGCAACACCGACGCCGGCGAGCGACGCCGTAACCTGCACCGAAGCCTTGGGCACCGCTCGTGAAGAGCACGACGCACCGCCCGACTTGCACCGTAGGCCCGACGCCTGCCGACGCCGTGCGACATCGACTCCGAAGCCGTCCATCGAGGCCGTTGCCTGCACCGGAGCCGAGGACACCGCTCGTGGCGCTCACGACGCACCGTCCCGACTCGCACCGCAGCCCCGACTTCACCGACGCCAGGGCTTCATCATCGCGGAGCCGATCCTCGACGTGGGTGACCCCCGAATCCATCGACACCGCACCATCGTAAGGAACCGACGCCTCGCCGCCATCCGTGACTTCACCTCCCCGACACAGTAAGGAACCGACGCTCACCTCCCTGCGCTGCAGTAAGGAACCAAAACATCACCTCCCCTGGGGTCGTAAGGAACCGACGCCGCCGGCGCCAACAAAGCCTCACCTCCCCGACGCCGTGCACCGTCTTTGTTTTCATCGAATTCCAAGTACTGTACTTTGTGGGTCTGCTCGACTCCGGGCCCGACGCCGCGCACCTCGCGGTCGGCGCCGTACTGTGGGATTTCCACCAGTCACGACGTCGTGATAACTCCAAGTGGAGTTATTTGTTGCTACAAGCTTTATTTTGATTGACTATCCTATTTTTGAAGATAACGTGAACTGTCTCTATCATTTTAAGTCTATTTCAGATTACAGTGATGTGGATTTTTGCTATTGGGTCTTGTGTTAAGTCTATATAAAGATTACTTATTTTTACATACAACATGTGTGGTGTTTTCACTGTATTACTGTATGTGTTCACAAATGCTTTACACACTGCCTCTGAGATAAGCCTGTCTGCTCATGCCAAGCTACCAGGGGGTGAGCATGGGTTATTTTAGGAGTGTATCCCCCTTATCCTGACTAGAAGCAAGGGTCCCTATTTGGACAAAGGTGCAAACCATTGCCAACTAGAGACCCCCAGTTCTAACACCCTGAATGTGGGTCTCTTGGAGTAGCACCACGTCTGGTGCCTGGCGCTTTAAATATTGCAATACCACCCCCCGTTTGATTCTGTCTCCAAGCCCATTAACATTCCATGAGATTATCTTAAATCCTCCAGATGGAGGCGTCAATACTGAATCTATGTGTTTTTTACCCTTTTGGCTTCTGAGTATCTTGGGCCGATAGAGATATGGCACCGCATCCGCATCTCCCCACTCATCCGAGCAGTGAAATGACTCCCATTCATCCCATCAATTATCTGTGCCTTTGTCTCTTCTGTCAGGGGGTCAAGCATTAACATTCCATGAGATTATCTTAAATCCTCCAGATGGAGGCGTCAATACTGAATCTATGTGTTTTTCACCCTTTTGGCTTCTGAGTATCTTGGGCCGATAGAGATATGGCACCGCATCCGCATCCCCCACTCATCCGAGCAGTGAAATGACTCCCATTCATCCCATCAATTATCTGTGCCTTTGTCTCTTCTGTCAGTGGGTCAAGCAGTATACATGATTTACATTGCCTGTCTTTCGATCTCAAATACAAACATTCAAGAACTTTGTAACTAACCCTTATAGAACCCCCCTTTTCCTCCCCCTCCCTGCCTCCCTGCAATATGGACTTAAAACTGCCCACCCCCCCAAGTATGCAGAGTGCCTGTAATCCCGTACCCAGTAAACACCTCATAAGGGGGGGTAAATGTGGCACAATCAGCTCTTCCCAAGCGTCGCCAACCCCTTCAGTTTTATATAGAGTCCATCCAACATCATTTGTGACCGCAGGGTATCATCCCTGAACATGTTTTGTATATAACCCCGGCTCTTATCACCTTAGTGTCGACCCCGGGTTTAGCCAATTACCATCACGTCTTTCAGTTCCATTAATAGATTTTAAGATACTTAACAATCTCCAACACCGAAAATGTCTATCGGAAGAAGTCGCCAGTGTCCATGTGAACTTGTTCCGCTCCCTCAGGTGCATTGGGGATTCGTTGCAGTTCCAGCTCACCATCCTACTCCACCTCTTGCTCCGGAGCGTCTCTATGGCTGTGAGCCTCTTGTGGACTCTCTTGCCCTTGTGTGTATCTCTGATTTTGAAGTCTTGGGGGACCAGGCTTTCTCCATCCCTCCAACCACTGCCAGGCCTCTTCTGGATTTACAAAGAACCACGACTTCCCCTCCATCATCACTCGCAATTTGGCCGGGAAAAGCATTACATACTTTATGGCTTTGTTCCGTAGCGCCCGTTTGACTTCTAAAAAGGAACGCCGCATCTGTTGCACTTTCACAGTGAAGTCAGGAAAAAAGGAAATCATGGAATTCTCGAATTGCAATGGGGGGGCCGTACGAGCAGTCTGTAGAGTTATGTCTCTATCTCTGTAATTAAAAATCCTTGCAAGAATCGGGCGCGGGGGTGCACCTGGCGTTGGTGGGCCTCCCGGTACTCTGTGAGCCCGCTCGACAGAGAAATATTTTGAGAGCGCACAGGGTTGCAAATAATTTTGAACGAGATCTTCAACGAACAAGTCCATCGATTGTCCTTCCGCGCGCTCTGGCACTCCCAAAATTTGGACATTATTTCTGCGAGCGCGTCCCTCATAGACTTCAAGCTTTGCTTCCATTTCTGCTGCCTTAAGTTGGAGTTTTTTTACATCCGGTTCAAGCGTTTAGGTCGATTTTTGAAGGCTGGAGATTGATTCTTCTGTAGCCTTTACTCGATCCCCCAAATTTCTTAGGTCGGCTCAAATTAATGTTACGTCGGTTGCAATTGTGTCGATTTTATTTTCTAATGTGGAGCGCACTCCTTGTATGGCCTCCATTATATCCTGCAGGGTTAGGGTGATCCCATCCCCCTGCTGCTTCACCTCAGGCGCTATGCTCTTGTCTGCTGCATCCTCTGTTTTCGATTGCGCATATTTGTCTATTTTTGTCTGATGCAAGGATTTAGGCCCCTTCTGTGTCGCCATTTTGGTCAATTTCAATCGCAGGGAGACAATATCTATTCCTGCAGCAACACTTTGCTTATTGCCGGTCTCTACGCATAAATCTCATGCCAGAGTAACGCACCTTGGTGCTGCATTCATTGAAAGTCGGGGGGGAGGGCTCCGGCACCCCTCTATCTCTGTTCTATCAAAATGGCTGCACACTGGAGAAATCCGGCTGGGTTGCTGCATTGGGGGATGTTAGACCTGTCAGCCCTAGGGTGGTCTTACCCCGTTTTTTCTCTTTGCGCCTCCTTTTTGCCACTACCTTTTTGTTGGACCTAGGTCTCTGGGCACCTTACCACTGCCAAACAGTGCTGAGGTGCAGGTGCTCTCTCCTAATAAGATGGCTGCCACAGGCCCCTGCTACTGCGGAGTGGCCATTGCACAAGCACATACTAGTAGTCAGGATCAGGCTGGGACATAATGTTACTGTATCCATGCCGTCCCGCCTCTGGGCCTCATAGACAGACATGATGGAAGCTTCTAGAACCTTCCAGCCCAGGGAGGAGTTATGCTTTGCCGCCTTTCAGGAGGGTCACCTGACCTAGGGGTATAAGAGGTTGGGAGGGAAACCTAGTCAGTCAGTTGGGGCACCACTGGACCTGGGGGAACCTCTGCCGGAGTACAGGCTGTTGGGCCTAGGAGGGAGACCTACACTACTGGTACTGACTGGGCTGAGGCACTGCTGTGCTAAGATAGCTGAGGAACACCTTCCACCTGCTGACCTTGCCCAGCGTGAGGGGACCCAGGGAACCACCCCCAGTGTGCCTGCAGGGCACCTATCTGCCTCTTGTGCCCACCAACTCAACCCCCCTTTCCCCCCAAGTTACTGCAACCAAGCAACCACAAGCCAACTGCTGAAACGACCAAGAAACTGCAACCAAGCCAATTCAACTTATACATGCTACTGCTGGGGATCACCAGGTAAAGTGCTGTGCCCTAAGCGCTGGACCTTCACCCCGGGTGTCCTGCTGTAAGCGCTGTTCAGCCCCGGCGCTGTGCTCTATAGGAGTGCTGGCCGTCGAATCTCTGCCAGCCCGTGCTGGCGCTGATCCCCCAAGTACTGTTGTTGCCTGCTGGAGCGCTGTGCCTGAAAAGCGCTCCAGCGCTGAATCAGCCTCCTTGCCCCCAAGCGCTGCGTGCTCCTCGGCGCTGCCTTGCCAGAAGTTGTGCACATCAGATCGCCCCCGCGAGCCCTGAGCGCTGTGCCGGAGGAGAGCGCCGACTATTACCTGCAATCACCGTCGCGGGCCGTGGGAGCTGTCAGAGAAGTGGAAGTCATCGCCGCGAGCCCGGGGCGCTGTGCCGGAGAAGAGCGCTGCCTTGCGCCTAAGATCACCGCCGCGGCCCTGCCGAGGCCGCGCCAGGCCTGGGAGCGCGAGGAGAAGGCGTCGCTAGGCAACCAGGGCGCCGCCGCGTCAGAGGCCGCGCCCCCGAGAAGCCGCACACTGATTGGCTCCCTGACAGGAGCTGAGAAAGGAACCAGAGGCCTGCGGCCGAGCGCATTCACCCGCATCGGGGGCCGGCGAGGAACCTTGCCGGCCCCCGTCTTCCCAACAACCAAGGCCTTCCTTTCTGGGAACTTCGCCGACTTGCCTCCCCCGTCAGGTCCCCGCATTAGAGAGGAGCGGACCGGCCGGAGAGGAGGTTCACGGCGCTGCGCTCGTCCCGTGAGACAGGACGGAATCCAGGTGAGCCCGGGAGGCCTGAAGGGGGGAGTGACATACCACACGGAGGCCTCGCCTAAGCGGCGCCTCCCCCGCCTGACATCCCGAGTGGACGGGGAGGGGCGGCACCCCTCCTCCTTCCATGGTGACTGCCTCCCCTATGCCTGGGGCTGGGCCCTGAAGTAGAGACTGGGCCTGGCCTGCTCACCCCCCACTGCTAACTGCCCGAGTGAGCCTACTAAGGAGAGGAGGTCTGGGAGAGTCCCACAAAGGATTGTTCCTGGGCCTTGATACCTGCCCACTCAAAATGTAATGTTCTAGAGTATATGTATAGGCTTGACAACTGCCTCTAAGTGAGACGTTTATGTGTAATGATGCCTTTAGGCTAAAGCCTGATCATCCACGGTAATCCAGGTCACCGCTCTGATTTAAAGGTGCTTAGATTGAATGCTGACCTTCCTTGAGACACCCACTGTCCTGAATGTGGTTATGCCTAAGTTGCCACAGGCTCTGCAGCACCTACAATGTTGAGTGGAAACCCGCAGTTAATTACTCACTAATGAAATGAACCTGAATGTATTGGGCCTATGTTTTGACCTGCAAGCTATGACATACAGTGTTACCTGTTTTTCCAGGAGGTTATTGCTACTGCCTTTTAATGGCGTAAAGTTTTACTGTTATGATGTGCTTGAATGAATTTACGCACTGGTTTTAGGAAGCTAAATGAATTGAAATGTTGCCCTGAGATTATCTGCCTCATCTACCGCTGATTTAAATTAGATAAAGAATCTTGTTTTTACCTAACAGCCTGGTGTGGTGTCTCCTTATTGTGTGCGTGTTACTGAGTCAGTGTGAGTGTGTGCTGCACAACTGCTTAACATATTGCCTTCGGGTGCCTTCCTGCCTCGCGCCAAGCTACCGTGTCGGAATCGGTGACCCCGGTTCTAACAGGGGAACAGTCTCAACTCTTATTGTGCAGCCATCCCTCTCTGGCACCAAGTGTGGGGTGTTATCCTGTGTTATGGGCCCCCTCGTGAGAGTTGCAGGTAATGTGGAGCAGCTCTCGTGCTTTCTTTTTTTTTTTTAAGAGGCCAGTTCACTTCTATCAGCCCCTATGAGGGAAAAGCCAGTCTGATCAGCGAGGGAGGGGGCCAACTCCAGAGCCCACTCTCGTTCACCCCACCACACACCACCGTGGTGACCCGACTCACCGCTCCCTGGGACAATGAACCTGGGGCTCCTCCATGCTCCTTCTCGAGCCTCCGTCAGTACACGCCCCCAATACGATCGATGTCGGAGCTGCAGCGGGCCTCTGCTGTAGTTCAGATTTCCAACGTCAATCCATCTCCCGGGGTCCCACACCAGCGAGGAGGAAAGAGGGAAAAGGGGGGCAGACCGGCCACGTATAGATCCCCGCCCGGGTCCTTCTAAGCTGCCACGTCAGTGTTGCAGGTTCGCCACCACTCCGAGTCGGGCGCGGCCCCTCCGGTCGTGCCACCGGGCCCCGCAGCCGGTCGCAGTTGACCGCAAAGGCAGCGAGAGTTCATCTATTTTGAGCCTCCTGTGCCTGGTAAGTTGGGGGTCATATGGCGCTCTTCATTTTTGGGTGGAACATGGTTTTGAACGGATTTGCGGGGTTAATTAGAGCCCAATCTCCGGAGCTCTACGCTGGTGCGGCCATCTTGTTAGCCGGCCGGCCACACCCCCCATGAATATTTTAGACTTAGAAAGTATTTTTCCCAGTTGAATATGGGAATCATCTATCCAGCAATAATCTTTTAGAGGATTTGCTATTCAGATTGTAAGAGTCAATCTACAAATCCTTAAAATCCTGTCCTAGTTAATTAAGGATGTTGGGTAATTGTGTAAATGACTGTTAAATATCAATTATTTATAATTGTATCACATTATAAGCCAATTTAGATGATCTGCCTACTTGTCACCAATTGACTCCTGACCTGACCAGCTATCTTACTTCATGTAATATAGTTAAGGACTTGTATATTATACTTAGCCCAAACATTGATCTACCTTTACCATGTTTGTGTTACAAGCATAGCGAATCCTCAGAGTGAAAGGGCCTAGGAAAACCAGAGGTGAAAATGTTGAACCTCTTCACACACTGTAATGTTTTCAAGATCTTGGGACTTATCAATAGGACAATGGACCTTTAATTGTTGTCTCCTAATATAGCCACATTTTCTGGAACATGTAGACCGTATTAACACATAAAAGATTGAATTCATGAAAGAATGGCAAAGATAAGATCAAAGCCAATACGGCAGGCTCTCCATTTGTGATGATATTAAGGTTATTGTGCTTGGTCGTATCATGAGCAATGGAGCCTATATTATTTAGAAACTGAAAAACACAAGTTATTATCAATCACTACTAAAACTAGAGATTTTGTATGCCAACCACATTAGGGAACATTATGTTTGAGAAGCCATTTTGTGAATGTTTAGAAGACAGGCCACATTGCAACTAGTTTATCATTGGTCATTTGCGGATCCATAGACATGCAGTACCCAGCTGCCTGAGATTTTTCCAATAATGCTTGGGAGGTGTGTGATACTACTCTTCCATTTAACCTCCTGAAATGTTTCTGATGAAAAAATCTTTTGTAGCTTAGTTTCTGGCCATTTGTATTACTCTGCACAATTACCTTTTCAGTGCATATTGACCCATTTTATTGGTAAAGATTTGTTGCTGCACTCTCAAGGGTGAGCAACATAGAGGGATAGAGGCTGTTTTAGGCATGGCAGAGGAGATGGTGGATTGTTATGCAGGTATTTTCCAAGGCTTTAAATACATTCAGCTCTCTTTTGACTCCATTGAAATTTTGAAGGGGATTCTGGGTATTGAATTAGAAATATCATCATAAGTGAAAAAAGTGGAAATTGGATAATGCTTTTTCATTGCAAAAAATAAGGAAGTGGTATTGCAATACCGGGGAATACTAAGTGGTAAAGCTGTCAGACCCATTGGACGCCTAAGTTAAATGCATCAAATCATCACTAATTTTCTCCTTTCCTGCTGCTTTCAGCTATTTAATGGATTGCAGTAAACGGCATTTCTTCTTAAAGTAGGCATTGTGCTTCTACGGCACTCTACCCCAAAAAATACGAATATTAGGAAAAGTACATCTTACAGATCCATTTTTTTCTTCATTTGTGTGGGAAGATTTATGCAAAGCTTTTAGCTGATCATGTTTCTTTTGTCTTGCATCTTTAAATGCTCAATAGCAACAAAGAATTATTCCTCGCTGCGCTACTATTGAAATTTTTTGTCTGGCAGCTTCAATGATTGATTGCTATAAGCTCTGAACTGAGTTTTTTATTTTGTGCAGTCAAAAATTGTTTACATTGGGCATAACGTTTGATATATGTAAAACCAGTGGCGGCTCCTCCGCTATGGCGGAGTAGCGTCTACCCACTGCTTTTGAGCAGTGGAAAAGAAAGGAAATATAAAATGATAATCATTTTATGTTTCCTTTGCGGGTGGGCAGGTGGGCGGGGCTGATCTGCTCACAAAGCAGGGCAGGGAAGTAGTGGTTTGCCCACTCCTAAGTGCGCAATGACTGTTTGGTCTGCCCTCTCGGGCCGCCCAAACCAGTCATGCACACTTTCCCCTTCTCCATGCAGGCTGCATTACAGCCTGCATGGAGAACATGCCCACCCCTACAGCCCCTGGCTGAGTGTTGTGTCACGGTGCTCAGACCAATCACAATGCAGCATTGCAGTGTTGTGATTGACTTAGGGGAGGGAGCCTGGCTGCCTGCTTCCTGTTCCTGAAATCGGAACCAAGAGAGCAGGAGCAGGACCAGAGACGCGGGACCCGGGACCCTGCGGAAAGGTAAGTTATTTTTTTTTTGTTAAGCTCCCTCCCGCAATCGCAACCCCCCCTCGCACCCACCCCCCACCCATGAGCCAAGCTGGCCGCCACTGTGCAAAGCTACAAGGAAAACCTTGTAATGCGGCTATCAAATATCAGTGCTTTTTCTTATTCTTCTACTAAGTGTTTTATTATTCTATGAACTAAGGATATTGACGTTCAAGGCTGAGCTTTCTGGTTTTGATAGGGTAATATAAAAGCAATTAGCAGTCCCAAGCAACTGTCCCAACGCTGTAAGTCATGACGAGTTAGGAATCCCCTATACTACAGACAAAATTAAGTTAGCCCCGATCTTTCTCTGGCACTCAATTTGGACAAGGGAAACTGCAATACTAAACCAACAGGTGCTGAAGAATTGCCTGAATTTACACACAGTCCTCGACATACCCTGGATACCCTGGATTGCATATGTTAAAATGACACTGGAGGAAATTGGGTTCCCTGGCTCATTCACCTCACCATACTCATGCATGGTGCACAGCAAGACAAAGTTGAAGCAGACATTTCTAGTGTATTCTGCAGCAAAAAGAGCAAAGGGTAATGAGGAACAAAGCCACAATAAGGGGCTGATTACGAAGGCAGTGAACCTGCCACACACAGGCTGTCGGTGGCGTGTTCACCACCATCGTGAGGCCATTTCCCGCCCACCAGATTTTGATGGCGGGCGGGTGTGCTGGCAGGCAGAAAGCCCGACCGCCACGGGTCCAACAGTAGCAATCATTCCGATTGCATGTCGGACTGCTTCGCATCGCCAGAACGGTGGCGGTGCCTACCAGGCCCCGCCGTAAGGATTAGGATGGTCCATCCCCGCCAGCCTTTCCATTGTGGTTCACCCGCCATGGAAAGGCTGGCGGGATGGACTTTGGGGGCCCGTAGCTGGCCCCCCTTAAGCAGGGGCACTCCAGTTTTGCACCTACATTTCCCTGCACCATGTGGAGGCACCGCATGGTGCCTGCCACGTAGTGCAGGGAAATGTGTAAAGTGCTTTTTTTACATTGCGGCGGGTGCTGCAGCCAGCAGCATCCGCCGCAATGGAAAAGATTGCACTTGCCGCCAACTTGTTGGCGGCCGTATTGTAATCCCACCTGTGGGACCGCTGCCTTGTAGGCGGGCGGTCCACATCCCCAGGACGATGGAGGACAGACAGAAGTCCATCTGCCATCGTAATCAGCCCCTAAATTCTTATAATTTAACCCCTTCCTATATAGGCTTGCAACCATACTTGTCTGCTATCCAGAATCAGCAGAATTGGTTCGTTCTTACCAGATTCCATCTTAATAATTTACCTCTACTGGTGGGTTATTTTAAGATTTGTCACTCTCTGAAGGAGTTGGGCGCCTGTTCATGTGACAGTACTTCTACCCAATCCAATTTGCACATTGGGCCTAATTATGATGTCAGGCGGATTGCCACCAACAGGCTGTCGGTGGCGGTCTGTCTAACATCTGAGGCAGCGGTTCGACCACCAGATTCGGATACCGGCTGTTGGAGCACATCGGAGGGGGAAGACCGCCATCTCCGAGAGGTTCAAGGAGCCCGTCGGGGCGGTGGTTGGAGCCTAATTGCCTACAATTGATGCGATGCCTGTGGAGGCACCACCGTAGGGATTAGAATATCAGTTTTTGACAGCCTTTTTACGGCGGTCCAACTGCCATGAAAAGGCCGTCAGAAAGTGAGTTTGGGGACCCACAGCAGTGCCCCCATCACCCATGGGCCTCCGCTATGTGGCCAGTGGGGGACATGTGGTGGCCCCCAAACATCCATGCACAGTGTGCCAGGCACCACATGGTGCCTGGAACAGGGTCCATGGATGTTTAAAACATGCCTTTTCTCTTGCAACTTGTGCTGCTGCCCTTTTCCGGGCTGCAGCACAAGCTGCAATAGAAAAGGGCATGTTTCTGACCGCCTACATAGTGGTCGTATCATAATTTGGCGGGTGGAGCCACTAACTACATGTCCGGAGGTCTCCAACCCGATACAATGATGGTCAGACGCTCGTCCGACCACAATCATAATGAGGACCGTAGTGGTTTTTTGCTCGATCTGTGAGACCCCAAGGAAAATTTACATTATACCACTGCTAAAAGGCTACAATTTTAGACAGTGTAGACCTGCTCTTCGTTTTCTGCAATTACTTGAAGGCCCGTTGGTCTGGCAGACTATGGCTCTTTTCAGCTGGCAGTGCTTAAAGCTAAGAAGATATGTATCTCTATGAAGGGGACATAGCTGGGATGGCCATGAAATTCCAACCTTAATGAATGGCTCCTTAAGGAATGAATAGTATTTTTAGACCTAAGCCTATTCCTTTAGTGCGTGACTGAGATAGGTGCAAAATCCTTGTTCAATTGCATCCTAACTTTGACAATAAGCCATTGTTGTATTAAACTTTTTCTGCCTCACGTCACAATGTAAGGCGCAACTTAATGGTCTCTTTGAACTTCCTTATAGGAGCACACCTAGCACTTTAATAGAAAGTTTTTGATTGTAGATGTAATATCCTACAAGGATGAACATTGGCGTTTTAAGATTTGAATCCGTTGAATGGGGGGGTTTAAATGAATTTTAAATGTAACATTGTCACTTTAATCATACTTTATGCTACAGGGATTTTTAAGATTTGATTTTTTTAAAGTGTGGTATTGGTTTAAATGACGTCTCCACTGAAAATCTTGATGTAATTGTATTTTAATGAGCGGAAACTGAAGCCATGAATGTATTCTAATGCTTGTTTTGTTTTATATGTACTTTTATGTTACGGAAGCATAGCGAATAAAGTTTTTCTGACTGACTGACTGACTGATAGGATACTCGCTGATTGCACGGAAACCTGGTTGGGAGGTTCCAGGGCAGTGTGAAGTTACGGGTCCACAGCTGTGCCATCTGGGCCCTTTTACTTCTGCTCTCTTTGGGTTGCTATAGTGCGAATCCTCAAACTGAGGGCAAGTACCCTTTTAGCAGTTGACTCTCAGGGTAGTGAGGAAGAGCTAGTGAGTAATTTGAGCCAGTAGTTTTCAGTGGGGCCATCAGGCACACATTTTGGGGACTAGTACATATTTTACCGCAACAGATTTTGACCCAGATAGGGGAAAACCACAAAAGGGGGAAATATGGTGCAATAGAAAGATGGAAAACAATGACTAAGGGAGAGGAGGAGGTTGAAATAGAACGTACAAGAGTGCAGACCAGCTAAAGGACCCTGCTATCCTTGCATATGCAGGTGAGAGGTGATTAACAAAGCTGCAGTACGAATAGGGGGAAAACAAGGAAAGGGAGTGAGGGAGAATCACTGGACTGAATTTCACTCTTGGAATCAATTTGTCACTGGCTGGAGCTTTCACAGAGAAACCTTTGTGGTGGAGGAATGGTACGTCATTGAACTGGCTGTAGGGTAAACAGGAGACAGCAGGTAAGGATATGGTAACACGCTGGAGGAAATATTAGAACATATATGCAATTTAAGCTTATTGTTTTCTGCAGTGAATGCTGCTATGATGTGCCCTTGGAAGACCACGACACCAACACAAATGAGACCGGAGTGAATCTGAGGCTGGAAGAGAAAGAAGAGTACCTAAAAATATAGAGGACAACAGAATGTACAACAGTTGAGAAGGAATGACAGGAACATAATGCAATGTAACTGAGAAATGAAAAAATGTGAGAAATGAACAAATGGGTGGTAACTGGTATGAGATGGAGAGCCATGTGAGACTTAAAGTGCTTGCCACCCACACTTACAATGAGTTCTCTCAAAAAAAGCCATGAATTGATTTCCGCTGTCATTAATAATTGTTATGGCAAATCATGCACATGAAAGATATGAATTATGACGATATGTGCTACTTCTACTCTACTACAGTTGGGGAGAACCGTAAGTGGAATGAAATGACCTATTTTAGTGAAGTAATCCACGACTATCATCTATGTTGTCTAACCTTTAGTTGGCAGTAACTTTAAAATCCATTGAAATATCTGTATTGTTCCATTGATGGTTTGAGAAAAATCCACCAGAATATTGACCGATCTACTCCAACATCTTCTTCTGCCACGGGTGCCTATCTACCGCAGACACTGCCCCTATTACAAATAATGATGCACTGCTTCTACCACAAAAGGCAAGACCATATCAGAATGTCTCAGTCTTGGTGAAGATGTAAATGCTGGATCAGTCTTAGAATGGTCTGTTCTTGCTCTTCTTCCCAACTAAAAGAAGTTGTCAGCTTTGTCAGTTGTATGATGCTAGAACAGCCTTGTATGACCTGGTGATAAAAATTAGGAAACCCAATTAACCTTTGTATCTGTCACTAACAGCCATTAGCAGTTCTGAAACAGCTTTATCTCAGAAGAGCCTATACTACTTTCTTGTCTGGAGATCTCAAAACACAAAAAAGTGATGCTGGGGACTTCAAACATGCATTTTGTGGTTTAACTTACAATGAGTGCTTTCTCAATCAGGCAAGCATTTCTAGAGCATGTGTATGGTGCTGCTCTAAGGATCAAAGAATATTAAGATGTTACTCAAATAGAGAATTATGTACATATCTATCAGATTCCAGAAGATGCTGTTAACAAAATATTGGAAGGAGGTCAAAGCATTATGAAGGTCCAATGGCGTCACTAAATGCTCAAAATGACCATAGTTAGTACTGAAGGTCATTTTACAGTTGTCGCTATCATATATTGTCACCAGATTTTATGTTCCCCTCAAGTCAATTTTAGTGAATATTTTAAGTGTCTTCACATCGTGAGGAGAAGTGGGATTAGGGGTGGAGTAGCATTCTACTCTTGATAATCACTACAGAGTCGGTGTTCCCCTATAGGTTTGGAAAAAAAGAAAATAGAAGCTCCTGCGAGTAAGTATGAATGCCTAATAAAGCCTTCCTTCTCCAGATGTATTTTAAAGTATTGTTGCAGCATCTCCTCTTCCTTCACCGTCAAAGGATATAGTCTTCCGTATGGGAGAGTTAGTATGTATAGTATATTAAATGCAATCCTTTTTTTGTCAGAACAGGACACTCTGAGAAAATAATTATACTGAACCAACTTATGGTCAGCAAGGATTAGATTAATTGTGGGGCCAGTGAGAGGGAGGCATTTAGAAACTAATTTGTGTAGATTGAACTCTTTGCAGGGCCTATTGAGATCCTTATCATCATTAGAAGTGAGATAGTCCACTTTAAATTAAAATCTCCATGGGACAAAGGGCGCACAGGCAGACCACTGGAGGAGGAAGCAGCGCTACTACAAGCTATGGAAAGGCATCCCCGTAACACTAGTCCCAGTGCCACTGGAAAATGAAGAAGAGAATGCAAAGGATCCACTGCTTCCTTGCTACTACAGTATCAACCTGCAGTGCTCAGCCCTATATTTGCTCACTCTGATCCCTTTTATCACATCACTGATTGAGTTATGGCCTTTACAGTTCTCTCTGGAGGGGTTCTGTGTTTATGAATAATTGCTTGAAATTTTTTTTTCTGTGTGACCAGATTAGATAATGGAACCTTCCTTAAGAACAGGTATATACAGCAGTTTTAAATTGGGCAAAAAGAAAGCTTTATGTTAAATTTAAGACATTAGAATGCCTGCTTTGTCAAGTTACCTCTCAAAATCAGTAGGGACGTAATGCAGCCCAGTGCAGCCCCTACGACACAAGGGGGCCCCCAACCCTTCATGGCACTGGGGCCAGCCTGACAGTTTTCAAAACAGGTGAAATAACAACATTGGATTTCTCTGGTCCTGTTGGCCCCATTGATGGATATTCATTATTTTGCTCCAGGAGCCGTACTCTAGTCACCAGGAGGAGGCTTCTTAACATTTAAAAATGTTGTGCTCTTCCTGAAGCTGGATTTTTACTGCTGCACTTCCTCTGGTGATGAAGAGTTCATGACCTGTACTCCTGCCCTTTAACTTCCTCACACCCAGGACCTGTCATCTGACTGAGGTCATGGTTCCATTTTGACTGTGGCCTTCATGAGCAGCACCATGTGGCCCTCAATGCTGCTCACCCTTTCTGCTTGCACTTCCTGGGCCCCACAGCCTCATGGCCACTTACAAGACATTTGTGTCCAACAACAGTCAGGGAAGCTTCCTTGGGGTGTTGCCTACCTACAGGCCCAATCCACAAAAGTTTAGTGAGATCCACAGCAGAAATCCTAAAACCAGTTGGTCCAAAAACCAAAAATTCAAAAGAGAAAAATTGTTTTTGGGGAGGGTGGGCTAAATGGGTCAGAACCCATTCCTCACATATATCTAAACAAATCTGCAATGGAGATTTCAATTTGAGGAGAAGCTCTGCCAGGGACAGTCAGATTGCTTTGCATATACAGTCTTTGGGGGATTGTTCAGAACCAGTGGCATTGCTGAATATCTATATCAAGCACAAGCCCAACCTGAAACCTTTCCTCCATGCCTATCAGCACACTTTGGTAGAGGAAGTCCACAAAATCAGATTAGATCTGATATAATATTGATATCACCTTGCAGCATTGTATCAACCACTCCCTCATGCTGGCATTCTCCACAGTGGAACAAGTAGCCAACATACTGCACCCACTTAAAGCCGCAGCTTAAATGCACATATGGTGACATAGGAGGACAGAATATGATTACAATGCCATGAACGCTGATTTCATGACCGCATACCATATAGATTAATAGATAAATTGGGATAACGGGAAATTTGAGTTCATCAGGATGGATATGAGTGATGGTGACTTTGTGCCTTTGCCGATGGCCCTTATCTAGGTTTTCATTGTTGTGGTACATTTATTTCAGAATACCAAAGGGTGTTTCATATATGGGTGACTACACAATCTATTTAATTTTCGTTTATAACAATTTATGAAGTAATACTGAGACAGCTTAGAGGATTAGTCCCAAAATGGGCGATTTGTTTTGGTATTCATGACATAATCAATTTTTTTGTATACAGATCATCTGCAGTGCTTTAGGAGAAGTACACTTTGACACCAGCCAAGGGACTGGGACCTTTGAGACGACCCTTGGGAGTCAGGACTCACTCCAGCAGAGGCCAGCAGCAGGGTCCAGGGCAGGTCCACTAGAAACTGGTCAGCTGGGAAGCTGCAGGAAAGGACTCCAGAAGCTTTTTTGTGTCCCTGTAGCTCAAACAGAAGGTCAGTCAACTGACCTTTAGAGTAACTTTTCGGGTCCTAGGTTCAAGTCAAACAGGTCCAGTCTTAGGTTAGGGTTATCAGACAGCAGAGCAGAAATTCTTCTGATTCTTCACAGGTCCAGGAGTGTTCTGAGAGGGATGCTGGGGATACCACATTTTCCCCAGTGTCAGTTTGTGGGTGCATGAGACACTCCCTAACAAATGTGGTAAAGGTTCCCAGCACTTGCTGTGTGCTTTACTGTAAACTATTTCACAGTCCCCTTCTATACCTAAACCCAAAATTGCAGAACCCTTCTTCTGGTCAGAGCTTCCTGTGCCCACACAGAGTATGTCTATGATGATAGGCAAAGCCTTGTAGTCATTCCATACCAGTTCTGGGGAAGCTCACCCCTCCCACTAGGTTTGGAGGCAAACTGACTAGGAAGACAATGGGAGGCAGGCTTAGGTGGGAGCTACATCTACTATTGACAGGATAGTCACCATTTGAAGCTCAAGAAGGGATGGGCATAACCTCACAGGCCATCCTGCTCAGGGAAGAAAAACACCTCTCCACACCCAATCCTTTTGTCTACTGTCTGGGAGCAATGCACATAACACCTCAGCAGAGCCATTAACAGGCATATGACACTGGATGCTGGCAGAAAGGTGCATTTGGCTTAGGCAGAGAGCACTTCTAAAAGCATCATTTCTAAACTAGTAATATAAAACTGATTTGACCATTAAGTTGTATTTTAAATTATCATAAACATGTGTCCTTGTATCAAGATTCTAGGTTCTCCCAAAATGAATTTAAGCATTATAAATTGTTATAATGTAACCCAGAGTTTTCCTATTGGAGGCCAGCCCTGCCACAGTGAAAAATGACTTTGTTGGTTTTTCTCTGCCAGTACATGTAACTCTTTAAATAAAAATATATGTTAGGACATCAGGCATAACCTCTGCAAGTGATGCATTAGCTAAACATCTGTTTCTCCTATTTGATTGTGAACAGTGAATTACATATTTGTTTAGTTAGGTATTAATTTATTTTGAGTCTGTGCAATTTGCAAAACATCTTGAACCTTCAAATAACCTATAATGGAAATAATTTAGCGGCCATTTACAATGGCGGTGACACCGCCACCGACAGCCCTTCGGTGGCGGTCTAACCGCCATCGTAAACAGGTTTCCCACCCACCATATTACAATGGCGGGCGGTGTGATGGCGGTCGGAAACACCGACTCCTTGAGCCCGCCAGTGCATCAGAGGGTTCACCCGCCATGAAAAGGCAGGCAGAAAGGGACATTGGGGGCCTGTAGCGGGCACCCTTGCCCTTGATTTTGGGTTTAGGGGGCACCTATGATCCCCCCTACATATTCCTGCACCATGTGGCAGGCCCCGCATGGTGCCTGCCACGTAGTGCAGGGATATGTTCCCTTTCTATTTCTTGTACTGCTGCGTGTTCTGCAGCACACAGCACCCGCTGCAATACAAGAGATAGGCACTGCGATCGCATTGGAGGCAGTCGCATTGTAATAATATTGACGGGACCACCAACAGCAAGTCGGGCGGTCCCGTTGTCCAATAGGATGTCCGCCAGCCATCCTAATCACCCCCTTAGTTAAGCCTTTTTCCTTTTAAGTCAAGAAAAAGGCCAGGACAAATACAAAAGCCAGAGAGTTAGAGACTTCCATTGATTGATTTAACTTGCAGCTGAGGATCTCAGAATCTTTCTTAAAGAAACAACATCATCTTTTTTTTCTTCAGAATCTCTTTGAATTCCACCGACCACATCCTTTCTCCAGTTTGGAATTTTCTACCTATTACCTGGCTTAACTATTGAAATCGATTTTTTGTTACAGAGGTGATTTTGACTTTCAAAAACACAAATGGATGACACATTTTGGGCTTGCACATTTATAACATTCTCTCTCAAAATATTATCTGAGGCTTGATTGATACTGGGCCTCATTGCTGCCTTGGGAGGCTGGCCATCACTCTACTGCGCTGTTACTCCCACTGCCCAAGCAGAGACAGGTCACAGTATTGAAAAACCACTGCCATACAGCAGGGATGTGTTTCTTAAAGCTCTTCCTCCTATGCAACAGGACCATTTTCTTCAACAATGTTAAAGGTCTTCAGCTCACCATGTCATGGTGACTCACTGTCATATTTTTCTTTATCAGAAACTAACACCCACAGCATGAGTTTATTTCTGAAAACCTAAAACATAGCTTCCTCAATATATAATATTTTTCTCTCTTCTAAGGGGTGGGCCTTCCAGAACCATTTGGATGCTGATTCTTGGAGATGGGTGTAACTCACATAATTTGCTGTACCTTAATTATGAGAAATCACATCAAAATTGCCAGAGATTACTCAAGAATTACGCAAGGAGCACAACCCTGCATTTAGTGCTATTTTTCTAAAGCAAAATGCACACTTGCATCAAAAATGAACCAGAGAATGTAGTTTGAGCGTAGAAAATAGTGCTAAATGAAACAGATCAGGAACAGAACCAGCCAGCAGCCGGTGGAGCTCTGGTCCTGCGTTCTTGAGAAGGCATTTTTGCCCCAAATAATTCCAAATTATGAGAACAGGCATAACCACTTAATTTTGCATAATTTTGTGTCTCAAGAGTAATGCAAAATTACTGAAATTACTCTGATTCCTCTGGCGTAATTAATATTTCACCCAGGCCTTATTATATTTCATCTGACCCACCAGCAAGGTGTGTTTGACAGCTGGAATGGATGAGGCTCTAGACCACAAAATTTAATCACTAAATGTTGGGAAATGGTCAGGAATGGTTTCACTTTTATAAGGAGGGAGAGCTCTACCATGTCATCTGGGTCCTCTTTGAAATGTGTTTCTTGAAGTTGGATGTGGAAGTTTTAGAAATAATTATTATTAGGTGGTGACTGAAGCTATCAAAATGCAAATTGTTGAGCTGGACTATGACTAGTTGTTGTCTGGTATAGTTGATGAGTAAGAGGAATTTGGTTTTGGTGAAGTTGAGCTAATAGGCATCGAGGTCTGAATGAGGTGAAGGCAATGATTACATAGTTAAATGTTGTAGAACAGGCAGATTTTCGTATTGGAATATGCTGTTTATAGATGGAATTTGATGTGGGTGTTGCTGAACGTTGTTGCATAGAGCCCGATATAGGAGTTGATGATGTCAGAGAACTGAATGAAGCCCTGGGTGACTGTTAGCTTCTGCCATTTTGGGGTACCCATTAGGATGAGCAGTGACTAACTACAAGCTTGTCCAGGCATCAGGACTGGAAAAATTTGGCCAGTCTTGAGGGCTTCTGGGAAGTTGTTTAGTGACAGAGGCATTTGTGAAGACAATCATTGGTAAGATAGCATCCAGTAAGGTTTTGGTGAAGCTGAAGATGCTTCTAAGGATGTTTACTAACTAGCTGGGTTATTTTAAAGGGTTATATCCATTGCTTAAAAGTACAGCACAGTGCTGAGCCAGTTTCCCAAAGGATAGGAGGTTACGTGTGGAGATTCATGATACAGTCAAGATCAAATCGGAAAAACTTTACATTTCAAGTGTGGTCATACCGGTTGAGGTCATGGAATGGTCAACCACATGTTGGAACCACACACTTTGGCATAATTCTCGAAAACTTTCTTCCATTTAGCCCATTGCATGGGTGTTTCTCCTGGGTTGATCTAGAAGGAAGATTGTGGTATAATGTTCTGCATATCGTAGTCCAGTGCTAAGCTGAGCAAAGTGAAATATGCCTAGGGGCTGGAGGATACATTCAAATGACCCCAACAATAACACTTCAAAGCTCCTGCAAAATTAGAGATCAGCAATTAAATTGGGCCCTTAAAAACACACCACCACTCAGTAGTGCATAATTTTTCTTATCACACCCTGCTCTTTCCACCCTCAATTCGCCATCCCTCACCAAAGCTGAGCATTACCAAATTTGACTTTATGCATGACAGGGTTAATGAATGATAAGTAACAAGCAGTATCCCGCCCAAAGGAAAATAATATATCAACTGAAATATTAAGGGGTGGCACAGTTCTCACATGCAGAGGTCAGATCATGTATCTCTACCAAGATTGGGAGCAAAACCTCTTGTATAGTAACCCTCACACACTCTAATAGTGTCATGCTTCATCATCGGGTTCACCCTGGCTCCTAAAGGCCAGGGTGGGCTCGACCGTGTTTCAGGGAGCACTTAGGAGAAAAGGCCAGGGGGGTTAAAGATTAAAAATCCTCCACACACTCCAGATATCCCTTTAATATGGAGTTATGAAGGATATTAAAAACAGATAGTAGGGTGTCCCAAGGATTCAATGGTCCTATGACCCTATCCTTATTGCCAACATGTTTCAGCCTGTGAACGGCCCTATGGGTCCACGGCTTTCTTCAGGGCAAAACCACAATGTCAAATCCCTCCCTGGAAATAACAGCTAAAAAAAGTAGAACTATTAGTTCAATCAAAACGCCGTATGGATATACTTATCCTCAGTTTTGGCGTTTGGTTCGAAAGATTCGTCCAACCTGTAGGGAGACAGAACACAACATACACAAATATTTTTTGGTATGAGCACATAATGGGAGAATTGGAGTGCCATGCGCCACTCACTATACCTCTTATCATATTTATAAAAGAGGGGAAAAGGCGCAAAATTGAAATTGTGTGGTGTGTAAGGATAAACACATCTCAAATCACATACTCATAGGGATCAGATACCAGCAGCTAACCGATCTCCTAGAGCACACATTATTCTTAAAAGCAACCCAACATGCAATTTGACCAGACCAGCCATAACGTGGAGT
Source organism: Calotriton arnoldi (assembly GCA_963921515.1). Taxonomy (NCBI): domain Eukaryota; kingdom Metazoa; phylum Chordata; class Amphibia; order Caudata; family Salamandridae; genus Calotriton; species Calotriton arnoldi. Next base: position 314,001 of record CAWUFW010012996.1, on the reverse strand, counting down.
TACTACATCAAAATGATGATCCCCGTCATCTATCCACTCAGGCTCACACTAAAACATATCACCTTTGTAAGTAGTCAGGTGCTCTCATAGTGAAACGTCATATGCCCCTTTGTTTAGAACCAGACATATATATAACACATATATAACACCCGTAGTGAATAATGAGGTGCACAAGAAGGACTCAGGATCTTACCCAATTGAAATGGACAAAGCGCTTCTCACGAGGGCAGAGGAGGGGCAGTCCTATAGTCAGACTCTATTGAGGGAGTCAATGTGAGTAAAGTTATAACACCGATCCAGCAGGCCTATTGCTGAATATCCAATTGCACTGCCACATCTCCATCTCCGTTAGATCCCCCACTTACTGCATCAAGGATCCTGGCCCCGCGGCAACACCTACTAGGGTCTGTTACTCCCGGCGTGAGTGCCGGTGGGCTGGGCTCAAGTCACTTATAAAGGAAGGGGAAGTCGGTGAAAAAGTCCCGCGTCTGCAGGTGAATGCAATTTCGTTCGAACTGCGCGCATAAATTGCGTCACATTGTAAATGGGAACCACCAAACCCCGCGGAATCATGGGGGATGTGGTTCCCAATTAGTACGAACTAAGACCGAAGACAACGAGATGAAGTATTTAAATTATTGTCTCGTATGGTTACTCGGTCAGCCAAATGCCCGGACTTTGTGGTGACTGATGATTAGAGTAATTAAGATTTCGATCATTGAGAGCACATGGAGTCTTTCGTGTTCATTGTGGAGATTAAGAACTACCATAACCCTCAAGGATCATGGTTAGTGTAGTTCTATTCGGGGCCATGTATTATGTAGAGGTTCTCGAGGCCAGGGATCTTTTGAGCGGCCCAACTTTATTGGTGTAAAATACCGTAAGCCTACCTTTCACACTCCTTAAAAAGAGGAGGTTGATTATTAGGGGATAGTGCTCATATCCGACCCAACTGGCCCCAACACTCAAAACCCACATGGGCTCCCACAGCACGGGACGCGCACGGTCGCGCCCGGGCAAAGCCCAGGCCAAGGGCGGGCCCGTCCACCCCCATTGGAGCCCGATGGAGGCTGGCCCCCCCCCTAACGTTTGATCCTCGGGGGACCTGACGACACGAAGAGGATAGTATAATCCGTGATTATCATAAAATCCCATTGCTTAACGCTTCATCGACTAAGGTACCATTTACACTCTTTTACTCTCATTGATAAACCTGATTTTGCTGAGTTCCTACTGTCTCTGACTGTGTCCTCTGTTAGTGTATTACCCAGAGTTTTGGCACTGCTGAACACTTGGGACTATGGGTAAACGTAAGGCAGGAGAGGCAGTTAAAAATGAAACTCTGGCCAAAAAAACTAAGAAATCCGGGAAGGCCAGATCAGATGCGGCTCAACCAAACTTGCAATCACTGGTGGAGATCGATAACCTTATTGAGGAAGTAGAACAACTTTTAAAAGCTAGAGGGGGCAAAGGGAAAGAGAGGAGCCAACGGCAAATAGTTCCAGCGATGTTCAAAAAAACGAAAGTCTGTGAACAACCAGATGTGACTACTAGCGGTGGTTGTGATTTACTGGAACCTACGAGATTTCCAAATGGGTCAGTTCCTGAGAGGATCGATTTGTGTAACCCATCAACGATTATGACTACGAGCGCAGATCGTTCCTTGTACCCTAAAATCAATGTTATTGCAAACGTCCCTTGTCACAATCGCTTTGAACCGTTACAGTTGGTTGATGAAACGACGGGACCGCAAATTGAGCCCAAAGATACTAATCAAGTGCTACCCATTAATGTTGCCTATGTTACCAAACAAGACATGGACGACTGTATTGAAAGGTTGGATACCAAATTGGACCATATTAAAAGTTTAATTTTATTGCTGTCGGACACAGTAAACAAGTTACCAACTAGTCCCTGCTCTTGTAAGCATGATGCAGCCTGTCAGAGGGGGGGGGCACAGCTCCCTTGCCTATAGCAAAGACCTGTACGACTCGCAAACTCCCATCTCCAACACCTTTAAGTACCACATTGCAACAGGAGTTTTCTACTATTTATAATAGACCCAAAATGGGGAAAGCAGTCGCTGCAGGGAAGTTGCTAAATAGCTCCCAAAATGTAGCAACTAAATTTAGCTCAGACCCATCAAGGCCACTAAGATCTCAGAACCTATCGAGTTGTGACACCAGCAACTTGCCTACGGCTACCCTTCTAAGGAGGTTGGGAGATTTCTACTCTGCGGGCAGAAGTATACTGCCTAACGCTAATTCTTTGATGCCATCTCGTAAACCACCTAGGAGACCCTGGGGAATTGATCGTCACTCGGCCACACTAGACCATTCTTGCTCCGTATATATGACTCAGGTTCTGAAACTGAAGCCTGGCACGAACGAAGACCCAGATGCTCTGATTAATAAAGCTATTCATTGGCTGAGAATTGAAAGGAAATGTTCCTCAGTAATCAGATCCGATATTGTGCTGACCAAGAGGTATACATCGAGCTCATCAACCCACGATTGTATACAAGTGGCCCTCTCTTCTCAATATCTGGCTGAAAATGTAGTCAATTTCGAGCTACATACTTGCAATTTGCATGGGGTTCAATCACTGGACATTAAAATAAAGGCATTTCCGCCTTTCCGTGAAATCCTATGGAACTCTGTCAATGCCACAACATACTTGGATGAAATTGACTGACTAAGGTTGACCCCTAAAATGGATTCTAAATCATCAATGAAGTTGAGCAAATCAAAAGAAACCAGTAGACTGCCCCCAGTTTCTCATGTTATTGTGCGTCCGGATGCTATTGTTCCATCTCCTGACGATCAAAGTAATTTTTTAGGTTACTGTGTTGGGGATGAAGTGATTAATTACATGGGTAACCATCAGGTGGGGATGATAGATCTATGTTCCACAATAAGGAGGCAGGGACAAATAACCCTCCATGCCCTAGGCGGCACTGATGCCTTAGACCTATTCCCTGCTGACCCAAGTAATATGCCTGTTTATTATGCAGGGGATGTAATGATCAACCATACGGCCAATCACCAGGGGGGGCTGGTGGATTTAATTATCCTAGATTTCTCTTCTGTTGACCCAAGCAATCTGCCCATTTATAATGTTGGGGATGATAAGATCAACGATACGCCCACTCACCAGGTGGAATTGGTAGATTTAATTAACCCTCAGAGAGTCACGGCCATATGGAGCCACATCCAACCTCACCATTCCCTTGTGAGCTGGAAAACAATCTTGTAGATAGCAGGTGTAAGCACCGTGCTATTAAAAGCTTGAATCATTTAGGGAATTGTGGTCAAGAAGAGCTATTAGCTGTCTTGATTGGGAATGAGCAGAATGGGCAGAGCTACCCCCCCCCTCTTTCTTAAATTATTATCTTGGAACATAGCTGGTCTGGGGTCTAAATTAGTTGATTCAGATTGGAGGGCATATATTGCCGAACAAGGTATTTGCCTGCTTCAGGAGACGTGGGCGACAGAAAAAGTATTCATTTATGGGTTCACTTGTTATAGCGTGGAGGCAAAATCAGCAGCCCACTATGGGAGAGCTATGGCAGCTAGGGAAACTGTGGTCCGGGCTCTGATTTTGTCTCGCCTGGACTGCGCTAATGCTCTGTATGTAGGGACCCCCAGCTATCTGCTTAACAAGCTCCAGGTGGTGCAGAATGCGGCGGCCCGCCTCTTACTGGATCTTCCCAGGAGGAGTAGTGTTCGCCTCCATCTGTGCTCCTTGCACTGGCTTCCGATGGAGGCGCGGATCAAATTTAAAGTCTTGTCAATTGCCCATAATGCCCTTTATGGCCGGGGACCTAGTTACCTGCAAAAGAGGTTCTCTTTCTATGCGCCGACAAGACAGTTGCGCTCCTCTTCTCAATTATTGGTCCAGATTCCACGTTTTTCTCGGCAAAGGCTGGGTGGTTGTTCCCTTGTTCGTAAGGCGGCCCTAGGCTGGAATACACTGCCTTTGGCTCTGCGCAGTATTTCAGATTCCCGCATCTTCAAAAAAAAGTTGAAAACCTTCTTGTTTTAAGCTCTGATTCATGATCCGCTCAGGTGGCCGCGCCGGGACACTCTCTGGAGTAGCCGAGCGCGTTACAAATGTATATAACATAACATGGGTGGGCTCATGATTTTAATTAAGAATGGTTGCGTTAGCAGCTCCACGATGATGGCGATTGATAGTTTGGACCTAATGGGGATTACTGTGTCTTTCTCGTCTGGACTTTGCTTGTCTATTTTTAACATCTATGTCAGGAGTTCAAGGGGTCTTGATAAATCTCCCATATTATCCCTCCTCAAGGGTTCCATGGATAAATTGGAACCAAATATAAATATAATAGTAGCTGGTGACTTCAATACCTCCTTTGAACCTTCGACTGATCTAAATGAAATAACAAAAGAGGAGGATGAAGTTTGGGGTATCCCACCTTTGTTAGGTCTTCCTAAGAAAAAGTTCTCAAACGTTGCACTAGAAATGGCTTTGCTTACATTAAGTAGGGGCCTTAGAGCATGTAACAGGCGTACTTCCTCTGACCTCATGAGGGCAGCAACATTCAAAAGAGGGACTTGTACTAGTGCTATTGATTATGTGTTAGTGGATATAAGATTGTGGCCACTCCTGCATGATATGAAAGTGGTGGCGCGCTTGAATAGTGACCATAACTCTCTTGAAGTCACATTGACTAGCGATTCTCTGAACCAAGATAAAAATCGCCAGATAACTATGGTGGCCACTCCTTTGGTAGCAAATAATCGCCGTTATGTCTCTTGGCCAAATGTCATTTCTAATAATAATTTATTTATACAAATTTACAAACTTTATGTAACGTTTTTTGAATCATATGAAGGGATGAGTGAGGATGTAATCTCTATTTTAGATATACATATTGACCTATTTAAAGCACTACTTTAATTTTTTACCAAGTTAGTACTGTTAAGATCTCTAACCCCTCCAAGGTGGAGAAATGGTTTAATCAGGCTTGTAAATTAGCTAAGTTAGCTTTGAGGAAGGCTATAACAGAGGGGAACCGTGCTAATATCAAGGGAGCAAGAACTCTATATAAGTCCACCCTGATTAAAGCAAAGAGGAACTGGGAAAATAACTTATGGCAAGAAATTTTGGATGCCAGTAAAAATAATGATATTAGACTATTTTGGCGTCTTATTGCCCAAACTAAGTTAGAAAACCCTAACTCCCACTACTATAATATTTTTCCTGACAAATGGGTGTCACACTTTTCTAATCTTTATGCTCCAGTTGAGTCCCGGGTCCTTAATGGCACTAGCACTTTAAATGCACCTCTAGTAGTGGATTCCGCCCCTTTTATTGTTTTTAGTCTGGAAGAAACATCCAGAGCGATTGATTTGCTGAAATCAGCAAAAGCCCCTGTCCCGGACAAAATTCCTGGTGACCTGTACAAATCGGAACCCTCGATATGGTCCTCATATCTTAATATGCTGTCTAATGCTATAGCAGCTGGGGGGAAGGTACCACTCTCCTGGCTCGGGGCTGAAATTATAGTGATATATAAAAAAGGTGATGCAGGGGATCCATCGAATTACAGGTCCATCAGTCTCATTGATAATGGCCCAAAAAGTTTTTCAAAGCAAATCTTAGTGAGACTTCTTGATTGGGTAAATGCTAATGAAACTTTATCTCCCCTCCAGGCAGATTTTAGATCAAGAATTAGTACGACAGACCAGATTTTTAGATTTGTTGTTTTATATTGGAAATATGTTTTACTTCAGAAACAAAAATGATACGTGTCTTTTATTGACCTCAGAGCAGCATTTGACCTTATTCCTCGTGCTGCTCTTTGGCAAGCCCTGGCAAACATGCGGGTACCAATTAATTTAGTACACCTAATAAAAAAACTGCATGAAAATAATTACGCACAAGTTCGCTGGGGCCCCAATGGCGAACTGACGGATCATATACCCATAGAGAGAGGAGTCCGCCAGGGCTGTATTTTAGCACCCACTTTATTTTCCCAGTATATCAATGATGTTGTGGACGTTTTAGAACAGTGCAGGAACGACTCCCCAGTTTTGGGTAACAAGAAAATACCGATTTTACTTTTGCTGACGATTCGATACTTTTATCGAAATCACCAATGGGCCTTCAAATTTTAATTGATACGTTTTTACATTTTTGTAATTCAAGAGGTCTAGAATTAAATATAAATAAGACCAAGTTTATGGTGTTTGAAAAGTCAAAGAAGGGAAGTCGAAGTATTCATGTAGGTAGAGAGGCTCTTGATAGAGTTCACAGCTTTGACTACTTAGGGGTTAGACTCATGGATAACTTAAGGTGGACTAATCAATTGGAAAAATCTACATTAACGATTGAACATAGATCCAATGCTATTCTAAGGTTTTACAACTAAACGTCGTCACGTATAATTTCCCTGCGGTGGAAACTTACCGCGCAACTGCACAGGGAGCTGCTCTTTATGGGGCGGCGATCTGGGGCTGTGGAATTTTACATTCACTGACGATCGCTGAGAATAGCTTTTTTAGAAGACCATTGGGTCTACCATCTAGCTCACCCCTAACCCCCATGTACTTCGATGTCGGGATAAAAAGAGTTGCCGATTTGGCTACTCTAAAAACCCTAGCTTATTGGATCCGACTATGGTCCACACCTGAACTCGAAGTTTTTAAAGACTCACTGGTAGAGCTACTGAATTTTCAAGGAGCCAGGGACATTCCATGGGTTAAAGCTGTCTCAGGCTGGTTTTTAAACTTGGACTGCAGAACTTGTGGGATGACCCTGGCTCCATTGTAAAATCAGATAATAAATTGTTAAAAATTCGTTACTGGGCTTATATAAATGACCGTTATGTTACGAATACCAATAATGGGTCTGTAATCAGCACTTTTTAGATCATAAGTTTATCCCCATGTATGAAGAATTCCTTGATTTAATATATCCATTTTCAACTAGGAAGTTGTACATAAGTTTCTGTTACGGGATCCTACCACTGAGGTCCTTTACAAGCAAATGGTGTACTAACAAAGGGGGTCATTAGGATGGCGTAACGATCGCCACCGCCGGGACCGGCGGTGGCGATTGTTACGCCATCCTACAGTGAAATACCCCCGCCATATCATGATGGCGGGGGGTATTGCGGTGGAAGCAAAGTGCGTCCGCCGCTTTTCCGCCGGTCGGCAATTGTTACGATTGCCGGCCGGGCGGAGCAGGTGCCCAAATATGGTGGCGGTGCCTAGCAGGCACTGCCAGCCATATTAGGATGTGGAGTTTCGAAGGCCTTTCCATGGCGGCAATGCCGCCATGGAAAGGCTGGCGGTGATTTGCTTTGGGGGCCCGTTGCGGGCCCCTGGGTGGGTGGGGGGTGCACTTGGGGGGTACCCATGGTACCCCCCTGCAGTTCCCTACACCAAGTGGCAGGCACTGCATGGTGCCTGCCACGTGGTGCAGGGAAATGCCAGGCATGCCATTTTGACATCGCGGCGGGTGCTGCTGTAAGCAGCACCCGCCGCAATGTTAAAATGCGGGATGCGACCAGGGTGGCGGTCGCATCCTAATTCACGGTGCGTGACCGCCGCATGTCTGGCGGCCGGTCCCAACACCGCGAGGTACCCCCCTGCAGTTCCCTACACCAAGTGGCAGGCACTGCATGGTGCCTGCCACGTGGTGCAGGGAAATGCCAGGCATGCCATTTTGACATCGCGGCGGGTGCTGCTGTAAGCAGCACCCGCCGCAATGTTAAAATGCGGGATGCGACCAGGGTGGCGGTCGCATCCTAATTCACGGTGCGTGACCGCCGCATGTCTGGCGGCCGGTCCCAACACCGCGAGGATGGCGAGCGGATTCAGGTCCGCCCGCCATCCTAATAGGCCCCCAAGTTCTCAAATTTTGTCCTACATGTGGTTCGAGTAACGAAGATGAGAAACATGTACTATTCTTCTGCAGGGAGTACCATTCCATACGCCGCAAATGGCTAGTTCCAATCTGCCGCGACTTGGCTACTAGCAGTCACCTGGAAGCATACATGATTTTAAAAAGTGACACATCGCTAAAAATAGTATTTGCTATTAGAATTTTTTTACAAGCAATGTGGTACAAGAGACTAAAAGTTTTAAATGCTATAGACTGCTATGCTCACTAGCTGTTTGCTTTAATTGATGTATGTAACCTAATTAACTATTTGTACTATGCACTGTCACTTTACGTAATTGTTGCACTGTCCCCATTGCTATTCGAGGCTAACGTTGCTAACGTACAGGTGGCTTTTAGCTACTTGTCTTGTTTTTCTTCTAAGTAACACTTATTTTAATATTATCTTGCATTTTAGTATCTGTCGCATTTTGCACTGTTAAGTGCGAATTTTAATATATTTTACTGCCTAGAGGAATATTGTGAATTGTATTATGAACTTTTAGAAAGTTTTAAGGATCTTTTTTATTGCAATTTTAATAAGGACATTGTGATTTTGTGGTAGCAGGGTGCATATAGGTCCCCCTTTTAGAAATGAACTACATGTACTATTTTTTTTATTTATTGTGCACTAGTGCTCTTGTTTATTTGTTGTTGTGTATACTTTGATGGTTATCCAACCGAATAAAGTAATTACTACTACTCATTTTACTAAATTGGGTTGGGATTTTTCTTGTGTTGTGTTTGAATGTATTACTGTTTTGGTACTGCATAAATACTTTACATATGGCCTCTAAGTTAAGCCTGTCTGCTCTGTGTGATAGCTACTAGGCGGTTGAGCTCAGGTTTATTTAATGACTCTAGTGGTTCACCCTGACAAGTGTTGTGGTTATTACTTATGGTGGCTACTCACCTGCTTCAACTAATAGCCTAATTTCTTACAGGTAATCATGAGCAAGGCTGTACTGACCCTCGAGCCTCATCCTCCGTTCCCTGAAACATAATTAGAGTGGTGTGCACGTCAACAGAGGAAAACTGCTTTTACAGTTGTTCCACAATAGTAAATGTCTAATTCAAGTTTGTTGAAATGATGCACTGGATGCAGAATTAAGCAATTACTTTATTAGCTGAGGAGCACTGAAGGACTCAACACACTTACCCAGTGTCCTTCCTCCAACTGCCTCAATGAACGCCTCCAGTCAAACACAATCATTCCAGGAATGCTTGCTGGTCAAGCATTCCTGGTAACTAAGCAACAAAACACAGTTTCTCAAAGGATCACAGTAATGCAATAAAATCAGATTTCCATTATTCTCCTTCAATAGCTCGCTCCTGATTATTATCTTTTCTCCGTCGGTGTGCCCATCACTGGCAAGCAGGTATACCTCTATCGACTTCCAGGTGTGCCCATCATGATAGGCAAGGGTATTCCTTTGCACATTCTTAAAAATGTATTAGGAACTGAGACAGTTTGCATGATGAGGAACTGACAGATCCAAAAGTGTGCTTGTCATTGACAGACAGCCGCACTTACTTGTAAGCAGCTAATGCCCCAACCTCCTGACCAATACAAGAATGTCTTCTGTCAATCTGTGAGTGACACACGCTCTGTTAAATGCTGAGGTCCACAGCACTCAGGATGGTTTCCTCATTGGCTTCTCCTTTGTGACACAAACACAGCTCCTTGATAGTGTGTCACATGCCATTGTGGGGTTGCTAGGCATATTCCTAGATTGTGATGAACAGTGGTGGCACATAGCATTCTCCTTTGTGAAATATAATGAGTATACAATGTGAATGATCCAAAAAGGTAAAACCTACACTTTTGTGTAAGTTTACTATATTTTTGGTTTTCACAAACTACAAGTTTCATTTTACTAATAGTAATTTTACGACTCTGGAGCTGCCACAGTCATAGCGCAGAACTCCGCACATTAAAAAGATAGGACAGTACTATCTTTGTATGCGTGGAGTTTCCGTCACAAGTGCAAAGTTTCCATAGTCGTAAAATTACTATTAGTAAAACTTAACTTGTAGTTTGTGAATACCAAAAAACTGATAAACTTACAGAAATGTATAAGTTTACCTTTGTGATTCAGGCCCATTGTGTTCCACTGACTATCCTTTATCCTTTTATACTGTGCCAAACACTGTGTCCTCACCTTTGAGCTGCAGCACACTCCAGTCATTTCTTGAATGGAACTGCCTAAACATCCAAAATTTGCTCCCGGCAGACGAATGAGCGTCCTCTGCTGCTCTGCTATTGTTTCCTGTCACTTGCCTACAGACTTTGCTCAAGTGACAAAACCACTAATCGGCTTCCCTTAAACAGCAGGGTTATTCTGTTCTTTTCTGGTCTGCCACTCGTTGCCAGTGTGAGATTGGGTGACACAAGCCACTAAGGGGCATATGTACAAGCCACTATCGCCACGGGAACGTCACTTTTTGGGAAGCTCCTGTGGCGATAGGGGCCTCGCCTTTTTTACAAGGAAGCGTTAAGCCCTTTAACATGGCGTAACGCTGCCTTGTAAATCATTTTGATGAACAAAAGTACCCTGCCACCAGTTTTATAGGCTGCTATTTATTTCAGCAGACTACGTAGCAATGCATTTAGTCATTGTAAATGCTTAACATTTAGCATTTAATCATGTCAGTTTTATGCACTCATTTCAATTTTTTTAAATAAGGCATTCAAAGATACACATCTCAACGTTTAAATGAATAGCTGTGACATGTGAAATATACAAATGAATGTGACTGTACAAGTAAATGTGAAAAACATGAAACTAAGTGAAACAAAAAATGCAATACGTTAAAAAGAATACACCAGTACAACTCAAGGTTTTTAGTTATACATAACGCTCTCTGTAAACCACCCTTTACTTGGCTAGGAATCTAAACAGAGAAAGCATCCAGGGGTGAGTATCTAAGTTTCTGTGGGGATTTATATGTTGGCTAAACCCTCTCCAGAAATTAGGATTGATTCATACACCCTTCTGGATTTAACGGAAATGCTGACGCGTTTCCAATCCCAGGGCGATTTTAGGGATTTTTATCAGGGCTGATTAATACACCGTGTAATCTGTAGTTTAGGGTGCTTTCATTTCATCTGCACGATCTAACAAAGAGGCATTTTGAATTTGTTTTTAAACTTCTATTTATGTTGGGTTATCTCTGCATTGAAGCAGTGGCGAGGCGCAATCAGAAGTTGTTCCCAATAAATTAGGTCACCAGCGAGTTTGGTTTGTGGAATTCTTCAAGCGTTTGTTATTTGTTGCTGAAATGAGTGCATAAAACTGACATGATTAAATGCTAAATGTTAAGCATTGTACAATGACTAAATGCATTGCTACGTAGTCTGCTGAAATAAATAGCAGCCTATAAAACTGGTGGCAGGGTACTTTTGTTCATCAAAACTATTTCACGTCTCACCCTGCCCTCATAACGGACGCAACCCCTTTTTTGATAGCCTTGTAAATAAGGCCCCCTTTCACGCTATGCTTAGAGTGAAAGGGGTGGGCAGTGGGTGTTGCTGTGGGCGTTCCACCACGACACCCATTGATTCTGACGCTGCCTCCTATTTACAAGGGAGGCGTAAATAGGAGGCAGCGCCAGAATTAAGACCAGGGAAAACCTGGTCTTATCCTGGCGCAACGAGGAGAAATGTTTCCTTTCTCCTCGTTTTTGCTGTTTTCATGTGTGCTGCATAGTGCAGCACACATGAAAGCAGCAAAAGGCCAATGATTGTTTATGTACAGGAAGGTCCCACTTCCTGCACATAAACAATCATTTTTTTAAAATGCTGTTTTGCAACTTCTGTGTGTGCTGCATTTAGCAGCACACATAGAAGTCGCAAAACGGCATTTAAAGATAGTTTATGTGCAGGAAGGGGTACCTTCCTGCACATAAACAATCTTCCCCTGTACGCAGACACCCTTGCACTATCGTGCAAGGGTGCCTGCATTGGCGCTAGGCTGCTAAGTGTAGCGCCAGCGCAGGGGGAAACGCAGGGCGGCACCATATTCTTGTAAATATGGTGCAGCCCTGTGTTTCTGAAGTGGCGGAGAGAGGTGTTTAGCCAGGAAGGCTAACGCCTCTCTCTGCCACTTCCCTTGTACATATGCCCCTAGATGTCCAGGAACACAACTGGAGACCTCAGCAGCAACAGAGGTAAGTGTATTCAGTTTCACTTCAGCCACAACCCCAGACCAACTGTCCCTCAGACCTCCCAGTCTTTACACGCCCACAGATTCCAAATAAAGTGCCCATGCTAGGAAGTTCCAAGACTCCACAACATATCTGTCCGTATGTGTGAATGCGTGCATCTATGTTATGTGTCTCTTTGTGGATAGGCTATGCAAAAACTGCGTGTTCTCGTTGTCACTGTCCAACTCCGGAAGGCGTACCTGGTGCATGCCTTGTGCTAATACAATCCAGGAATGGACTTGAAAAAGTAGCAGACATAAAGATTTCTAAAGCAGTCCGAGATGATGTGAAATTAAAAATATTTGCAGATTCTAATCCTTTTATCCATCATATTCTCTGCTTCTTAACTTTCCCACTTAAAAATATAAAAATATATAATTGGTAGAATTTGTGTGAGACTTGATAGTTGCATAATTACCTGCAATTCCATTAAGAGCAAAGAGCAGCTTTATAGAATGTTCCCTGGCGCGAAAAAAAGATAAAACGAACGACTGTATAGGACGCATGGGAAATATTACACTGTAGACGTAGAGCACTGCTGAGAAACAACATAATTGTGTGGGAAGCACATCCGGTTACATTCTGCAACCAGAGGAGGTTTATAGAAGGCGGGGGTTGCTGTTTGGTTCATGCTCGGCAGCGGGTGAAAGATTAGGCGGCTTCGTGGATGCCTCGCGACGCTTCAGTTGGGTCACATACATGTAAGCTTGCCCAGAGCAAAACGCGGCATCAGAGGAAAAGCAAGCTTTCTTTGAGTCCCCCTTGGGCTTAAGAGCATGGAAACTAGTCTTTGAACTCACCTAAAGACACACAACCATGGGCTCGACGCTGTTCCATCATTCATGAAAGAATCACTTTTTTTTTTTATAAATGCATAATGTCCTAACGCGCATGAATAATGGCGGGTGATTAGAGTTCACAGAAACATGCAGGGAGCTCGCAATTCCTTACGTTTTTTTTTTCAACTTACAATTTTAACATCAATGGCTGCAAAAAGTGGCCAGGTTTGCTTTAGTAAACACTCATGCTTTATTTTCCTTTTATTTAATGAATGTAAGGAGTATTTCAAGGCTGAACCTTACCAAAATTATTATTCTGTTGTCTTCCCTGTAAATCAGTGCCGCCTAGGTTGCGACTAAGAGCGACCATTGTGCAACTGACCGTCCACATAATGCAATCTTACCACTCTGAACCAGTTCCTGTCAGTAGTGTGTGTTGTATTATGAAAATTATCAAGTGTATGCCTTCCAACCTGAAAATACAATTTAGGATCAGCCCCTGAGCAGGTGGTAAATGTGTGTGATGGAGTGGGGATTCCTGAATCTCAGGGTGATATTTACAAGGAGCTAACACTGAAGCAGCTTTTTTTTTTTTTTGCACCATATTTACAAAGTGACGCTATAGCACTTTACCATCACTTTTTCACTGCTAGCACCTATTTTTCTCATAGCTAGATCCGCTAGCAGCAGTTTTTGGTCATGATACGCAAGGCAAGTGTTCCCAAGAAAAAGCAGTGCAAAACTGACAATGCTGTATGTGCAAGGATTTTCAGAAACAGAACTACTTTTGAAAACAGGCGCTGAGTCGCAGTAGCGGCAGTTTTTTACTGCTACCGAAAAGCAGGCACAAAATGACGCATGGACACCGGTATAAAAGCTGAACATACCCAAATCACTTTAGCAAGCTCAACTATGCCATGAATCAACTACTATTGCAGTTCGTAGCACCAAGGAGATGACCACCACCACAGAGGCAGCACAGGAGAATGGAGCGGACATACCATCAGAGAATTACCCTTATTGACCTCAGGGACACAGTCATTGCCCAATACAGGCTCAGGAGTGTTGTGACACAGAGTGCATGTGGTCCAGAAATTATTGTCATGTCTGAAAATCCTGCCCACTAACCCGTGCATCAGCACTCCATAATGCATATGTAATATATTGTGCTTCACTGTAAAGCTATGTAGTCTTTTAATCTTGTACCATGATTGTGTAATAAGAGTGTAAACGGTCTTGCATCATGATTGTGTACATAAGAGTGTAAACTGTCTTGCAAGTAAGGGTCACTCTCATCGTGATTAGAGCATTGATTTAATATAGGATATCTGAGATATTGCATGATAGAATCCGATCAGTAGAAACACATTGCCTTGCTTTCCAGTGCACCGTCCAGCTATGTAAAAAGAATGGGAAATGAGCTCTTGCGAGAACTCAATACTCGGCGGCCATCTTGGTTGGGGTTTCTCCATATAAAGCACACCCAATGGTCTAGAAGGTGCTTTAGAGAACATCCGTGAACCTAAACTGGGATTAAGAATTCGTATAAACATACTTATCAACAGTGGTATTCACAGTACATATAATTTCTTGATGAGTACAGCTATTTACAATTATGCTTCTAAGCATAAATGTGAGATTGTTGTGTTTCTAATTTAGAGATCACCTACCAGTGATACCTTACCCTTAAGAATACGCAAGATAGACAATTACATTACTGAACACACTAATCCTAAGGACATTCTACCTAATTCAGTTGATCGCAGGTAAGGGAGGGGACAGGAAGAAACATTTACAAAATCAAAGACATTTCAGAGGAGTATATCGAGTCAAAGTAAATTCTAAGTAGATTCTGGTTATCTCAACAGGTTGACAATTGCCTCCATTCCCCAAAAACTACAACGTCCCATCCAGGCCCTGCTCCCTCGTGTTAACAAGTAGCACAGGCAGTAAGGTAGGGAATACGGAGTGGGTCCACAACGTCCCCGTGAAGTAAACAGTGCAGGCAATAAGGTAAGTGCTGCATTGTTATCAGATTCCAACAGAAGGCAAAGCCCACGTAATAACACTTCACCCAGAAGTTATGGAACCCTCCCAGCAGAAGATAAGTTTGCATGATATAGCTTCTAGACTTGCAGCTTTACAGTCAGAAAATAATGATCTGAGACAGGATATAACAGCACTTCAAATGCATCTGAAAGATTCTCAACCAAATCCTTGGACATCTACACAGCATCAGGATCAAAAACCGATCCTAAAACCTCCTAGTTTTTTCCCTCCACAGCTTAATGCCTCAGGGGGAGCTTCGTCAAGCGACACTATGAATCTACCACCTCAGAATAATGCAGTGACACCTCCTCCCATTCCTATGGCGCCACACAAGCACTTTTATGGAGATGTAAACAAGTTTGGAATATGTTTCAATCAGTGTCATCTACATATCATGGCTTGGCCAGGAGCCTTCCCAGATGATTCAGCCAAAGTGACTTTTGCCCTTTCATATCCAGGAGGGGACGCTGCTCTCTGGTCAGTGCCCTTAGTAGAATTAATTGATTCTTTATTATATAACTTCATAGCATTTGAAAATGCCATGAATTTTTTTCCATACATGCATTTCTCCAGGCAGCTGATAACGAGCTGCTAAGTTTAAAGCAAGGGTCATCAGACCTATTACAATATATCTCCACTATTAATAGATTAATTACAGAAACAGACTGGCCGGAGGAGAAACGTGTGTTTCTTTTCTTTAGAGGCCTGCAAGAAGAACTCAAGGATTTGCTATCACAAGTATTAGATCCTCCTGATGATTGTGAAGAATTTATAGATTTAGTGGTTAAACTTAACCATCGTCTTAAAAAAAGAAATGGAGGAAGGGGACGAACTCCAGATCATAAAGTTATTGTAGTTTGAGATAAAGGAGGAAAAATAGATATAACCAAACACGATACATTGGAACCAATGCAAATACGTACCATGCGCGGTCCTCTTTCTAGGGAAGAGAAAGAAAAAAGAAGAATATTAAAGCAATGTCTATATTGTGGAAAAAGCGGGCACTTCGTTAAAGAATGCCCTACGCATCCTATACAAAACATTAAGCCCGGTAAGACTTGAGATAAAAGCGGATCAGCCGCTTTAGCTGATGTGCCGGAAAACGAGTAGACTCTGTAGCGTAGGAGGTCACACTACTAAGTTTTTCTTTAAGCTCAATCTCCAATACTCTTCATAACACCAGCTATCATCAAAGATTTCTTTCCATATCAAAGACTAATTTTTGCACTATTCAATTACGTGAGGGAAAGACAAATAATTTTGTAATCTTTTGTTTATCGTTGCTATGAACATTTTCTACAATGAATATTTCTCAACATTGGAAAACTCGTATCGTATGAGTAAATACAAACATTGCGAAGAACTCAGTTACGCTCGATGCAACAAGAGTCATAGAGAACACCCGTGAACCTAAAGTGGGGTTAAGAATTCGTATAAACATACTTATCAAAAGTGGTATTCACAGTACATATAATTCCTTGATGAGTACAGCTATTTACGATGTGTTATGTTTCTAAGCATAAATGTGAGATTGTTGTGTTTCTATTTTAGAGATCACCTACCAGTGATACGTTCCCCTCAAGAATGCGCAAGATAGACCATTACATTACTGAACACACTAATCCTAAGGACATCCTACCTAATTCAGTTGATCACAGGTAAGGGAGGGGACAGGAAGTAACAGTTACAAAATCAAAGAAAATTCAGAGGAGTATATTGAGTCAAAGCAAATTCTAAGTAGATTCTGGTTATCTCAACAGGTCGACAACTGCCTCTATTCCCCAAAAACTACAACGTCCCTTCCAGGCCCTCCTCCCAGACCCTATCCAATTTCCTTGTGTTAACAAGGAGCGCAGGCAGTAAGGTAGGGAATATGACAGCGGGTCCATAACATCCCCGCAAAGTAAACATTGCAGGCAATAAGGTAAGTGTTGCATTGCTATCAGATTCCGACAAGGAGGGAGTCCATTGTCCGCTTCCTGCACCAGATTGCACCAAGGCTGCAGCCAACATCTCAGCGCTGCACCAACATCCCTCAGCAAGCTACTGGCTGTCCTGCACATGCTGGTATGTGGAACTTTCCAACCCACCACAGCCAGAGTGGCAGGAGTATCCCAAGCATCCTACTCAAGGTTCCTCCCCTCCATCCTGGATGCCATCATAAGCCTCACACCCCAGTACCTCTACTTCCCCAACACAGCACAGCAACAACAAGGAAGGTTTTTATGCCATTGCAGGATCTCCACATGTGTTGGGGGCAATGGACAGCACCCAGATGCCTCAAGCTGCAACATCACACATCTACCACAACAGGAAGCACACCTTATCAATGAAAATGCAGGCAATCGTGGACTATCTGGACCTCTTCATAAATGTCCTTGTGAAGAACCCTGGCAGTGCTCATGACTCCTTCCTCTTCCGGCAATCCACCATCAATGAGCCCTTCCAGAATGGGACCTACAGGAATGGCCTACTGGTTGGTAAGTACTTCTCAAGCAAATGACAGACCACATGGCAGTCAATTATGTAGGACTACATTGGCATGTCAGTCTTGGGTTTAATGAGACAGTGCATATGTAATTGTGTGGGCCTACATACTCGTGCCATACTACATGGCATATGCGCAGCACAGTCCTACAAGTCACACATGTTGAGACGGCCTATGTCACTGGGGGCTTCATGTACCATTGAACTGTGGTGATGGAGTATCACTATTTATGATGCTCTGGTGGAGCAGCTTCCCAAATCATATCAATGTGGCAATGCAAAGTCTGTCTGCATGATATTGCATGGCCTCATAGTGCAGCAAAGCAAGACACAGCAAAGTGCAGCATTAATTCACCCTACATTAGGGATGTGTACCATGGGTCTTGCGGTGGCCTTTCCCATGCAACACCAATGAAGATCGCACACATTTCCACACATCCTATGTTCAGGGACCCTCCGACTGTGTGCAAATAGTGTGCCTCCTCAGGGGAGGGAAAATGAGGATTCATAATAACCCGTCTCTTTGTCATGTCCAATCACTATGTGTCCTGCATTCCGCAGGACACTTTGGGGTCGATTCCGATCTTGGCCGGAAGCGCACCTAACACTATTTGTCCGGGAAAAAAACCAAGCCGAACGCGTGTTTCCCAACCGATTCGAACATTCGTCCGAATGAGCAAGTACGATGCGCATAACTGCCCAGATCCCGACCCAGCCGTACTTACCCAATCCAGCTCCTGTTCCCCGCCCGAGCCAAATCCGTAAACGCAGAATCGAGTCGCACGGAAGCCAAAATACAGCACCTTCTGGCCGGACTAGTACGATGCGCCTTCCGTACGCGCCGAACCCGTCGCTACGTACGGCACGTCAGAGCATCCGGGAGAGCTGCACATAAGCTCCGATTCGCGCCACAAGACGATCCACGGCTACGAGACGAACACGCCAGCCACGAGTACGAGTCGAAGCAACGAGAAAGCCGAACGAGACGAACCAACCATGAATCCCATTGCGCAGGTCCTACCAATACTCTACATCTATTACCGGAACAGGTACGGACGCGTACGGCGCAGAAGGTAAGTCAAACACCCACCACACAAACAAACAACACGTACCCGACATATAACACACACACATAGGGATGCAGAAATGACTTACACTAGCAACAGCAGAACCATAGGGGCGGGATGGCTATCACCAATGCCATATACACCCATAGGGGCCTGGATGCCTACCACAAACACCACCCCTACTCAGGGGGGCCTGGTTGCCTGTCACTACTACCATACCCACCCATAGGGGGATGGATGCCTACCACCAATACCACCCCTACTCAGGGGGGCCTGGATGCCTACCACCAACACCACCCCTACTCAGGGGGGGGCTGGATGCCTGTCCCCAACACCACCAATACTCAGGGGGGCCTGGATGCCCGTCACTACTACCATCCCCACTGATAGGGGGATGGATGCCTACCACTACCACCACCCCTACTCAGGGGGGCCTGGATGCCTGTCATTACTACCATCCCCACTCATAGGGGGATGGATGCCTACCACCAACACCACCCCTACTCAGGGGGGCCTGGATGCCTACCACCAACACCACCCCTACTCAGGGGGTGCTGGATGCCTGTCCCCAACACCACCCCTAATCAGGGGGGCCTGGATGCCCGTCACAACTACCATCCCCACTCATAGGGGGATGGATGCCTACCACCAACACCACCCCTACTCAGGGGGGCCTGGATGCCTACCACCAACACCACCCCACACAAGGGGGCTGGATGCCTGTCCCCAACACCACCTCTACTCAAGGGGCCTGGATGCCTGTCACTACTACCATCCCCACTCATAGGGGGATGGATGCCTACCACCAACACCACCCCTACTCAGGGGGCCTGGATGCCTGTCACTACTACCATCCCCACTCATAGGGGGATGGATGCCTACCACCAACACCACCCCTACTCAGGGGGCCTGGATGCCTACCACCAACACCACCCCTACTCAGGGGGGCTGGATGCCTGTCCCCAACACCACCCCTACTCAGGGGGGCCTGGATGCCTGTCACTACTACCATCCCCACTCATAGGGGGATGGATGCCTACCACCAACACCACCCCTACTCGGGTGCCTGGATGCCTGTCACTACTACCATCCCCACTCATAGGGGGATGGATGCCTACCACCAACACCACCCCTACTCAGGGGGGCCTGGATGCCTACCACCAACACCACCCCTACTCAGGGGGGCTGGATGCCTGTCCCCAACACCCCCCCTACTCAGGGGGGCCTGGATGCCTGTCACTACTACCATCCCCACTCATAGGGGGATGGATGCCTACCACTACCACCACCTCTACTCAAGGGGGGCTGGTTGCCTGTAACTACTACCATCCCCACTCATAGGGGGATGGATGCCTACCACTACCACCACCCCTACTCAGGGGTGCCTGGATGCCTGTCACTACTACCATCCCCACTCATAGGGGGATGGATGCCTACCACCAACACCACCCCTACTCAGGGGGGCCTGGATGCCTACCACCAACACCACCCCTACTCAGGGGGGGCTGGATGCCTGATCCCAACACCACCCCTACTCAGGGGGGTCTGGATGCCTGTCACTACTACCATCCCCACTCATAGGGGGATGGATGCCTACCACTACCACCACCTCTACTGAAGGGGGGCTGGATGCCTGTCACTACTAAGATCCCCACTCATAGCGGGATGGATGCCTACCACTACCACCACCCCTACTCATAGGATGGGTAATGCATGACACAACCAGCATACTCCAACATAAGGAATGTCAGAAAAAGACATCCCCCCAACACCATGACAAGCGTGTGTAGACTGTGTCAAATGCCTACAACACTGAACATGACATTGAACATACAATGTGACCCCCTATCACATGTGTCACACATAAATGTGTGTGGCCTCCACAATGCAAGCAGACCATGACCACTGTGGCAATGGGGTCTAACACCCCATCATCACAGTGACCAAAAGGTAAGTGTGGGGTCCATAGCTGAAGCACATTTTGAACATTGTGGCAATGGGGTGTAACCCCCCATCATCACAGTGACCAAAAGGTAAGTGTGGGGTCCATAGCTGAAGCACATTTTGAACATTGTGGCAATGGGGTGTAACCCCCCATCATCACAGTGACCAAAAGGTAAGTGTGGGGTCCATAGCTGAAGCACATTTTGAACATTGTGGCAATGGGGTGTAACACCCCATCATCACAGTGACCAAAAGGTAAGTGTGGGGTCCATAGCTGAAGCACATTTTGAACATTGTGGCAATGTGGTGTAACACCCCATCATCATAGTGACCAAAAGGTAAGTGTGGGGTCCATAGCTGAAGCACATTTTGAACATTGTGGCAATGGGGTGTAACACCCCATCATCACAGTGACCAAAAGGTAAGTGTGGGGTCCATAGCTGAAGCACATTTTGAACATTGTGGCAATGGGGTCTAAACCCCCATCATCACAGTGACCAAATTGTAAGTGTTGTCATGGAAAAAGCTGCAAATGCCAAACAGCATGGATTCTCCCTGGTCACAGAACAACAAACACATCAGTGGCATAGTAGTGCTTGTGTCCCATAGCAACATAGATTGGGTGAGGCAAACAGTGCAGTGCAAATAAGACATACCTTTGGCCATGTGCAGACAAACATCACCCATGGGGGCTGACACTGTCAACATTCATCAATAACACAATGACAGAAGTGACCATCATAATGCAGACCCACATATCTGCACCAATGGGCACACACATGTAGATATCCTGTGGAGACTGTAGATGTGAGGTGAACAAATACCATACCATGGCAGCAATGGGACATACAAACCATGATCACTGTGCTGACTGATGACCTAGGAGTCCCAGGGACAGCAGGGGAAACCCACCAAACAACATACAGCCAATGGCACACTAAAGATATGCCAATGCAGCGGTGCAGATGCACAAACACAAACATGCAGCCCCACACTGCATATCAAACACAACTGGTGAGGGGGGTGCTAGTGTCCCCAGGCAACCACACAACACATGAGGAGGCCTGAATCCCAATTACACAGATGTGCATACAGTGCCACACAAAAGTAACTAATGGATCCGAATCCCCTATGTGGGCAATCAGGCATTGTTAGATGAGAGGGAGCCCAAATTACACATGTCACACAAGCTTGTAGGAACAGCAACTAACACAGCAAGACACAGAGCCACCACAGCACCACCCCCTGGGTCCCCACATTGTGGTGACACTGGCCTGCATGATAATCCCACTGTGATGACAAAGCTAGATGTTGTTCACACTGTGAACCACAGTCATGTGTCCTGAGCAACAAACTACCATCACACCTACACAAGCACAAATCAATCAGCAGGGCCTGTCAGCCAAGGCCAAGATGGAGGCAGGGGTATAGAGGTGAAACAACTCTCATCTGCACACACTCAACACCACACACCTTGATCTCCACCAATGTGCAGCAGTGAAGCTCACATGCACTGGTGACATTGCACATGCACCCATGACAATCCCAGGGGTGGTGGTGGGAACTAAGGTGCAGAAACCCATCACACATGGCCAGTCAACAAGACTCGTGAATGTCTGACACACTGCACAGTACGCCGTACATGTGCATGATGTCAATACCACACCAACCAATGGGATCCCGCCCACAGTCACACACAAATGAAGAAGCCAAAGTCACCGACAAAGAACACACATAGACAACTACCAACATTGCAGCTCTGACCCTGAGGAGTGGCAGCAGTCACACACACAACGTATCACAATCACTGAAAGCTAACACAAACTGTAAATTACATGACTGGTGTAAACAACAAGTGCCAAGGGGAATCCTGACTGTGTCTCATCTGCGTTTGCCCACAAACTCAGCCCTGACAGCAAACACACCTATGGGTGACACCCTGATGACCAGTAATGTGCCATGCACCCACATCCCAGAGAAGCCAGAGAGAAGACTTTGGGGGAACATAGGTCAACTCAGCAAGCATCACAAACAGGAACATCACTAGGGATACCAGCCTGCCTAGCAAAATGGAAGTGAGCACACACAGACATGCTCACACAACACACACCTTGTGCTCAGGCAATGTCACAGAATTACACACTGCCTTGAGGGGACTCCACTCCTGTGTAAGGAAAGCTGTGCCATACGTTGTCCCAGTAGGGCTCTATCATGTCAGCAGAACACTTGGTCACTCAGTCAACAATTAGCACAAAATGAAGGCTCCCGTCATATCAGCCTGGTCATGGGAGTGTCACCGAAATCATCAGCACAGATCCAACACACATGTATAGCAAGTTGCACTGATAACACAGATGAGTCCTTCCCCATTGATGCCCAAACGTGCATGTCCAGTGGAGATGGTCACACGGTCAGAAAAATAGACAAATAGAACAATGGCAAGCACAACAGATGTGCAGGGGTGTAAGCCACAGATGTGATATTGCAAATAAAAGTAGGAAATCCCATTGCCAAATCTTGAAAACATGACACCCTCATATTGCTGCAAAGGATGACATGGATACACAACAGGATAGGACACATTCCCCCTGGACCACATGGGGTCCTGCACAGTAACACTTCATTTTCCTGAGATCAAAAATCACCATCACTGCAGCAAGGGCATGGTTAGCATCATCAACATCATGTACATCAGAAGCAAAACCACTAGAGAACAGAAAGTAGCTTTATTCAGCATATGTGTGTGAAAAAGTGAAAGTCCAGAAAAATAACAAAGTCCAATGGCCAGTCCATTATCAAAGTCCAAACAGGGTGACAGTGGCAGATGTCACCCTTTGCATGCCTGCACTGCTACACACCAGGGACATTCCCCTCGGAGGGGCATACAGGGGGGCAGGCCAGGCACCGCAGGGACAGGATCAGGGCTCACCAGAAGAGAGGCAGGGAAGGGGTGGTGGGTGCTGGAGAGTCACTGACAACTGCAGTGGAGGTGTCTGACATGGTGTGTGCCGGCACAACTGGGGGGCATGAGTCAGATGGTGTAGGTGCCGGCACGACTGCAGTGGGCTGTGCAGATGGAGTGGACAGGTTCCCCACTGCAGTGCCCAAGTCAGACGGGGTGGTGGTGGACTCCACTGCAGTGCCTATCTCCAGGGGAGTAGAATGGGGTTCAGGTAAGGTGGGCAGGACAGAGGGGGAGGACACGGTCTCCACACCAGTGGCACAAACATGCACAGCTGGGGGTGTGGTGCTGGAAGAGCAAGTGGTAGGGGGAGAAGGCCGGATCATTTTGGGGATGGTGTATCTGTGGGTGGGGTAACCTGGGGCAGGGTGTGGTGGGGGAACCTGTGGAGTGGGGGTCTGAGGGATGGAGGAAGGAGACTTGGTGGTTGAGCTGCAGGGCGGTGGCGGGGTCTTGCTCTTCTGGGTCCGGGGGACTTGCGGATGGGGGCCTCAGTCTGTCTGTGCCTGGGGGAGGGTGTCCGGAGGTGAGGGGCACTCCCTCTGTGCGGGTGGACTTCCTCTTCCCCCTGTATGCTGGATCAGCTGGATCGGAGGGGAAGAGGCCGAGGTCACAGAGGAAGATCTGCTTTGTAGGTGGGGTTGCAGGTGAGGCAAGGGAAGGGGCCTTGGAGGGAGAGGTATCGGAGGACTGCGGAGTGACTGTAGATGCCTGTGTGTGTGTCTGTTCCCCATCCCCTGTGGGTGTGGTATCAGTCCCCTGAGGATGCCTGCGTGCACGTTTTGTTTTTGTAGTGGGTGTGTCTGTGCTGCTCGTGTCTGTGTGTTTGGGTGATTGTGCAGGTGTGCATGTGCTTGGGACAGGTAGGGTGCCAGGAAGTGTGGATGGGGCAGAGGTAGGAGGGGTGAGGGACTGTTGGAGGAGGGACACTGCTGCCGTCAGGGAGGAGTCCATGGACCTATTGCTCCTCTGTAGGGCAGACATGCCCGATGAGATGCCCTCCATAAACGACACCAGCTGTGTAAACAGAGTGGTGTGAGCATGGAGGACACTCAGCATTGCTGTCTGCCCTACATGGAGCTGGCGAAGTAGGTACACAGACTCCTCACTCAGGGCAGCAGGGGACACAGGGGCAGGGGCTGCGGTGCCTGGCACGAAGGAGACACGCTCCCGAACACGGGAGCCTCCACGGACCTCTGGAATGGGAGCCGATGGGAGGGCGGTGGTGGTGGTGGTGGTGGTGGCGGGGACAGCAATACTAGCTGGGGTGTGGTGGCTGCTGACACCCACCTCCACAAGGGAGTCATCCTCCGAGCTGCTGTGGTCCTCAGCTGAGGTGGATGATGCTGAGGACTCCTCGGTGTGGCTCCCCTCACCCTCCGTGCCACTGGGTCCCTCCGACCACTCATCGGCTGCTGACCCAGTCTGGCTCTGCGGCTCCTCCTGGTCCGTGGAGCTGTCCCCTCCTGTGGCCGTGGATGTATCTGCAAACAATTAGGGAAACAGACAAACATCAGTCACCTGCACTGACCGCACACACCACAGTAAGTACAGCACATTACAGAGCAAGCCCTGGCATCCTTAGTTGAACATTGCCAAATGTGCTCAAACAGAGTAGGAGAAGCCAATTGTCAGTCTGATGGTCAACCATGGCACTCACATCCCTCCTGGCCTTGCACCCATCTGTCTGGTGCCTGTCGGATGGCAATACCCCAGTGTGGACACATGCACCACCTACACAGTAGTTGGACAGTGCAGAGAACATTGTGAAGTATGTGAACATGCACACATCACAACTCTTGCCACTGAGTCAGTACAGGTGTCTGGATAAAGGGATGGCCAGAGTCTATTTTGAAATGCATGTGATGCATACCAGCACCAGACACCATGATGCACCCATGTCCTGATAGTCAATGCCACAATGGGGTGCATGTAGCACATGTCACTCACCTGCAGGATCACTCTTAGGGAGTTTAATGTCATGGCACAGGCATGCCTGCAAAGTCATACATCACTGTCTCCAGTCACATGGGCAGGGCAGCCAGCCAACAACAGTCTGCACTGTGTCACAATCCTAGGTCATGGGGAATGCAAGTTCTGTAGCTGACAAGTGCACATGTCCATCCCCCACAAACCACATCATCTGAACTCTTATTTGTCCACGTCATACCAATTGGACATATGGGAGACATGAAACACAACCCTCGCAACCTGAGCACCTCACAATCTGCTGTGAATGGGAGACAGCTGCCTGAACTTCACATTCGCATACCCCAGTCTGCACAGTCAAGTGATCAAACACCTATATGTCACACAAGTATCGTCTCCTATGGTCACATCTCCGGTGGCATGCTGAGCCCTAACTGATAAACACCCCAGTAGTCCTGACAACAAAGCCACAGCACAATGACACAGAGGCAGACACCTGAGGGAACATTCCACTGAGCACAACGTGTCAGCTGATACACGGGAGTGGGAGTACAGAGTGTATTGTATGGACTGGAGTAGGCATGACTGTCCTGCTCCACGTGGAAGAGGGATGAGCCCTGGACAGTAGGCAGGTGGCTAAGTATGTGTGACACACTTGATATACATACTCCTGAGGCCCAAACATTGTTCCCACCCGCAGCATGGGTGTGTGCCAAATACCCCAGGCACATGTGGTGAATCAGATCAGCAATTGGACCACATATCATAGTAACACGCAGATTACATGTCAGAACACAGGCATTGTGTAAGCAATGGACCCACCCATGAAGCCCACAACAAAGTTACGGGAACAAATGATGTCCCCCACCTTGAGCTAAGCAAAATGTAAGGACACAGTACCCAAGTGACACAATTTCCTGACTGTAAAGGCCACACCTGGGTATCAGATGAGGAGTGGGCATGTCACAATTGAGGGGCATGGGTCCTGGACCACAAGACTGATGTACTGTGGAAGTTTAACCAGGCCAGAGGAGGGTACATAGCATGTCAGACAAAGTTCACAGTGCAGTCATGGACTCACCCCCTCCTTGCTGCTGTCTGTCCTTCAGCTGCCCATCCAGGTCAGGGAAGACCACCTCCAGGATCCTGAGCATGTGGGGGGTCAGGGTCCGGTGTCTGCCCCTCCTGCGAGGAGGCAACAGCTTCAGCTGGACCCTTGCGATCCTCCGGGTCCAGCCCCAAAGGTCATGCCACCTCTTCTGGCAGTTGCGGATCCGGCGCTTGTAGACCCCCACGGATCTTACTGCCCGGGCGATGGTCAGCCAGATTTCCTGCTTCTGGTGGGCATCAACCTGTGAGGATGACAAAGTGTAAAGGCCATTAATACACATGCAACATATCCGTGCATCACACATTTGGATATACATGTCTCAATCACAGGGGCACATGATGTACACAGGCAGTGCACCGATGGCTATGAACAGTTTGCCAGCAGTTACTACATGGTATCATTGCCTGGGAAGTAAAACCTTGTTGGAATGCACTGTTACTGCACTATACCTGTTCAGTGCATGTAACTACACACTATGGGGGGTGACAACTACTCAGTGAGCATGCTAGCCAGTGGCGTGCACACTGTAAGTCTTGCTAGTCAGACAACATGCACATTTAGTAAGGCAGTGGACAGCACACTCACCTGCTCCCCTGCTTTCCCATACAGCTTGCTGTACTGTGGAAGGAGGCTGTCCAGCAGGGCCTGGTTCTTCTCAGTGCTGAAGGCTGGGGCTCTCTCCACAGTACGTGCCATTGCAGGATCCAGAGGATGCAGAGACAGCAGCAGTGGTGGTGGCAGATGTCATCCTGGAGCATGTAGTGCAGGCAAGTGAGCTCTCAGGGGAACAGCCAGCATTATATGTGTGCTGCTGAGGCAGATACTGTCCCATGTGTCCAAAGTGATAGGTCCAAGTCGTTTGCATCTTCTGAATCTGGCCAATCCATGGAATTGCACCACTTACACACGCCCACAGCATCCTTCAAAAGTTCAACTTCATGAGACCCATGAATTTGCAACATTGTTGTGGGTGGCCAACGGAATTCACAGCATCAGACTCGTTAAAGGTTCGAAAACGCGTCCGTTGCCATGCCAGGCCACAGCCAATGCGTGCGCACCGATCGGTCCATTGCTGTACAACGCGTATTTTGAAAAACAACGCGTACCCGCTCACATCATATGCAATGGCCAATGCGTGCGCACCGATCGGTCCATTGCTGTACAACGCGTACCCGCTCACATCATATGCAATGGCCAATGCGTGCGCACCGATCGGTCCATTGCTGTACAACGCGTACCCGCTCACATCATATGCAATGGCCAATGCGTGCGCACCGATCGGTCCATTGCTGTACAACGCGTACCCGCTCACATCATATGCAATGGCCAATGCGTGCGCACCGATCGGTCCATTGCTGTACAACGCGTACCCGCTCACATCGTATGCAATGGCCAATGCGTGCGCACCGATCGGTCCTTTGCTGTACAACGCGTATTTCGGGCCACATCATATGCAATGGCCAATGTGTGCGCACCGATCGGTCCATTGCTGTACAACGCGTATTTCGGGCCACATCATATGCAATGGCCAATGCGTGCACACCGATCGGTCCATTGCTGTACAACGCGTACCCGCCACATCATATGCAATGGCCAATGCGTGTGCACCGATCGGTCCATTGCTGTACAACGCGTACCGCTCACATCATATGCAATGGCCAATGCGTGCACACCGATCGGTCCATTGCTGTACAACGCGTATTTCGGGCCACATCATATGCAATGGCCAATGAGTGCGCACCGATCGGTCCATTGCTGTACAACGCGTACCCGCTCACATCATATGCAATGGCCAATGCGTGCGCACCGATCGGTCCATTTCTGTACAACGCGTATTTCGGGCCACATCATATGCAATGGCCAATGCTTGCGCACCGATTGGTCCATTGCTGTACAACGCGTATTTCGGGACACATCATATGCAATGGCCAATGCGTGCACACCGATCGGTCCATTGCTGTAGAACGCATACCCGCTCACATCATATGCAATGGCCAATGCGTGCGCACCGATCGGTCCATTGCTGTACAACGCGTACCCGCTCACATCATATGCAATGGCCAATGCGTGCACACCAATCGGTCCATTGCTGTACAACGCGTATTTCGGGCCACATCATATGCAATGGCCAATGCGTGTGCACCGATCGGTCCATTGCTGTACAACGCGTACCCGCTCACATCATATGCAATGGCCAATGCGTGCGCACCGATCGGTCCATTGCTGTACAACGCGTATTTCGGACCACATCATATGCAATGGCCAATGCGTGCGCACCGATCGGTCCATTGCTGTACAACGCGTACCCGCTCACATCGTATGCAATGGCCAATGCGTGCACACCGATCGGTCCATTGCTGTACAACGCGTATTTCGGGCCACATCATATGCAATGGCCAATGCGTGCGCACCGATCGGTCCATTGCTGTACAATGCGTATTTCGGGCCACATCATATGCAATGGCCAATGCGTGCACACCGATCGGTCCATTGCTGTACAACGCGTACCCGCTCACATCATATGCAATGGCCAATGCGTGCACACCGATCAGTCCATTGCTGTACAACGCGTATTTCGGGCCACATCATATGCAATGGCCAATGAGTGCGCACCGATCGGTCCATTGCTGTACAACGCGTACTCCGCTCACATCATATGCAATGGCCAATGCGTGCGCACCGATCGGTCCATTGCTGTACAACGCGTATTTCGGGCCACATCATATGCAATGGCCAATGCGTGCGCACCGATTGGTCCATTGCTGTACAACGCGTATTTCGGGCCACATCATATGCAATGGCCAATGCGTGCACACCGATCGGTCCATTGCTGTACAACGCATACCCGCTCACATCATATGCAATGGCCAATGCGTGCGCACCGATCGGTCCATTGCTGTACAACACGTACCCGCTCACATCATATGCAATGGCCAATGCGTGCACACCGATCGGTCCATTGCTGTACAACGCGTATTTCGGGCCACATCATATGCAATGGCCAATGCGTGCGCACCGATCGGTCCATTGCTGTACAACGCGTACCCGCTCACATCATATGCAATGGCCAATGCGTGCGCACCGATCGGTCCATTGCTGTACAACGCGTATTTCGGAGCACATCATATGCAATGGCCAATGCGTGCGCACCGATCGGTCCATTGCTGTACAACGCGTACCCGCTCACATCATATGCAATGGCCAATGCGTGCACACCGATCGGTCCATTGCTGTACAACGCGTATTTCGGGCCACATCATATGCAATGGCCAATGCGTGCGCACCGATCGGTCCATTGCTGTACAACGCGTATTTCGGGCCACATCATATGCAATGGCCAATGCGTGCGCACCGATCGGTCCATTGCTGTACAACGCGTATTTCGGGCCACATCATATGCAATGGCCAATGCGTGCGCACCGATCGGTCCATTGCTGTACAACGCGTACCCGCTCACATCATATGCAATGGCCAATGCGTGCACACCGATCGGTCCATTGCTGTACAACGCGTATTTCGGGCCACATTATATGCAATGGCCAATGCGTGCGCACCGATCGGTCCATTGCTGTACAACGCGTCCCTGTACAAGTCACTCGCATATGTCACCATGCCTGTCACAGGTGAACGTATGCCAGCCGCATTTACTTTCCAGGGACTCAGGGGCACACCTACAACACCACAGCCTGTCCACACTGTATCCTAAGGCATGTAAGGCTGCATTACCTTTTCTGTGTATGGGTGTCAACATGTGGTTTTTTGGGTGGCACTTGGGGGCAGCCACTCCCAGGCTGTGCACGTGTTCATGGGGACAGAATCCTTGGTGTGTTGTGCACATGACCACTGTGATGTGCAACTGTTCATTTCAGAGCATGTGGCATGGTCACATTTCCAGGTTGTGTATGTGTATGTCATGTCACATACCCCCTGAGTCCCATGTGGGACGGTATGTACATCACAGGGTGACCCATTGCCACAATAGTGATGGCCCTCCACAGTCTGTGTGCATGTTGTGTTTACAATGTCTCTGATTCCATGTGCACAATGGGAGACAGTCTCCACATCCACATTGTTTGTGCATGGACTTTGATGTTGTGCGTGTGTGTGTCACAGACGTCCATGTCTGTCCTGCAGAGGCAACAGGGACCACTACCTGTGGGGGTCATGGTTGTTTTGCTGTGGTGTATTCATGGAATGCCATGTCATGCCAGTGTCCATGTGGCAATACAGGGTCCCTGGGAATCTACCTGTCAATGAGCTGTGATGCCTGGGGCACATCTGTCCTCACATGTCACTGTGGTGTGTGTTTGGAACGTGACAGCAGTACATGGGTACTGTGACACAGCCTAATGATATCCCATAGCACAACCTGGAACTTGTTGACAACACATGTTGAACTGTGATGTTAGATGTTGGCCATGTAGGTGCCATACATGTCCTTACAGAACGGCACACACATCATGTACTTGTGTCTCGTAATGATGTATCATGTGATATTGAGTATGGTCTATGCCACATATGTGGGGTGACTGACAATCTTTCTTTCTTCACCTATGCACTGCAGGGCACCAGCTGTCCATAGACCATTCCCTGACCTTGCAACCATGGTTGAACGGGACTGCATCCGACGTTACCGCTTCACCAGGCCGCTGATTGAGGAATTGACGGTGCCGTTGGCCCCACATTTGCAACCTGGCCGGACTAATCCTACAGCGCTGACCCCCAAGGTGAAGGTGATGGCAGCCCTACACTTCTTTGCCACCGGTACCTTTCAACACACTGTGGCGTCTGCTGGTGGGATGTCACAGACCTTGTTCAGCCGTGTGCTACGCAATGTTTTGGAGGCTATGTTGAGATACCTGAACCAGTACATCTATTTCCCTAAACGTCAACAACTCACTGACGTCAAGAGTGACTTCTATGCCCTGGGGAGGATGCCGCATGTCATCGGCTCCATTGATGCGACACATGTGGCTTTGGTACCACCACAGGCACATGAGCAGGCATACAGGAACAGAAAACATTACCATTCGGTCAATGCTCTGGTGGTATGTCTTGCAGATATGAGCATCTCACACGTGTGTGCCCGTTTCCCCGGTTCTGCACACGAAGCCTACGTGATGAGGAGTAGTCGCATCCTGAGGATGATGTCACAGATGCAGAACCAGCGTGCCTGGCTTGTCGGTGTGTACTGACTTTGTACCATTGTGTGTGTTCTGCAATGTAGTATTCCACCCTCTTTTCCAACTCAGCTAATGTGCAATTGTCTGTATGTAGGTGACTCCGGATACCCCAACATGCTGTGGTTGCTGACGCCCCTCAGGAACCCTGTGACACCAGCCCAGATGCGCTACAATGAGGCACATGGTCGGACCAGGAGAGTGATCAAGCAGACATTTGGTCTCCTGAAGAGCCGCTTTCGCTGCCTGGACAAGACAGGAGGGGCCCTCCCATATGCCCCAGCAAAGGTGTGCAAGATTGTCATCGTCTGCTGCATGCTACACAACATGGCAGTGCGGAAGGAGTTGCCTCTCATCCTGGATGACGATGACCAACATCCGCCACCTGTGGAGGATCCTGTCCTGGGCCACGATGCCAGTGATGGTGATGATGATGAGGGTGATGTCCGCACACAGCTCATCACCAACTTCTTCAGCTGAATGTGAGTATCCAGAGATGTCATGTCAATGATGTGAGTTTGCGTGATATGTGTTGGTGGTGCTCTGGTGCTGTTTGAGTGTGGCCATGTGCTACTTGACTGTATGCGTGCAGCGATGTGTCCTTACAGGTAGTCTGTACTCCCCAACAGTGTTGACATGCTAACTTGGTTTTGTGTAGGTATCTTGTGACATGTATTGGGAATGAGTATTGCAGTTCTGTCCTGTTCTTCAGTGCTTTTGACTGTGTGTCATTTCTGTCCTTCACAGGGTACTTTCAGAGTTGTTTGGTCAACTGTGATCCCCCGACACCGTGATTCAACTTCCAGGGTGGAAGCTGTCGTTTCCCTACAGGTGATGTGCCACACACCCCTGGACTTTTTTTTTTCTACACTTGTTGACTGTGTGGCCACTGCTACGTGGGATTACCTTGCATCTGTAGTGGTAACAACATGTTGCAAATGTGTAATAAACCTGTGCTTCACTTTGGGATGTGCGTTATCTGTGGTCACACATCTGACTGACATTTGCTTACTGCACCAGTGGGGTACTTAACACAGACTGTGAATAGGTGTGGTGTCTGTGCATTGCACTGTATTTCCTGGCAACATCAGTGTAGGCGATGAGTCAGATGGCTCTGGTGTGTATGTGTTGTGTAGCCCTAGTGGTGTGTCTCCCTCATATGTGTCACGTCGCCATGACTCACATGACGGTGTTGTACTTGCTGTAGCAGTTAGCATGCACAGTGTCATTTAGCAGATCATCATCTCCATGACAGAAACCACGTTGGTATCACAACAGAGGCAAGTATGGTGTATTAATGAGTTTATTTACATACATGTGTGAGTATAGTGCACAGGATGGTGGGTGCTGTACATTGGGATTGGAATCCAAAGTTCCCAGATGAGTTGGAAGTCTTGGTAGCAGAAATGTCCTGAGTAAAGTCAACAGTCATCTGATACATTGGGCCAACTTAAACTCCCCATGTCATGTGGGAGAGTTGGGTTGCATTCGACAGGGTGAACAGTTTGCACACAAAGGTGAATTTCCAGAACAGGTGTTGGGTTCCTGGGGGATGTACATGGCCATCGGCCTCTCAGTTGTCCTTCCTCGGACGACCCCTCTTCTTTGCGGGGGACCCTCACGTGCAGGCTGCTGCGGTGCAGGGGACTCTCCGCCAGAGTCATCCTCCCTCCCTGTGGCAGTTGCAGTTGTTGCAGCACCAGATGTTGTGGGCACACAGGGAGGTGTGGCCATGTTGGTGCTAATCTGGCGGAGGCATGTCAATATGTCCCTATGCACCGCTGTCAGTTCTTGCAATGTGTCCCACTTGGACTCCATGCCAGACATGTGTGTCTCCACACGGGACATGTGTGTCTCCACACGGGACATGTGTGTCTCCACACGGGACATGTGTGAGTCCAAGCGGGCATGATGGGCAGCCTGCTGCTGTTGAATGTCCTTGAGGATCCCCACTACCTGGCTGACCTCTCTGGTGCTATTCTGGTACGCATCAGCAATGCGTACCAGTTGTGGGTCATCATGCAGTCCAGACCCCTCTGCAAACAGTGACCTATGTCTACCACCCCTGGCGACATGTGCGGGACCTGCGGTGGCACGCACAGGTGACCCTAGGCCCCCTTGGGGGTTGTTACTGGGGTTGTTGTCCGTTGCTCCACTTTGGGCCGTGGTCCGTGTGCTGTTGTCATTGGTGGTCCTTGGTCTGTCCATGTCGGCGGGGGTGGTCTGTGTGTTGGCAGTTGTTGGAGGGGTGGGTGCAGGGTGTGCAGATGGCGGTCCTGCTGGTGCTGCATGATGACTCACACCGGAGGTGCCAGGTAGGTCTTCGCCATCCGAGGAGGGCAGAGGCTGTTCCACACCAGTGAGCTCAGTGTCCCCCGGAGCCTGGGACAGGGACTCCTCATCGTCTGCTGCTGTGTCCCCATCATCACCTGTTTTTGGGAGACACACACAATGTATGTTATGTTTCTGCAGGCATCAATGGTTCACACTCCTGACAGTTGTGACTGTACCTCTGGATGCGGGCCTGTACATTGCATTGTCCTAAGTTGTCACAGTCAGAGGTTGATATTGGTGTAGCACATTGTCCTGCAAACTTGAAGCATTTCAATGTGAATGTTGAGGTGTGTACATGGACAGCATTGGTTGTATTTGGTGGACATCCGGCCCTCCTTCTCCCCCAGCCCAGTTATCCCACCATGAAGCATGCCACCCTTGCAGTGGGTTCAGGTTGACTCTCAGGATGTCAGTCAGTGGTGTCCTGTTGTTTGTTGGTGCCCAGTTCCCAGCATGGCCTTGTGCTCCCCACAACAGAGCACCATTGTCAGACATCTTTGAAGTGGTTTTTCACTCCCTGTGAGGTGTGCATGCTTCAGTGTGAGCTTGCTGGGCCATGTGGGTGGGGGATGTTGAGCTGTGACTACCACTCCCATCATGCTGTTGCCTACACCCCCCTTCCTAGCATGCCCATACTTCCTTCCTTTTGAGTGGACTTCACTGTATGTGAGTGTGACAGCAATGGCAAGATGGCTGACAGTGTGGTCCTGTTGTTTGTTGGTGCACAGTTCCCAGGAGGGCCTTTTGCTCCCCACAGCAGTACACAGTGTCAGCCATCTTGTCAGTTCTTTTCCACTCCCTGTGAGGTGTGCATGCTTCAGTGTGAGCTTGCTGGGCCATGTGGATGGGGGATGTTGAGCTGTGACTACCACTCCCATCATGCTGTTGCCTACACCCCCCTTCCCAGCATGCCCATACTTCCTTCCTTTTGACTCTGCTTCCCTGTGGGGTAGTGTGCCTGTGCTGAAAGGATGGCTGACAGTGTTGTCCTGGCGTTTGTTTGGCTACAAGTCCCATGAGTGTCCCTGTGCTTCACACAGCATAACCCAGGGTTGTGGTTCTTTGTGGGATATTTAATTAGAGTGTGAGGCATTGCATTCTCCCAGGTGAGTTGTGTGGAGTTTGTGTTAAGGGGGTGTGTGTGCAAAGCTGCTTGTAAATTTGGTCAGAGCTGTCAGTCCTCCTTCCCACCCAGCCAGATATCCCACCATGGAACGTGCTTCTATTGCAGGGAGTGCAAGTTGGCTTTCAGGATGTTAGTCAGTGGTGTCCTGCTGTTGGTTGTTGCACAGTTCCCAGCAGGGCCTTGTGCTCCCCACAGCAGTGCCCAGTGTCAGCCATCCTGTCAGTTGTTTTCCACTCCCTGTGATGTGAGCATGGTTCAGAGTGGTGTTGATGGGTCAATTGTGAGGGTGAGCAATATCTGTGACTACAACTCCCATCATGCTATTGGCTACACTGACTTCACCAGCATACACAGAATTCCTTCCTTTCAGTGAGCTTCCCTGTGAGGTGGTGTTCTAGTGGTGGCTACATATCTGACTGTGTTTGTTGGTTAGATTTGTGCCACTGCCTAGCTCTATTTGTTGTTGGGTTTGTACATGTCATGACACAGTTACATATCACTATGAAATGGCATGTATTGTGTTTATCTGACTGACATACACATCTTGGGATGATTATCTTTTGGTTGCTGTGGATTTGCTAAGGGTGCATGGTTTGACTATCCACTTGACAGTGATGTGTGTGTATTGTCACACAATATTGTGTATATTTGTTGTGTACTCACCAGGCTCTGAGATGTTTGATAGTCCATATACGCTCACTGGTGGTAGGATGGCCCGCACCTTCTCCTCCCAGGGCCTGAGGTATACTGGTTTGGCAGGAGGGCCACTGCCGGTGTGTTGGCTCAAGGCGTAATTCTTCTTTAGTAGGTCCTTGACCCTCCTGCGCACATCATGCCACCTGTTCTGGATGTCTTCCTTTGTGCGCAAACATGGTGATTGTGCGTTCACCCTGTCGACGATCCTCTCCCACATCTTGGTTTTCTGCGACATGGGGGTCTGTTGAACCAATGTACCAAACAACTGTGGCTCTACCCTGAGGATCTCATCTACCAGGACTTCCAATTCACTGTCTAGGAACTTTGGATTCTTCTTTGGGGGCATGGTGATGGGTGGTGGTGGTGATTGATGTATGTGTGGGTGTGCAAGTGAGGGTGTGTGAGTGTAGGTTTTGCTGGGTGTATGTGAGGGTGCTATTTGTTGAGGTGCTGATGGTGTGTGGCTTGTGTGATGGATGAGCTGTGAGTGTGTCTGTGGTTGCTGTGTGATGGTGTTCTGTGCTGGCAGGTCAGTTGAATTTGCAAAGGATCATGGTAGGGATTTGTGGCCTTTATATGGGTGGAGTTGTGGGTGTGTCTTTGTTCCATATTCCCCCCCCAGTATTTATTGGCTTTGTAATTGCTTGTTTGGCCCTTTTTTTTTGTATTTTTTCCTTTGTAGTTTTGGGGCATGTAGGAGACGTTCTTCTGACTGAGTAGGACGCTGCAGTTGTCTCATGCGAGCTTCTCCGAGTCGTTCACGCTGTGTTTCTGCTGTGTTTCATGTGCGGCGTACGCGTCGGTCGCGGAGTATTGGGTTGCCTCGGCTGGGTTTTGTATGCGTGGCGGTCGTATGGCTTGGTCTCCGTGCGACTCGGTCTGCTTTTCCACGCATTGCATCGTACTGCGCGGGTCGGATTTCGCGGGTACGTTTGGTTCGGGTTCATTCCTGGTGCGTGTCGGTCGGTTCGATTCGCGTTGTTTCCGGGCCGGATGGCTGGTTTCCGTGCGGTTCGGTCATTCGGCTTGTGTTCCGTACGAGTCGGTCGTGATTCACATGCATTTCATCGTACTACGCAGGTCGGGCAGCGCCGGTACGTGTCGGTCAGACTAAATTCCCGTACCGAGTCGGTCGGTACGTTTTCCGGCCCGAATCGAAATCGGCCCCAGAGAAGGAGGGAATTTCACAGATTTTGGGGCCGCTTACGATGTCGGTTGGACTCGGTTTCGGAATGGTTTCCGACCGACTCGGGTTCGGGGAGTCCGACCGACTGATTACGATGTTTCCAAACACAGTTCGGTCAGACTCCAATTGACTTCAATGGGAGCCTGTGTTCCGACCGACAACACAGGCTCACATTGAAAAAAGAGGTGGGCGCGGAAAACCCTGCACCCTATGGCGGGCACCCCATGGTGCCTGCCACACTGTGCATGGTTGGAAAGAGGGGACCCATAGGTACCTCCAGGGGCCCCAACCAGAGACCTCCTGGTGAAGGGGGGCCTCCTACAGGCCCCCAAAGTCAGATTCTGACAGCCGATTCATGTCGGACAGACTGATTCGGAAAGGCTGTCCGAATCCGACATTGTAATCGTTCGGTCAGAAACGCGGCCCGTAGAGACGTACGAGTCGGCTCCGACCGTTTCTGTGTCTACGAATGCCATTCAGACATGAGTATCTATGAATGCCGTTCAGACGCGAGTCAGAACCAAGTCGACAGTCCGAACGGTTTCCGACCATCGTAATCAGTCAGTCAGAAATGTTTCCCAGTCGTTCAGAAACAAGGCTTCCCAATCGGATTCGGACAAACCGAATGCCGTTCCAAGCCTTTCTGACCAACATCGTAATCAGCCCCTTTGTGTTTTTGGTGCTGGAATGTGTCCCTTAAAGCATGACATCATGTGAGGACACTAAGGGGCCGATTCCGATCTCGGCCGGTAGGGCTCCGAATCGGATTCGGCTTAACCGGATCCGATTCGGAGCCCTGTTTCCCGACCGATTCGTACGGGCGTCCGGGCGAGCGAGTACGATGCGAAAACTCTGACCAACTCGTTCGCGAGACCCAACCGCACCGACCGACTCGTACGCGAAAGCCGACCGCTCCGACCGACTCGCTCGGACACGCCTCGCACCGCGCAATGGAGACGTTTCCCGGCCGGGCAAGTACGATGCGCGCCGCGAGCAGTCCGAACGACTCGCGCCGTCCGGCTCGAAGGAGCAGTCGGAGCCGTACTTTGAGGGTCCGTGTCGGACCCCCCTGTACGCGTAGCTGCGCGAGTCGCACACAGGGGGGACCCATGGGTCCCCCCTACCTGTGCGTGTATGGCGCGAGTCGCTTCGCCGCGTACACGCTGTAGGGGGTGCCCTTGTTCACCTCGCACCCATTGAGTCAATGGGAGCCCGCGTACGCGTTGTACGACAGGCTCCCATTGACTTCAATGGGAGTCCGACCGAATCAAGTCCGATGGCATACGTGCGCATCGTACTCGTTCGGTCGGGCTGCTAGGGTCCGATTCGGTCGGAAATCTCTCTGAGTCCGGCTCGGTCGGAGAGATTTACGGCCCGAATCGGAATCGGCCCCTAAGCTGGCACACGTGCACCATGGTGCAAGGGGGTGTTGTCATTAGTCACTACAATGTGATGGTGCTTATGCAGACCATGGATATGCTGTATGTTAGGAAAAAGGCACATTCCACCCCTTCACTTCGGATGCAGGTCAGCGCAGCCATATTACAACTGCTAAATAAGGTGCTGTGTGTTCATTCTATAGTGTCAAAGAACCTCACAAATGCAACACCTTGTAAAATGATGCATCTAAACACCCTGTTGAAACAAGGCAGTCCCTGTCTCTAGTCTGTGTGTCCACATATAAATCCCATGGTCATGAGATGTGTCCCAGACCTGTGAAACTGAGAAATATTGTCATATATGAACCTCACAAGATCAGTCTATCATGCTACATTACATCACTCATCATATACACACATCACATCTTATGTGCACACCGGTTTGTTGCACACAAACCACTATACCAGTCATCCAAGGCTCCCAGCTGTGCAGCAAGTTGCAGCCTCATGCACAAAGTACATCTCTTATGACAGCCAACAACACAGTTATCATTGGAATAATGTGTCCGTGTTGGAGCAATGCTGCACATGTTCTGCCAGTGCAGCCACAAAACCCCGAACACTGAGGGGCCGATTCCGATTCCGGCCGGAAATCTCTCCGACCGAGCCGGACCCGGAGAGAATTCCGACCGAATCGGACCCTAGCAGTCCGAGCGAACGAGTACGATGCGCACCCATGCCATCGGACTCCAGTCGGTCGGACTCCCATTGAAGTCAATGGGAGCCTGTCGTACAACGCGTACGCGGGCTCCCATTGACTCAATGGGTGCGAGGCGGACAAGGGCGCCCCCTACAGCGTGTACGCGTCCATGCGCTTCGCGGCGTACATGCACAGGTAGGGGGGACCCATGGGTCCCCCTGTGTGCGACTCGCGCGCCTACGCGTACAGGGGTCCGACGCGGACCCCCAAAGTTTGGCTCCAACAGCTTTTTCGAGCCGGACGGCGCGAGTCGGTCGGACTGCTCGCGGCGCGCATCGTACTTACCCGGCCGGGGAACGTCTCCATTGCGCAGGTGCGAGTCGTGTCCATGCGAGTCGGTCGGAGCGTGTTGAAGCCGCGTTCGAGTCGGTCGGCGATTTCGCGGGTGCTTGCATCGTACTCGCTCGGCCGGACCCGCGTACGATTCGGTCGGGAAACAGGGCTCCGAATCGGATCCGGTGAATCCGAATCCGATTCGGAGCACTACCGGCCGAGATCGGAATCGGCCCCTATATCTTATGGAAAATATAGCCTTCACTGTCCACAAGCAATATGGCACTGTAGTGTAGTTTGTCTATCAGTTGCACTGTATAGCACACAATTAACACATATCTCTAACCCCTTGTGTACTGTCACCATGGTGGACACTGTACACTGCTATGTGTACACTATCATGTCCCAAATTGATATCTACTCACTATACTTCCCATGGCAGTACACATTGACCAACATTGACTCTAACTCTCAATGTAAAATATGTTTGATTGAAGTATGCCACATCACCTGCTCCTGTTACATGTTGTCAAATCAAACAGGTATCAGTTCAGGAATGGGAATAGTAGCCAATACTATACACAATAGATGAATGTCAGACGTGTCTACTCAATGGCAAATTGACTCACCTTACTGGTGACAAATCATCACCTACATGACATTGGCACTCACCAGTATGACAAATAGTAAGTGCATTGCATAGGACAGCACACCTGTATGTGTAGCACAGTGTCAGTCATTTCCAATCTCTACTTGTGTGTATGCCACACAATGTCATGGCACGTCTTTTACAGTAAGCAAGGTGTATGAGTCAATGAGGTCACATAACAGAATGGATGTGAATGTTGGGCCATCCCTTGTCATGGCTTTTAACTAATTGTATACTTCCTTTTTTGCAGTGGACCAAGGATACGCTCTGCTTCTGTGGGTCATGACTTCTATGAAAAACATAAGCCCAGCGGACCTACAAATCATGCCCTATGCAGCACCAGGTCTATCATTGAGCAGACATTTGGAGTTTTAAAATCCCACTTCTGCTTCTGGCAGCAGATTGCTACACTCGCCACCTATGGTTTGCAAAATAATATTGGTGTGCTGCATATTGCACAACATATATGTAAGGACAAATGTGCCTTGAGCTGATGAAAAATGGGGAGCAGGAACTGCCGGACTATGAGAAGGAGGAATATGAGGAGCCTCATCAACCTGTGCCATCAGTTGCCACAACATGGTGAAGGGACAATATCATTAGCAATTTCTTCACAGAAGTGTGAGTGATGAACATGATATACACAATGATGACAGATCTATCATTGTTAATCTATTTGTAAATAAATGTATGAGCAGTACCACTGTGTATACATTTTGATTCCATAGTCACTGTAAACACCTAAACATTCAGATTTGACCTGCTAATAATTGTCACATGGATAATGTATGTAGCTATGTGCAACAAACAGCATTGGACATCATCTGATACGGTTCACAGACAGAATATCGACCACAAAAATATAGATGTAAAAAATATCAAGGTAAAAATATAGAATACAAAAATATTGACTCACTATACTTAAAAAGGTAAGCACAAGAATATCAAAAAATATATTGTTTACAACAATATAGTTGTATTAAACATCGATATATAATTTAAATTATTAAAATAACCCTACATTAAATACTAACTTTAATTTATAAAAAGAATAATTAAATGTATATTTTAACAAATACAACAAATAAACATTATTTTAAAAATGTAAACACACACATATATATTATACATATATAAAAAATATAAGCTACTATTTTAATTAATATAATTAAAAATAATTAAATGTATATTTTAACAAATACAATAAAACTTCCTTTTAGAAATGTAAACACACACACATATATATATATTATTTAAAATAGTAGTTTATATTTTTATGTATGTATAATTTATATATACATATATAAATTATACATATATAAAAATATAAACTACTATTTTAATTAATAATATAACTTTAAAAATCGTAAATCGCATATTAAAAAAAATATATGTAAACATAAGATATTAATAAATGGAATCAATTGAATTTAAAATAAAAATTAAACAAAATACATATTTCACAATTTAATTAAAGATAAGCTAGAAACTAAAAATATTGCAAAATATTATTTTATTATAATAAACAAAACACATAATTATATACATTACAACATAAAATAAATGATTACAAATTAAAATAAATACATTTCCCACCACATTATAAAGAAAACATGGTTCTACTAAATAAATATAAAAACAATTACTCCCACCTAACAGAACACAAAAGTAACAAAATATTTTATACCACACAAAAATAAGATTTACTACTCTAACTACAATAAATATAAAATTACCTAAAATATAACATTACAAAATACTACAATTTACTATTCCCACTACACCTAAAACAACAGTAAAATTTATAATTAACCCAAAAAAACAATTCCCACTCCAGTCAGTGCAACAGTAGGGGAAAGTGTTGGATTGCAGAGGGGTAAAATTTACTTTTCCCACTCTAGTCAGTGCAACAGTAGGAAAAGCGCTGGATTGCGGAGGGGTAAAATTGACTATTCCCACTCCAGTCAGTGCAACAGTAGGGAAAGTGTTGGATTGTGGAGGGGTACAATTTACTATTCCCACTCCAATAAATGCAACAGTAGGGAAAGTGTTGGATAGTGGAGGGGTAACATTTGCTATTCCCACTCCAGTCAGTTGATCATTGAAACAAACAAAATATCTTCAACAAAATAAAAATATTTTAAAAGCAAAATAAATAATAAAATATATAAATATGTTAAAAAATATATTTAATATTAAAAATTAAAAAATAAAAACATATTATAATGTTAAATACATATCACAAATACCTACAAATATTATTATAAATAAAATTAAAAACGATTTTCATACAAATAAATATTTTTTAGAAATGTTTTATTAACTACAACATTAATCATGACATGAATTTAGCTTAGTTACTTCCCACCCTATAACACCACAAAACTCACAACCTGCACCTAAAAAATTATTAGCACTATTAATATAAATATTCATCAACAAATTATTTTTCATTAATTAAATATTAATTAGTAATTAATTATAATTAATATACTTCCCACTATATGCCCCCACAGAACACACAACACAATTAATTATTAAATTAATAATTTTTATTAATTTTAAAAATGTATTTGCACAATTTCATAATTATCAATTAAACATATATCATTAATTAAAAACCAAATTAGAATTAATTTAAATTAATTAACTTCCCACCCTTTACCCCTGTAATCCCCACAACCCACACCTAAAATTGAACTTTAAAAACATTAATTACACAATTAAAATTAATTTTCAATTAAATAACTAATAGTATTTAACAACTAATTATAAATTGAATACAATTAATTTCCTCCCCACCCTTTACCCCTATAAACTTAAACCCCCTCAAAATGTAATTAAACAATTAACATAATTAATTATCAATTAATTAATTAATATTAATGATCAACTAATTAGT
Source organism: Calotriton arnoldi (assembly GCA_963921515.1). NCBI lineage: Eukaryota > Metazoa > Chordata > Amphibia > Caudata > Salamandridae > Calotriton > Calotriton arnoldi. Next base: position 271,068 of record CAWUFW010012996.1, on the reverse strand, counting down.
AATTAATCAATTAAATAAATATATTTAAATAAAAAACAATCATTAATTTATTTTAATTAATTTACTTCCCACCCTATTGCCCTATAGACCTACAACCCGCTACGGAACTAAAAGACCCAAAATTTACTTAAATTAAATGTAGTAACTACTAAAAATGTAACACATATATTAAAAAACAGAAACAATACTTTTACAAAAAAATGACCACATACATTTAAAATATATACTAAAATACATAACACTAATTAAAAAATTAATATTTTAAACATCTATATTCTTGCAAACGATATTAATGACTTCTATATTTTAAAAATCGAAATTACTTACCTTAAAATCGATATTCTTGTCCACAATATTCGTGCTCACGAGACTTCTGTGTCACAATATTTCCAACTCGACAATTGTATCAGTCGATATTACTGACTCGATGTTTTGTCTGAACACCATCCGATGCAAATTAAATAGTGTGCATGCCAACTACTTGTAGCAGATAGTCCTCCATTGCCAGCCATACTAATGTGGATATCCACAAAATGATTTGTAATGTACATATATTTTTTCTTCCCACATCTGTATATAAACTTGTTTCTTTGTATTTATGTTTTTCTCACATTCATGTAGAATACACTTTATCTGGCATGTACATTGTAAAATAATGTGTGTTTTGTCTCTTTCTGGAACCTTAAATCTTCAAGAAGGTTTTTGACCATGAATGAATGGAATACTACAACACTGTCTTTTCTCCATTATCATGTGTTTATTCTATGATATGCCTGGACAAATTTACATCTTGTGGTCAGGTTTTTAGATATCTATTATGTTTAGAGATGTGCTATTTTCCGAGTACAAAATAAGCAAAGGAAGATTTCTAGGAGCATCCCTCAGTCCGGTTGACTTTCCCCCACGAGTCTTTCTTCAATACACCTTCCCGGCTGGCACAATCTAGGTGTCCGCGAGCGAGCGTATTTACCCAGCACCGTATGCTGTCCCGTGTTTTGCCTTGACGTACTTACATCTTGTTGTCATTTCTTACATATCAATTATGTGTAGAGATGCGCTATTTTCCAAATACACAACTAAGCAAAGCAAGATCTTTAGCAGCATCCCCCAGTCTGTATGACCTTCTCCCTTGAGTCTTTCTTCAATACACACTCCCGGCAGGCACACCCTCGGTGTCAGCAGCTGATCGAGCCTTCCGAGCAACGCACGCCGTTCTGATTCCAACATGCATGTGATGAGTGTACGCTACAGGCTATTTTAACCGAGGGATTCCTCACGCATCTGTCAGATCCTGACAGCCGTTGACGGGGTAGGAGCGTTTCCCTGTGACTCAACCACAGTTGAAAGGTATGACAAGAGGCTCATATTTTATCCCTTGTTCCAAGGGTTATTTTTCAATCGTTGCCGTATCAAGGGAGAATGACATTCCCTTTTGAATTCATTTTTGTTTAGATTTACCTGGGTGATTTCTTTCCTGCAGCCACCTTGAAGGATGCCAGCCTCCTTTCTCCTGATTTGATCATTCTTCCACATAACGGATACATTTACCTTGGTCTTCACTGTGGGTTTTGGATACCCATACCGGCACCTCATTATTTGGATGCTTATCTATACACTACACTCTGCATTCCCATGCAGGCAAGTGTCCTCATACTGATCCTCTTACCAACATTTTACTTTTTGTAATACTCAATTCTTTCATGCACATTTTTGCCTCCATTTGCAGACTACCCAGCATCGGGAGCTATGACCTGGTTTGCCACTACAGGGTGCCAGATATCGGTCAGTATTCTACGCACCTACTAGAAACACCTTTTCAATTCCTTGAATATGCACCCCTTTTTAAATGTTTTGCATTTATCCCTCTTAGGTTGCTTCTCACACTACCACTTGTCCTGAAGAAGACCCGTGAGCGGAGGTTTTAAGTTACCCTCTACGCAATAAGTCAGGTCGAAACGTCGACACAAAACCCCCCCTTCTGGGCCTGTACTACATTAGATTATCCCGTCCCATCACCTGATGATGCATTTCTGTGCTTAGTGAAAAATGGATATGAATAAATAACAACCGTAAATTGCTTTGAAGACAGGCCAAACCACACTGGTGTACGTTTCATTTACAGCTGGTGTTGATTCCGAATTGTTGAAATTATTGTCTTTAAAATTGCCTCTATTCGATGTCTTTCTCTCTCGGTTACTTCATACATGAGCACCTTTCCTTTGCACCCTTTCCCTCGAGCAACCTCTCACTTTGATATACTGTCATATATGGTAATGTGTTTACCGTTTTTGTAATACGATAATATATAAAAACTGAGTTCTCTACTGGAAATATAGTAGTTGTTTCTTCTTTCTCTTCGGTGCGTGCTCAAGAGTATTCATTTTTCTCATGTATTAATTACCATGTGCTGAATATTCAAGTGACTTAACATATTTAATTAGGAAAGATTTTTTTCCCTGGCTTGTCCGGGAAAAACATTCACAACCATTTGTTTTTCATATTACACTATACCCAGGTTCTTGGATGTTGATTAGGTTACCCAATTAGTCTGTAATGGTTCTCATGAGATTTGTGTGTCACAATATTTCCAACTCGATAATTGTGTCAGTCGATATTACTGACTCGATGTTTTGTCTGAACACCATCTGATTCAAATGAAATAGTGTGCATGCCAACTACCTGTAGCAGATAGTCCTCCATTGCCAGCCACAATTAACATGGTGTGGTAACTTAAATAGTGTGCAATGACTGTGTGTGTTTCTCCTGCTGCTAGCCATTTGTACAGGCTCATACTTGTGGCTGATAGTAGAGGTTAGTCATAGAATGATGACTTTGAAGTGTTCCACATAGTGTGTGCATGGGAACACAGGCCTGACACTTCAGTCTACATATGCTACATCAATAACTGTATCCACATATCTAATCCATTAGGTGATCTGATATCACACATACAAATGCTTTATACTATACTTTGCCAGTGCAAAAGTGTTGCATGTGAACACCCTCTGCTATGCATAAGCAACACCGCCTTGATGCAGAGTGTAGTTATGGTGTGATTTATGCAGCCTTACTATCCACAATGTGTAGGAGGTCACTCCAAGGCATGCATGGTGATCTGCCATAGCACAATCAGCATGATTAAGGATCATGTTGGCCACAAATGCTGACACTGTAATTTTCCTGTGAGGTATGGCCTTTGAATATGAATGACAAATACTCAAACAATCAAATGGCGCCATCCAGACATCTCCTTCCAGGTGGGTGCAGCCAATCGCTGCACACTCCTAAATTTCCACACGGGCTGATGCCTCCACTATGGGACACAACATAAATAAAACTAAGACAAAAAATTGGTTGCTCCTAGTGTTTAATTCACACGGAGCGTTGGTATATTATTAACATAATTCATACATTATTATATACAATGATATCCCTAGGTGAGAAAAGAAAGGGGAAAAATAAGGGAAGGTGGAGTGATGGTGATTCAAGTGAGGTAGGGGTAGTGACTTCAAGAATGTAGTTTGCATCAAGATAAGGCAATATATTACTCAGAAGACAAGTGGCTCCTTGATCGAGCCTATTAATCACAATATTTACAAAAAAGCTTATATAGCCATGGTTATAGTTATAGTTTTTCACCCCCTTCTGGTTACTCGGAGCCCCACAGGCCCCGCATAACTTCAGCCTCTCAGCAGAGGCGTCTTATGGTAAGTTACCACTCTCTCCATCCTATAGATATATTTTGTGATCTGTATGACACTACATTTTTTAAGTCATTTTTATGCTCTTCCCTAGTTCCCCTCACCCACCCTTACACCACAGTCCTGATGAAGACCCCGGCTTAAGGATTGAAATAGCCTACTGATATATTGGGGTCGAAACGTCGACATTCTCTCATCAAGCCAGTTTTAACACCAGAGATTTAGTACTGTGTTAACTATAACCATGGCTATACAAGCTTTTTGTAAATCTTGTGATTAATAGGCTCGATCAAGGAGCCACTTGTCTTCTGAGTAATATATTGCCTTATCTTGATGCAAACTACATTCTTGAAGTCACTACCCCTACCTCACTTGAATCACCATCACTCCACCTTCCCTTTTTTTCCCCTTTCTTTTCTCACCTAGGGATATCATTGTATATAATAATGTATGAATTATGTTAATAATATACCAACGCTCAGTGTGAATTAAACACTAGGAGCAACCAATTTTTTGTCTTAGTTTTATTTATGTTGTAATTTTGGATTTAGAATTGTATGGTCGTATTCTGGGACCACTGTTCTTATGTACTGTCCATTACCCAGGTCCCAGAGACTAGTATTGGGTTTACCCTTCTTAGGTAACTATCTTAGAGCAGGTGCACACCTGCGAGGTATACTATTGATTTACTCAATTCTTAAGTAAGATGGTAGAGAGCGAGCTTTTGTCATATACCGAGGAGTATATCAATCAACTTATACAGGACCCGCTAATAATTTTCTTTCTGTAACCACCCCTAACATTGACTTCACTCTAAATGAGAAAATTGTATGCCTTGAACGTTTGGAAAAGAAACTGATTAGAACCCGTTTGCATGGACATCTGTTGACCAAATATTTACAAGCAAATATCATCCCGGTAGGATTGCAGGTACGGAACGAACCGGCCATTTTCATAGATATACCCAAATTTAAAGAGGGCTTCAGCTACGTGGCCAACAACTGCTCCCGGCACTGGATGGTGCTTGGAGTAGAGACAGCAGCAGAACAGGTTCAATTACTAATCAATCAGATCACTGCACTCAAGACTGAGATAGCTGGTGACACAGCACTTACGAATGCCAAAGAGGCTCTGGTAAATCTGGATAAAACTCTCAAAGATTTTGAAACGACGACACAGACCAAGAAACTTGAAAAACTTGCAAAGGACATTAGATATTACGAGAAAAAGAACACGTACCCCTATCTCCAAGAAGATTACTATAAGCAGGATAACCAGGGACGCTTCAACAACAGAGGTCGTGGAGGGTATCGTGGACGCAGGAACTTTACAACTTTTTCTAATTCGTCATACAGTACAGATAGTGACACTGAACAACCAGGCCCTAGTGGAAGCTACGGATATCAAGATACATGGAACCCACCGCAAGGACCCTACCCCCTTCCTTTTTTAGGAGAGGGCCAATGGAGACCACCCAGAGGTCGGGTGGGAATTGGCCCAGGGGCCCACTGCGAGGACAAACAGCGAACAACAGTTGGGAGAGAGGCCGTGGAACAACGCCGAAGCAGGTACGCTTCCAACCGGAGAACCACGGAGAGATACAAACCCGGCGCAGGGTTTACAGATGGTGAGGAAACAGCAAAACCCTGTAGTCAACATCTCCTCATACACACTCAAGAAGGAAGAGACAAGTGTCTTGAGCAAAGGACTTTCTTTTGTTCCAACAGCACGTCCAAATGAATTTGCACTTAAGACTGAACTTCATCGCTTTTTTAGAAAGATCCGTTTAAGATATTTTTTCAAAGAATCGCCCAGACCTGGAGCAATGTCACCGACAGGACTGCGGATTGTGTCTACGTTTGTTCCACCGGCTAATCGCATGACGAACAAGATCCTTGCTTATGAGAGTGTGGTCCTTAGAGACATCTCCAAACTCATGAAGGAACATAAGCATACCAAATACAATATCACCAAGCCGGAGAAGGACGCTCTTAACTCCCTGAGAAACAATAAGAACATTGTAATCAAGCCGGCAGACAAGGGGGGTGCCATTGTGGTTCAGGATCTGGCGAACTATAAGATGGAAATTCTGAACCAACTCCAAGATGGAGTCAGCTACAAGAAAATCAATGGAGACCCCTCTAAGGAATTGGCCCAAGAGATATTGGGGATTACCACCCGTGGCCTGGATCAAGGCTTCCTAACTAAGCATGAGTTCCTATACCTAAACCAGAAGCAACCCCGACTGCCTACACTCTACACTCTACCAAAGATACATAAGGACCCACAGAATCCACCGGGACGTCCAATCGTCTCAGGATGCGGTTCATTGCTTGAACCACTGAGCAAATATATTGACCATTTTCTTAAACCACTAGCTGAAACCACCAGGGCGTACCTCAGGGATACGATGCAAACTATAAACCTGGTAGACGAACGCCCATACGATCCGAATAGTCAACTTCTTGTGACTTGTGATGTTATCTCTCTCTACACAAGCATACCACAAACAGCTGCCCTTGGGGTAATGCATGAGGCATTAGAACAACGGGTGGCTCCCGTGACTGTTCCAACAGATTTCATTATAGAACTCCTCAGAATTGCTATGATGAAAAACTTTTTCTTCTTTGATGGCCATTTCTATTTTCAAACTAAAGGAGTGGCTATGGGCGCTGCCTTCGCCCCTGATCTAGCCATCCTCTTCATGGACCATTTTGAGAGATCCTTTATATTTGGGGCGTCAAATCCATATCTTGATAAGATATCCCTATGGAGGCGTTATATCGATGATATACTCTTGATTTGGCCTGGAGAACATACTGAATTGGTCACATTCCATTCCTGGCTTAATGAGAGGAGCCTCGATATCCAATTCACCATTCACTCAGATTCGAAGGAAATTGATTTCTTGGACATCACCATCAAATCTGAGGATGACCATCTCTACACTACTTTGTATCGCAAACCTGCGGAGAGGAACTCTTTGCTCAGATACAATAGCCATCACCCAAGAGGACTCCGAGATAACCTCCCCTTTGGGCAATTTTTACGGATCCGCAGAAACTGTTCAAAGAAGACCGACTATATGGCCCAATCAGACGATTTACTGAATCGACTCATGGAACGTGGACACCCTAAAAGACTCACCAAGCGAGCACAGAAAAGGGCTTGGTATAGCCCCCGCCAAGATCTGCTCAAACCTAAAGAAAGGGATGATGGACTCGTGGAAAGAATGATATGTGTCACAACATTTTCAACTCAAAGCCATGCCATTAAGAAGACCATTAATAAGCATTGGGGTCTCATATCAGACGACATTGGACAGGACAACCCTCCTATGCATTCCTTCAAGAAGGCCAAAAGTATTAAAGAACATGTGGTACGTTCCTTTTGGAAACTCCTGAGACGCCCACCATTACATCTATGTGGAACCTTCCACCGATATTGGGTCATTTCAGATGTGGGAAATGTAAGGCTTGCCCAACAACGATCCAAACGAAAGAACTTACCTACAAAGACCATGTCATCACTCTGAATTTCTTTTCCAACTGCAACACAAGTAACGTAATCTATGCCATCTTATGTCCTTGCGATCTTATCTATGTAGGACAAACCCAACAGAAGATCAAAGCCCGGATTCTTCAGCACTGCAGCCATATTAGATGTGACGTACATGGAGCACCACTTGTGGAACACTTCTCAAATATGAGTCACAGCCCTGATGAATTGCGATGGGTAGTATTGGAAAGAGCCTCCTTGGGCCCTAGGGGAGGCAACATTGGCGCGATTTTAAACCTAAGAGAGTGCAAGTGGATGTCCCTTCTGGACTCCATCAAGAATGGTCTTAATGAATCAGAAATTAGTCATGCCCAATTTGCCTGTCTACCTGTGGAATAGTGCATACTTGTTCCTCCGACATCTGAATGTAGATTTATCTAATTACAGACTCCATTGTGCCTATTTGAATGGGTTGAGTTTTTTGTTTTCTTTCCGGATATGTCCTAAGTGATTTTCTGATCTGTGCACGTTATGGATATGTACAGTCTTTTATTTAATATATTTCATCTGTGATAACGTAATGTACCCCCTTTTCATATATATTTTTATATATATTTTATATATATTATGTATATTTTCAATTGGGCATCTACGTATCAATTAACGGCTGTAATATATTTTTGAGATAGATTCCATAAGCCCAAGATATGTAAGAACGTTCTCCATCTATGTATTAGACTCTAATGACACAATATTATGTGCAGTCCATGGACCTTCAATGAGCTTATGAAATGCACGCACTCTTTACTGTTTTATATTATACCATTATTATGTTAATATAGGCTTTTAAGATGGTAATTGAATACTGCGTATACCAACATGTCAAGATACCCCGTTAGTACATTTCAATTGAGCTGGGGTCTCATCTGCACATGGTATCTTTTCAGTGCACCTCCAAATCTTAGTATCTTCCAAACCTTGTATAAGGTTTTCCATCCACGTATCAATCAACGGCTGTAATATATTTTTGAGATAGATCCCACGAGCCCAAGATATGTAAGAACGTTTCCCATCTATGGGGCCGATTCCGATTCCGGCCGGAAAACGTACCGACCGACTCGGAGCCGGAATTAATTCCGACCGACACGTACCGGTGCAGCACGACCCGCCAAGTACGATGAGAAGCGATCAAAACCCGACCGACTTGTACGGAACACAAGCCGAAGGACCGAGCCGCGCGTAAAAAAACAGCAATCCGGCCGGAAAAACACGCGATTTGAACCGACCGACTCGCACCCGGAACAATACCGAACGAGACGTACCCGCGGACTCCCACCCACCAAGTATGATGCAAGGCGTGGAAAACACGACCGAGTCGCACGGAGGACAAGCCGTACGACCGACACGCATACAAAACTGCGAGCCGAAGCAACCCAAAACACCGTGACCGACGCGTACGCAGCATAGAAAACAGCACAAACACAGCGTGAACGAAACGGACGAGCCCGTACGAGACAACTGCAGGGTCCGACTCGGTCACAAGAATGTCTCCTACATGCACGAAAAGTACAAAGGGAAAATACACAAAAAAAGGCCAAACAAGCAATTACAAAGCCAATAAATACTGGGGGGGGGAGAGGCAGGGAACAAAGACACACCCACAACTCCACCCATATAAAGGACACAAATCCCTACCATGATCCTTTGCAACTTCAAATTACCTGCCAGCACTCAACAGACAGCAACCACACACCCACAGCTCATCCATCACACAAGCCACACACCATCAGCACCACAACAAATAGAAACCTCACATACACCTAGCAAAACACACACTCACACACCTTCACCTGCACACCAACACACACATCACTCATCATCACCACCCATCACCATGCCCCCAAAGAAGAATCACAAGTTCCTAGATAGTGAATTGGAAGTCCTGGTAGATGAGATCCTCAGGGTAGAGCCACAGCTCTTTGGTACACTGGTCCAACAGACACCCATGTCACAGAAAACAAAGATGTGGGAGAGGATCGTCGACAGGGTGAACGCACAATCACCATGTTTGCGCACAAAGACAGACATCCAGAACAGGTGGTATGACGTGCGCAGGAGGGTCAAGGAGCTGCTGAAGAAGGACTACATCTTGAGCCAATACACCGGCAGTGGCCCTCCTGCCAAGCCAGTATACCTCAGGCCCTGGGAGGAGAAGGTGCGGGCCATCCTACCACCAGTGAGCGTCTATGGACTAGAAAACATCCCAGAGCCTGGTGAGTACACAACAAATGTACACAATATTCTGCGACTACACACACACATCACTGTCAAGGGGAGAGTCAAACCATGCACTCTTAGCAAATACACAGCAACCAGAACAGAATCATCCCAAAATGTGTATGTCACTCAGAGAAACACAACACATGCCATCACAAAGTGACATTTAACTGTGTCATCACATGTACAAACACAACTACAACTACAGCTAGGCAGTGGCACAAATATAACTGACAAACACATCCAGACAAGTAGCCACCACTACAACACCAGCACACAGTGAAGCCCACTGAAAGAAAGGAAATATGTGTATGCTGGGCAAGTCAGTGTAGCCAATAGCATGATGGGAGTTGTAGGCACAGATATTGCTCACCCCCACAACTGTCCCATCAACACCACCCTGAACCATGCGCACATCACAGGGAGTGGAAAACAACTTACAAGATGGCTGACACTGGCTACTGCTGTGGGGAGCACAAGGCCCTGCTGGCAACTGTGCACCAACCAACAGCAGGACACCACTGACTGACATCCTGAAAGACAACTTGCACTCCCTGCAATGGAAGCACGTTCCATGGTGGGATATCTGGCTGGGTGGGAAGGAGGACTCACAGCCCTGACCATAGTTACCAGCAGCTTTCTCACACACACCCCTAACACAAACTCCACAAAACTCACCTGGGAGAATGCATTGCCTCACACTCCAATCAAATATCCCACAAAGAACCACAATCCTGGGTCATGCTGAGTGAAGCACAGGGACACACATGGGACTTGTAGCAAAACTAACCCCAGGATAACACTGTCAGCCATCTTGTCAGCACAGGCACACACACCCCACAGGGAAGCAGAGTCAAAGGGAAGGAAGCATGGGCATGCTGGGAAGGGGGTTGGAGGCAATAGCATGATGGGAGTGGTAGTCACAGCTCAACATCCCCCACCCACATGGCCCAGCAAGCTCACACTCAAGCAAGCACACCCCACAGAGAGTGGAAAGCCCCATCAAAGATGTCTGACACTGGTGCTCTGTTGTGGGGAGCACAAGGCCATGCTGGGAACTGGCCACCAACCAACAGCAGGACACCACTGTCAGCCATCTTGCCATTGCTCTCACACTCACACACAGTGAAGTCCACCCAAAAGCAAGTAAGTATGGGCATGCTGGGAAGTGGGGTGGAGGCAATAGCATGATGGGAGTGGTAGTCACAGCTCAACATCACCCCACCCATATGGCCCAGCAAGCTCACACTGAAGCATGCACACCCCACAGAGAGTGGAAAGCCCCATCAAAGATGTCTGACACTGGTGCTCTGCTGTGGGGAGCACAAGGCCCTGCTGGCAACTGTGCAACAACCAACAGCAGGACACCACTGCCAGCCATCTTGCCATTGCTCTCACACTCACACACACTGAAGTCCACCCAAAAGCAAGTAAGTATGGGCATGCTGGGAAGTGGGGTGGAGGCAATAGCATGATGGGAGTGGTAGGCACAGATATTGGTCACCCCCACAACTGTCCCATCAACACCACCCTGAACCATGCACACATCACAGGGAGTGGAAAACAACTGACAAGATGGCTGACACTGGCTACTGCTGTGGGGAGCACAAGGCCCTGCTGGCAACTGTGCAACAACCAACAGCAGGACACCACTGACTGACATCCTGAAAGACAACTTGCACTCCCTGCAATGGAAGCACGGTCCATGGTGGGATATCTGGCTGGGTGGGAAGGAGGAGCGGATGACAACCAAATACAACCAATGCAGACCATGTACACACCCCAACATTCACATAGAAATGCCCAAATAATGCAGGACAATGTGCTACACCAATATCAACCCCTGACTGTGACAACTTAGGACAATGCATTGTACAGGCCCGCATCCAGAGGCACAGTCACAACTGTCAGGTGTGTCAACCATTGATGCCTGCAGAAACATAACATACATTGTGTGTGTCTCCCAAAAACAGGTGATGATGGGGACACAGCAGCAGATGCTGAGGAGTCCTCGTCCCAGGCTCAAGAGGATACGGAGCTCACTGGTGTGGAACAGCCTCTGCCCTCCTCGGATGATGAAGACTTACCTGGCACCTCCGGAGCAAGTCATCATGCAGCACCAGCAGGACCACCAGCTGCACCCCCTGCACCCACCCCTCCAACGACTGTCAACACACATACCACCCCTGCCGACACGGACAGACCAAGGAGCAGCACCACCACCAGCACAGGGACCCTGGACCAACGTGGGGCCATGGACACCACCACCACCAACAACCCACAAGGTGGCCCAGGGTCACCTGTGCCTGCCACCTCAGGTACTGCACGTGTCGCCAGGGGTGGTGGGAGGGTGGGAGACATAGGTCGCTGCTCACAGAGGGGTCTGGACTGCATGATGACCCACAACTGGCACGCATAGCCGATGCGTACCAGTCCAGCACCGGAGAGTTCAGCCAGGTAGTGGGGCTCCTCAGGGACATCAAACAGCAGCAGGCTGCCCATCATGCCCGCTTGGACTCACACATGTCCCGCGTGGAGTCCAAGTGGGACACACTGCAAGAGATGACGGCGGTGCATAGGGACATATTACAATGCCTCCGCCAGATGAGCAGCAACCAGTCAACACCTCCCTGTGTGCCCACAACATCTGCTGCTGAAACAACTGCAACTGCCACAGGGAGGCAGGATGACTCTGGCGAAGAGTCCCTGCACCGCAGCAGCCTGCACTTGAGGATCCCCCCCAAAGAAGAGGGGCCGTCCGAGGAGGGGCAAGTGAGAGGCCGATGGCCATGTGCAACCCCCAGGAAGCCAAAACCTGTTCTGGAGAATAACCTTTGTGCGCAAACTGTTCACCCTGTTGACTGCAACACAACTCTCCCACATGACATGGGAGCTCAAGTTGGACCAATGTCTCTGATTACTGTGGACTTTACTCTGGACATTTCTGCTACCAGGACTTCCAAATTATCTAGGAACTTTGGATCACAATCACAATGTACAGCACCCAACAACCTGTGCACTATACTCACACATGTATGTCAATAAACTCACTTATACACCATACTTGCCTCTGTTGTGATTCCAATGTTGTCTCAGAAGTTGCGATGATGATCGGGGAAATGACACTGTGCATGCTAACTGCTACAGCAAGTACAACACCGGCATGTGAGTCATGGCGACTTCACACATATGGGGGAGGCACACCACCAGGGCTACACAACACATACACACCATGGACATCTGACTCATCGCCTACACTGGTGTTGCCAGGAAATACGTTGCATTGCACAGACCCAACACCTATTCACAGTCTGTGTTAACTAGCCCACTGGTGCAGTAAGCAAATGTCAGTCAGATGTGTGACCACAGACAACGCACATCACATAGTGAAGCACAGGTTTATTACACATTTGCAACATGTTGAAACCACCACAGATGCAAGGTAATCCCACCTGGCAGCGGGCACATAGTCAACAAGTGTAGAAGGAAGGAAGTCCATGGGTGTGGTGCACATCACCTGTAGGGACACAACAGCTACCACCCGGGAAGTCGAATCACGGTGTTGGGGATCACAGTTGACCAAACGACTCTGAAAGTACCCTGTGAAGGACAGAAATGACACACAGTCAAAAGTACTGAAGAACAGGACAGAACTGCAATACTCATGCACAATACATGTTACAAGATACCCACCCAGAACCAAGTTAGCATGTCAACACTGTTGGGGAGTACAGACTACCTGCAAGGACACATCGCTACACGCATACAGACATGTAGCCCATGGACACACTCAAACAGCACCAGAGCACCACCAACACATATCATGCAAACTCACATCATTGACATGCCATCTCTGGATACTCACATTCAGCTGAAGAAGTTGGTGATGAGCTGTGTGCGGACATCACCCTCAACATCATCATCATCATCACTGGCATCGTGGTCCAGGCCAGGATCCTCCACAGGTGGCGGACGTTGGTCATCGTCATCCAGGATGAGAGGCAACTCCTTCCGCACTGCCAGGTTGTGGAGCATGCAGCAGACGATGATAATCTTGCACACCTTTGCTGGGGCATATGGGAGGGACCCTCCTGTCTTGTCGAGGCAGCGGAAGCGGCTCTTCAGGAGACCAAATGTCCGCTCAATCACTCTCCTGGTCCGACCATGTGCCTCATTGTAGCGCATCTGGGCTGGTGTCACAGGGTTCCTGAGGGGCGTCAGCAACCACGGCATGTTGGGGTATCCGGAGTCACCTACATACAGACAATTGCACATTAGCAGAGTTGGAAAAGAGGGTGGAACACTACATAGCAGAACACACACAATGGTACAAAGTCAGTACACACCTACAAGCCAGGCACGCTGGTTCCGCATCTGTGCCATCATCCTCGGGATGCGACTACTCCTCATCACGTACGCATCGTGTGCAGAACCAGGGAAACGGGCACACACGTGTGTGATGCTCATATCTGCAAGACAGACCACCAGTGCATTGACCGAGTGGTAGTGCTTTGCGGTTACGGTAGGCCTGCTCTTGGGCCTGTGGTGGTACCAACGCCACATGTGTCCCATCAATGGAGCCAATGACATGCGGCATCCTCCCCAGGGCATAGAAGTCACTCTTCACGCCAGTGAGTCGTTGGAGTCTAGGGAAATAGATGTACTGGTTCAGGTATATCAACATAGCCTCCAAAACATCCCGGAGCACACGGCTGAACATGGTCTGTGACATCCCACCAGCAGTCGCCAGAGTGTGTTGAAAGGTACCAGTGGCAAAGAAGTGTAGGGCTGCCATCACCTTCACCTTGGGGGTCAGCGCTGTAGGGTACGGACGGCCAGGTTGCAAATGTGGTGCCAAGCGCACTGCCAAATCCTCAATCAGCTGCCTGGTGAAGCGGTACCGTCGGATGCTGTCCCGTTCCACCATCGTTGCCAGGTCAGGGAATGGTCTATGGACAGCTGGTGCCCTGCAGTGCATAGGTGAAGAAAGCAAGATTGTCAGTCACCCCACATATGTGGCATTGAACACACTCAACATCACATGATACATCATAATGAGGCACAAGTACATGATGTGTGCAGTTCCGTACGGATATGTATGGCACATACATGGCCAATATCTAACATCACAGTCCAACAAGTGGCATCAAGAAGTCCCAGGTCATGCCATTGGATACCATGAGGCCGTGTCCCAGTACCCATCTCCTGCTGCCAAATAACAAACACACGCCACAGTGACATGTGAGGACTGATGTGCCCCAGGCATCACAGCTCAACGACAGGTAGATTCCCAGGGACCCTGTATTGCCACATGGACACTGGCATGACATGGTGTATCATGTATACACCACAGCAAAACAACCATGAGCCCCACAGGTAGTGGTCCGTGTTGCCTCGGCAGGACAGACATGGACGTCTGTGACACACACACGCACAACATCAAAGTCCATGCACAAACAACGTGGATGTGGAGACTGCCTCCCATTGTGCACATGAAATCAGAGACATTGTAATCACAACATGCACACAGACTGTGGAGGACCATCAACATTGTGCCAATGGGTCACCCTGGGTTGAACATAACGTCCCACATGGGACTCAGGGGGTATGTGACATGACATACACATACACCACCGTGAACTGTGACCATGCCACATGCTCAGATATGAACAGTTGCACATCACAGTGGTCATGTACACGAAACACCAAGGATTCTGTCCCCATAAACACGTGCACAGCCTGGGGGTGGCTGCCCCCAAGTGACACCCACAGAACAACATGTTCACCCCCATACACGGAATAGGTAATGCAGCCTTACATGCCCTAGGATACAGTTTGGACAGGCTGTGGTGTTGTAGGTGTGCCCCTCACTGCCTGGGAAGTATATGTGGCTGGCATATGTTCACCTGTGACAGGCATGGTGACATATGCCAGTGACTTGTACAGGGATGCGTTGGACAGCAAGGGACCGATCAGTGCGCACACATTGGCCATTGCATTCAATGTGCGCTGGTACGCGTTGTATTGGCAATACGCCTTGGACAGCAATGGACCGATCAGTGCGCACACATTGGCCATTGCATTCAATGTGCGCTGGTACGCGTTGTATTGGCAATACGCCTTGCACAGCAATGGACCAATCAGTGCGCACACATTGGCCATTGCATTCAATGTGCGCTGGTACGCGTTGTATTGACAATACGCCTTGGACAGCAATGGACCGATCAGTGCGCACACATTGGCCATTGCATTCAATGTGCGCTGGTACGCGTTGTATTGGCAATACGCCTTGGACAGCAATGGACCGATCAGTGCGCACACATTGGCCATTGCATTCAATGTGCGCTGGTACGCGTTGTATTGGCAATACGCCTTGGACAGCAATGGACCGATCAGTGTGCACACATTGGCCATTGCATTCAATGTGTGCGGGTACGCGTTGTATCCTATGTACGCGTTGAACAGCAATGGTCCGATCGGTGTGCCCGGCCGGCCCATTGCATTCAATGTGTGCGAGTGCAGCGTTGTATCCTATGTACGTGTTGAACAGCAATGGTCCGATCGGTGTGCCCGGCCGGCACATTGCATTCAATGTGTGCGGGTACGCGTTGTATCCTATGTACGCCTTGGACAGCAATGGACCGATCAGTGTGCGACATTGGCCATTGCATTCAATGTGTGCGGTACGCGTTGTATCCTATGTGACGCGTTGAACAGCAATGGTCCGATCGGTGTGCCCGGCCGGCCCATTGCATTCAATGTGTGCGGGTACGCGTTGTATCCTATGTACGCGTTGAACAGCAATGGTCCGATTGGTGGGCCTCCTTCCACAGTACAGCAAGCTGTATGGGAAAGCAGGGGAGCAGGTGAGTGTTCTGTCCACTGCCTTTCTAAATGTGCATGTTGTCTGACTAGCAAGGCTAACAGTCTGCATGCCACTGGCTAGCAGGCTCACTGAGTAGTTGTCACCCCCCATAGTGTGTAGTTACATGCACTGGACAGGTATAGTGCAGTGACAGTGCATTTTAAAATAGGTTTTACTTCCCAGGCAATGATACCATGTAGTAACTGCTGGCATACTGTCCATAGCCATCGTTGCACTGCCTGTGTACATCATGTGCCCCTGTGATTGAGACATGTATATCCAACTGTGTAATGCACGGATATGTTGCATGTGTAGTAATGGCATTCTCACTTTGTTATCCTCACAGGTTGATGCCCACCAGAAGCAGAAGATATGGCTGACCATCGTCCGGGCAGTGAGATCCGTGGGGGTCTACAAGCGCCGGATCCGCAACTGCCAGAAGAGGTGGCAGGACCTTCGGGGCTGGACCCAGAGGATCGCACGGGTCCAGCTGAAGCTGTCGCCTCCTCGCAGGAGGGGCGGACACCGGACCCTGACCCCCACATGCTGAGGATCCTGGCGGTGGTCTTCCCTGATCTGGATGGGCAGCTGAAGGCCAGAGAGCAGCAAGGAGGGGGTGAGTCCATGTCTGCATTGTGAACTATGTCTGCCATGCTATGTGCCCTCCTCTGGCCTGGTTAAACTTCCACAGTACATCAGTCTTGTGGTCCAGGACCCATGTCCCTCTATTGTGCACTGCCCACTCCTCATCTGATACCCAGGTGTGGCCCTTACAGTCAGGGTATTGTGTCACTTGGGTACTGTGTCCTTGCAGTTTGCTTGACTCAAGGTGGGGGACAGCATCTGTTTCCCTGACTCTGTGGTGGGCATCATGGGTGGGTCCATTGCTTACACATTGCCTGTGTTCTGACATGTGTTCTGCGTGTCATTTTGATATGTGGCCCAATTGCTGAGCTGATCCACCACATGTGCCTGGGGTATCTGGCACACACCCATGCTGCAGGTGGGAACAATGTTTGTGCCCCAGGAGTGTGTATATAACGTGTGTCACACATACTTAGCCAGCTGCCTACTGTCCAGGGCTCATCCCTCATTCATGTGGGACAGGACAGTCATGCCTACTCCAGGCCATACAATACACTCTGTACTCCCACTGCCGTGTATCAGCTGACACGTTTGCTCAGTGATTCGTCCCCTCAGGTGTCTGCCTCTGTGTCAGTGTGCTGTGGCTTCGTTGTCAGGTCTGCTGGGGTGTTCCTCGGTTGGGGCTCCGCATGCCACCGGAGATGTGACCATAGGAGATGATACATGTGTGACACATAGGTGTTTGATCACCTGACCGTGCAGACTGGGGTATGCGAATATGAGGTTCAGGCAGCTGTTTCCCATTCACAGCAGATTGTGATGTGCTCAGGTGCAGAGGGTAGTGTTACAGGTCTCCCATATGTACAATGGGTATAACCTGGACAGATGAGGGTACAGATGATGTGGTGTGTGGGGGATGTACATGTGCACTTGTTCAGCTCCAGGACTTGCATTCCCCATGATCTACTATTGTGACACAGTGCAGAGTGTTGTTGTCTGGCTGCCCTGCCCATGTGACTGGAGACAGTTATGTATGACTTAGCAGGCATGGCTGTGCCATGGCATGTGACTTCCTATTAGTGATCCTGCAGGGGAGTGACATTTGCTACATGCACACCATTGTGGCAATGGCTATCAGGACATGGGTGCATCATGGTGTCTGTCGCTGGTATGCATCACATGCATTTCCTATTTGACTCTGGGCATCCCTTTCATCCGGACACCTGCACTGACTCAGTGGCAAGAGTTGTGATGTGTGCATGTCCACATGCTTCACCGGGTTCTCTGCACTGTCCAAATACTGTGTAGGTGGTGCATGTGTCCACACTGGGGTATTGCCATCCCACAGACACCATACAGATGGGTGCAAGGCCAGGTGGGATGTGAGTGCCATGGTTGACCATCAGACTGACAATTGACTTCTCCTGTTCTGTTTGTGCAGTTTTAGCAATGTTCAACTAAGGATGCCAGGGCTTGCTCTGTAATGTGCTGTACTTACTGTGGTGTGTGCGTTCGGTGCAGGTGACTGATGTCTGTCTGTTTCCCTATTGATTGCAGATACATCCACGGCCACAGGAGGGGACAGCTCCACGGACCAGGAGGAGCCGCAGAGCCAGACTGGGTCAGCAGCCGAGGAGTGGTCGGAGGGACCCAGTGGCACGGAGGGCGAGGGAGCCACACCGAGGAGTCCTCAGCACCATCCACCTCAGCTGAGGACCAGAGCAACTCGGACGATGACTCCCTTATGGAGGCGGGTGTCAGCAGCCACCACACCCCAGCTAGTGTTGCTGTCCCCGCCACCACCACCACCACCACCGCCCTCCCGTTGGCTCCCATTCCCGAGGTCCGTGGAGGCTCCCATGTTCGGGAGCGTGTCTCCTTCGGGCCAGGCACCGCACCCCCTGCACCTGTGTCCCCTGCTGCCCTGAGTGAGGAGTCTGTGTACCTCCTCCGCCAGCTCCATGTAGGACAGACAGCGATGCTGAGTGTCCTCCATGCACACACCAGTCTGTTGACTCAGCTGGTGTCATTCATGGAGGGCATCTCATCGGGCATGTCTGACCTACAGAGGGGCAATAGGTCCATGGACTCCTCCCTGACGGCAGCAGTGTCCCTCCTCCGACAGTCCCTCACCCCTCCTGCCTCTGCCCCATCCACACTCCCCAGCACCTTACCCGTCCCAAGCACACACACACTGGCACAGGCACACACCAGCACAGACACATGCAGCACACGGACACACACGCCAGAAACAAGACGCACACGCACGCACCGTCAGGGGACTGCAACCACACTCACAGGGGATGGGGCACAGGCACAAACACACGCATCCACAAGCACTGCGCAGTCCTCAGTTGCCTCTCCCTCCAAAGACCCCTCCCTTGCCTCACCTGCAACCCCAAACACACAGCGGCTCTTCCTCTGTGACCTTGGCCTCTCCCCTCCGACCCAGCTGATCCAGCATTCAGGGGGAAGAGGAAGCCCACCCACACGGAGCGGAGTGCCCCTGGCCCCCGGACACCATCCCCCAGGCGCGGACCGACTGAGGCCCCCACCCGCAAGTCCCCCGGTCCCGGAAGAGCAAGACCCCGCCGCCGCCCTGCAGCTCAGGCACCAAGTCTCCTTCCTCCATCCCTCAGGCCCCCACTCCACAGGTGCCCCCACCACACCCTGCCCCAGGTTCCCCCACCCACAGATACACCATCCCCAGAAGGGTCAGGCCTTCTCCCCCTGCCACTTGCTCTTCCGGCCCCACACCCCCGCTGCGCTTGTCTGTACCACTGATGTGGTGAGGGTGTCCTCCCCTCTGTCCTGCCCACCTTTCCTGATCCCCATTCTCCTCCCCTGGAGGTGGGCACTGCAGTGGAGTCCACTATCACCCTGTCTGACTTGGGCGCTGCAGTGGCGGACCTGTCCACTCCATCTGCAGGGTCCACTGCAGTTGTGCCGGCACCCACAACATCTGAGTCATGCCCCCAGTTGTGCCGGCACACACCATGTCAGACACCTCCACTGCAGTTGTCAGTGGCTCTCCAGCACCCACCACCCCTTCCCTGCCTCCTCCTGGTGAGCCCTGATCCTGTCCCTGCGGTGCCTGGCCTGCCCCCGTATGCCCCTCCTAGGGGATTGTCCCCGGTTGTGATCAGTGCAGGCATGCATAGGGTGACATCTGCCACTGTCACCCTGTATAGACTTCCTTGATGGACTGGCCATTGGCCTTTGTTGATACCTTGCAGTTCTTCCAAGTTTTGAACCCACATGCTGAATAAAGCAACTTTCTGTTCTCTAGTGGTTTTGCTTCTGATGTACATGATGTTGATGATGCTAACCGTGCCCTTGCTGCAGTGATGGTGATTTTTGGACTCATGAAAATGAAGTGTTACTGTGCATGAACCCATGTGTTCCAGGGGACAGTGTCCTATCCTGTGGTGAATCCATGTCGTCCTTAGCAGCATCTGAGGGTGTCATGTATTCAATATTTGGCAATGGGATTTCCTACTTACATTAGCAATGTCACATCTGTGGGTTCCACCCATGCACATCTGTTGTGTTTGCCATTGTTCAATTAGTCTAGTTCCCTGACCGTGTGGCCATCTCCACTGGACATGCAGGTTTGGGCATCAATGGGGAAGGACTCTTCTGTGTTGTCAGTGCAACTTGCTATACATGTGTGTTGGATCTGTGCTGTTGATTTCGTTGACATTCCCATGACCAGGCTGATGTGACGGGAGCCTTCATTTGGTGCTAATTGTTGACTGTGTGACCAAGTGTTCTGCTGACATGATGGAGCCCTACTGATGCGACATATGGCACAGCTTTCCTCACACAGGAGTGGAGTCCCCTCATGGCAGTGTGTACTCCTGTGACATCTCGTGCGCCCAAGGTGTGTGTTGTATGAGCATGTGTGTGTGTTCACTTCCATGTTGCTGTGCATGCTGGGATCCCTAGTGATGTTCCTGTTTGTGATGCTTGCTGAGTTGAGCTATGTTCCCCCAAAGTCTTCTCCCTGGGTTCTCTGTGATGTGGGTGCATGGCACATTACTGGTCATCAGGGTGTCACCCATAGGTGTGTTTGCTGTCAGGGCTGAGTTTGTGGGCAGACGCTGATGTGTCACAGTCCGGATTCCCCTTTGCACTTGTTGTTGACACCTGTCATGTGATTTCTGGTTTGTGTTAGCTTTCATTGGTTGTGACACGTTGTGTGTGTGACTGCTGGCACTCCTCAGGGCTGCAATGTTGGTAGTTGTCTATGTGTGTCCTTTGTGGGTGACCTTGGCTTCTTCATAGGTGTGTGACTGTGGCTGGGATCCCATTGGTTGGTGTGGTATTGCCGTCATGTCCATGTACAGCGTAGTGTGCAGTGTGTCAGACATTCAGGAGTCTGGTAGAGTGGCCATGTGTGATGTGTTCCTGCACCTTGGTTCCCACCACCCCCTGGGATTGTCATGGGTGCATGTGCAATGTCACCAGTGCATGTGAGCTTCACTGCTGCACATTGTTGGAGGTCGAGGTGTGTGGTGTTGAGTGTGTGCAGATGAGAGTTGTTGCCCGGCTAGACCCCTGCCTCCATGTTGGCCTTGGCTGACAGGCCGTGCTGGTTGATTTGTGCTTGTGTAGGTGTGATGGTAGTTTGTTGCTCAGGACACATGACTGTGGTTCACAGTGTGAACGACATCTAGCTTTGTCATCACAGTGGGATTGTAATGCAGCCCAGGGTCACCACATTGTGGGGGCCCTGGGTGTGGTGCTGTGGTGTCTGTGTGTCTTGCTGTGTCAGTTGCTGTTCCTACATGCTTGTGTGACATGTGTGATTTGTGCTCCCACTCATCTGACAATGCCTGATTGCCCACATAGGGGATTTGGATCCATGAGTTACCTTTGTGTGGCACTGTATGCACATCTGTGTAATTGGTATTCAGGCCTCCTCATGTGTTGTGTGTTTGCCTGGGGACACTGGTACCCCCCTCACCTGTTGTGTTTGATGTGCAGTGTGGGTCTGCCTGTTTGTGTTTGTGCATCTGCACCACTGCATTGGCATATCTTTAGTGTGCCATTGGCTGTATGTTGTTTGGTGTGTTTGCCCTGCTGTCCCTGGGACTCCTAGGTCATCAGTCAGCACAATGATCATTGTGTGTGTGCCCCATTGCTGCCATGGTATGGTATCTGTTCACCTCCCTTCTACAGTCTCCACTGGGTATCTGAATTTGTGTGCCCATTGGTGCAAATATGTGGGTCTGCATTCTGATGGTCACTTCTGTCATTGAGTCATTGATGAGTGTTGACAGTGTCAGCCCCCATGGGTGATGTTTGTCTGCACATGGCCAAAGGTATGTCTTGTTTGCACTGCACTGTTTGCCTCCCCCATTCTATGTTGCTATGGGACACAAGCACTACTTTGCCACTGATGTGTTTGTTGTTCTGTGACCAGGAATAATCCATGCAGTTTGGCAGTTGCAGCTTATTCTTTGTCAACACATACATTTTGGTCACTGTGATGATGGGGGTTTGGACCCCATTGCCACAATGTTCAATATGTGCTTCAGCTATGGACCCCACACTCACATTTTGGTCACTGTGATGATGGGGGTTTGGACCCCAATGCCACAATGTTCAATATGTGCTTCAGCTATGGACCCCACACTCACATTTTGGTCACTGTGATGATGGGGGTTTGGACCCCATTGCCACAATGTTCAATATGTGCTTCAGCTATGGACCCCACACTCACATTTTGGTCACTGTGATGATGGGGGTCTTGGATCCCAATGCCACAATGTTCAATATGTGCTTCAGGCTATGGACCCACACTCACATTTTGGTCACTGTGATGATGGGGGTCTTGGATCCCATTGCCACAATGTTCAATATGTGCTTCAGCTATGGACCCCACACTCACATTTTGGTCATCTGTGATGATGGGGGTCTGGACCCCACTGCCACAATGTTCAATATGTGCTTCAGCTATGGACCCCACACTCACATTTTGGTCACTGTGATGATGGGGGTTTGGACCCCACTGCCACAATGTTCAATATGTGCTTCAGCTATGGACCCCACACTCACATTTTGGTCACTGTGATGATGGGGGTTTGGACCCCATTGCCACAATGTTCAATATGTGCTTCAGCTATGGACCCCACACTCACATTTTGGTCACTGTGATGATGGGGGTTTGGACCCCATTGCCACAATGTTCAATATGTGCTTCAGCTATGGACCCCACACTCACATTTTGGTCACTGTGATGATGGGGGTTTGGACCCCATTGCCACAATGTTCAATATGTGCTTCAGCTATGGACCCCACACTCACATTTTGGTCACTGTGATGATGGGGGTCTGGACCCCACTGCCACAATGTTCAATATGTGCTTCAGCTATGGACCCCACACTCACATTTTGGTCACTGGGATGATGGGGGTTTGGACCCCATTGCCACAATGTTCAATATGTGCTTCAGCTATGGACCCCACACTCACATTTTGGTCACTGTGATGATGGGGGTTTGGACCCCATTGCCACAATGGTCAATATGTGCTTCAGCTATGGACCCCACACTCAAATTTTGGTCACTGTGATGATGGGGGTCTGGACCCCACTGCCACAATGTTCAATATGTGCTTCAGCTATGGACCCCACACTCACATTTTGGTCACTGTGATGATGGGGGTCTGGACCCCATTGCCACAATGTTCAATATGTGCTTCAGCTATGGACCCCACACTCACATTTTGGTCACTGTGATGATGGGGCTTTGGACCCCATTGCCACAATGGTCATGGCCTGCTTGCATTGTGGGTGCCACACACATTTATGTGTGGCACTTGTGATAGGGGGTCACATTGTATGTCCACAGTCCTGTTCAGTGTTGTAGGCATTTGACACAGTCTACACACGCTTGTCATGGTGTTGGGGGGATGTCTTTGTGTTGCATTCTTTCTGCTGGTGTGTGCTTCTTGTGGCATGTATTTGCCATCCTGTGAGTGGGGGTGGTAGTAGTAGGCATCCAGCCCCCCCTGGGTAGAGGTGGTAGTAGTGGTAGGCACCTGGCACCCCCATGGGTAGAGGTGGTAGTAGTGGTAGGCACCTGGCACCCCCTGGGTAGAGGTGGCAGTAGTGACAGGCATCCAGCCCCCCATGGGTAGAGGTGGTAGTAGTGGGAGGCACCTGGCACCCCCTGGGTAGAGGTGGTAGTGGTGGGAGGCATCCTAGCACCCCCATGGGTAGAGGTGGTAGTAGTGGGAGGCACCTGGCACCCCCTGGGTAGAGGTGGCAGTAGTGGTAGGCACCTGGCACCCCCTGGGTAGAGGTGGCAGTAGTGACAGGCATCCAGCCCCCATGGGTAGAGGTGGTAGTAGTGGGAGGCACCTGGCACCCCCTGGGTATAGGTGGCAGTAGTGTTAGGCACCTGGCATCCCCTGGGTAGAGGTGGTAGTGGTAGGCACCTGGCACCCCCTGGGTAGAGGTGGTAGTAGTGGTAGGCACCTGGCACCCCCTGGGTAGCGGTGGCAGTAGTGACAGGCATCCAGCCCCCATGGGTAGAGGTGGTAGTAGTGGGAGGCACCTGGCACCCCCTGGGTAGAGGTGGTAGTAGTGGTAGGCATCCTGGCACCCCCATGGGTAGAGGTGGTAGTAGTGGGAGGCACCTGGCACCCCCTGGGTAGAGGTGGCAGTAGTGGTAGGCACCTGGCACCCCCTGGGTAGAGGTGGCAGTAGTGGTAGGCACCTGGCACCCCCATGGGTTGAGGTGGTAGTTGTGGTAGGTACCTGGCACCCCATGGGTAGAGGTGGTAGTAGTGGTAGGCACCTGGCACCCCCTGGGTAGAGGTGGTAGTAGTGGTAGACACCTGGCACCCCCTGGGTAGAGGTGGTAGTAGTGGTAGGCACCTGGCACCCCCTGGGTAGAGGTGGTAGTAGTGGTAGGCACCTGGCACCCCTGGGTAGAGGTGGCAGTAGTGACAGGCATCCAGCCCCCCATGGGTAGAGGTGGTAGTAGTGGTAGGCACCTGGCACCCCTGGGTAGAGGTAGCAGTAGTGGTAGGCACCTGGCACCCTCTGGGTAGAGGTGGCAGTAGTGACAGGCATCCAGCACCCCATGGGTAGAGGTGGTAGTAGTGGTAGGCACCTGGCACCCCCTGGGTAGAGGTGGCAGTAGTGGTAGGCACCTGGCACCCCCTGGGTAGAGGTGGTAGTAGTGGTAGGCACCTGGCACCCCCTGGGTAGAGGTGGTAGTAGTGGTAGGCACCTGGCACCCCCTGGGTAGAGGTGGTAGTAGTGGTAGGCACCTGGCACCCCCATGGGTAGAGGTGGTAGTAGTGGTAGGCACCTGGCACCCCCTGGGTAGAGGTGGTAGTAGTGGTAGGCACCTGGCACCCCCTGGGTAGAGGTGGTAGTAGTGGTAGGCACCTGGCACCCCCCTGGGTAGAGGTGGCAGTGGTGACAGGCATCCGGGCCCCTATGTGTATATGTGGCATTGGTGATGGGCATCCCGCCCCTATGGTGCTGCTGTTTCTGGAGTAAGTAATTTCTGCATCCCTGTGTGTGTGTGTGATATGTCGGGTACGTGTAGTTTGTGTTTGTGGTTGGTGTCTGACTTACCTTCTCCGCCGTACGCGTCCGTGCCTGTTCCGGTAGTAGATGTAGAATATTGGTAGGATCGGAACGATGGGATTCATTGTTGGTCCGTCTCGTTCGTCTTCGTCGTTGCTTCGCCTCGTCCTCGTCGCTGGCGTGTTCGTCTCGTAGCCGTGGATCGTGTTGTGGCACGAATCGGAGCTTATGTGCGCCTCTCCCGGATGCTTTGACGTGCCGTGCGTAGCGACGGGTTCGGCGCGTACGGGAAGCGCATCGTACTTGTCTGGCCGGACGGGGCTGCTTTTTGGCTTCCGGGCGACTCGTATCTGCGTTTACGGATCCGGCTCGGTCGGGGATCAGGACCTGGATTGGGTGAGTATGACTCGGTCGGAATCTGCGCTGTTGTGCGCATCGTACTTGTTCGTTCGGATTCATGTGCGGATCAGTCGGGAAACAGGCATTCGCATGGCTTTTTTCCCGACCGAATGGCGTTGGGTGCGTCTCCGACCGAGATCGGAATCGACCCCTATGTATTAGACTCCACTGACACGATATTCTATGCAGTCCATGCACCTCCCATGAGCATATAAAATGCACACACTCTTTACTGATACCATTATTATGTTAACATATGTTTTTAGATGGTAATTTAATACTGCTTACACTAGCATGTCAAGACACCTCTTATCTGCACATGGTCTCTTTTCAGTGCACCTCTGAATTTTATTATTATCCATTTACATTGCACCGGCACAGGAGACCTAAGTCTGTCTTCAGTGCCCCCACCTCTCCCTCCATGGTGAGTCAGCATTCAGCGCCTGCACGCATTGCTTTGCCATGCGTGATTTATGCCTGTATATAATCCAGTAGAAACCGGCCCTCCGTGTCTTTCGTTCGCACGGATTCCTCCACAGAACAGCGGTGAGTAAGCAGCCATTTAGTGTATCTGTCTAGAGGACTTGACTTTGTTGGTCTGTCAGTCGTTTTCACGAGTTACTGTATTTTTACTCCCCTTTTTTACTTGACTTCTAGACGCGCAGGAAACTTCAATGTTCCAGCCCGTTTTTCTAACGCAGGTAATTAGGTTTATTTAAACTCGGTTTCTCGTGTCAGTGGGATATCATGTTACTTTTCCAGCCATTACCCAAGGTTTCTGAGTCTCTGGAACTTTTCTGGAACTTAGCTGGATAGATTCCCTAGCGCTCTAATTAGGTTGTTTGGTGGGTTTTTTAACTCTGACTTTCATTTCACTTTAAAGCGTGTTTCTAAGCATTTTGACCATATGGTGCTTTCAGTGGGCCTCCTATTCGTTTTGGCAGACTAGTTTTCTATTTTGCATGTCTGTACACTGCTTTGTCTCAACCCGGTTCATTTGTGCTGAACTTAACCCTTTTGAGTTAGACCGTATATTGATCTATGGAATCCTGATAGATGCACCATTTACATGTGCGTGATTTTACGATGTTTCACTAATTGTGTGTGCATATTTGCACGGTTCTGTTAAGATTCTACCATGTATACTTTGTGCCATCAGCCATTTGATTAGGCATACAACCTGACATATGCACTAAGGCCGGCGCGTAAATTTATGGTGGTTTACTATTTGTGTGTGCATGTTTGCACGGTCCTGTTCTGCTTCCCTGCTTCAGACTACATGGCATTAGCAGATTGATTAGGCTTGCAACCTGATGAATGCACTATTTCATGCGCATAATTTTATGGTGGTTCACTTTTTGTGTGTGCATGTATGCACGGTCCTGTTCAGCCCTCATTTTTTATTTCAGATTATTTGCCTTCAGCCGATTGATTAGGCTTACTACGGTGATATCCACCCGTATAGTGAGTGATACCTGGATTTATTCCTTCACATATTTCGGCAACATTAAGATTTTAGAATAATGATTCAGCATCTTATTTTCACAGGTGCTGTTTTTCACCCCCTTCTGGTTACTCAGAGCCCCACAGGCCCCCGCATAACTTCAGCCTCTCCAGCAGGCGTCTTATGGTAAGTTACCACTCTCTCCATCCTATAGATATATTTTGTGATCTGTATGACACTACATTTTTAAGTCATTTTTATGCTCTTCCCTAGATCCCCTCACCCACCCTTACACCACAGTCCTGATGAAGACCCCGGCTTAAGGATTGAAATAGCCTACTGATATATTGGGGTCGAAATGTCGACATTCTCTCATCAAGCCAGTTTTAACACCAGAGATTTAGTACTGTGTTAACTATAACCATGGCTATACAAGCTTTTTTGTAAATATTGTGATTAATAGGCTCGATCAAGGAGCCACTTGTCTTCTGAGTAATATATTGCCTTATCTTGATGCAAACTACATTCTTGAAGTCACTACCCCTACCTCACTTGAATCACCATCACTCCACCTTCCCTTTTTTTCCCCTTTCTTTTCTCACCTAGGGATATCATTGTATATAATAATGTATGAATTATGTTAATAATATACCAACGCTCAGTGTGAATTAAACACTAGGAGCAACCAATTTTTTGTCTTAGTTTTATTTATGTTGTAAGTTTGGATTTAGAATTGTATGGTCGTATTCTGGGACCACTGTTCTTATGTACTGACCATTACCCAGGTCCCAGAGACTAGTATTGGGTTTACCCTTCTTAGGTAACAATCCACTATGGGACACAGCGCTGTTTGACATTAGGCTGAGCTGTAGTAGATGTGGGTGCACTGACCCCATGGCAGTGATAGATACAATGTCAATGGGTGCTAAGACGAATTTAGCATGAAGGGCACCTCTGATAAGGTGCACCCTTGACCTACCACAGTGGGGTATAAGGAAATGTTGCAGCGCTGCGGCAAAATCTACATCGCCGAGCTGCGTCATTTCCAAAATGCAGGGAGGCGCCATATTTACAAGAATACGGTGCACCCCTGTGTTTTCCCTAGCGCAAAAAAGAGCTGCCTAGCACCAACACAGACACCCTTGAGCCATAGTGCAAGGGTGCCTACATTGCAGGGATGATTGTTTATGTGCAGGATTGTGTCCCTTCCTGCACAAAAACAATAATTAATGGCATTTTGTTTTTTCTATGGATAAAGCAAAATGGAGGAGAAATAAAAGTATTTCTCCTCGTTGT
Organism: Calotriton arnoldi; assembly: GCA_963921515.1. Taxonomy (NCBI): domain Eukaryota; kingdom Metazoa; phylum Chordata; class Amphibia; order Caudata; family Salamandridae; genus Calotriton; species Calotriton arnoldi. Next base: position 242,454 of record CAWUFW010012996.1, on the reverse strand, counting down.
GCCCATCTAATGCCTGCTTTGGCATGTCATTCGTTTTTGGTGCTGCCTCAGAGTTACACTTCCTCATAAATCTGGGGCAGCATGATCCCTGAACAGCATCAACTCACACATAAGTTCACTGTCAGCACACATAGTATACACATGCAAAGACTATAAACAGGTCAGCTCCACTATTCACACCCAACACCTCAATCCCTGTCCATTATTACATGCATTGCACATCCCAATACACCAAAAAACACACTTTTGACCTATTGCGTCAAAAAAATGACTCATGACTATTAAGCGTGATTTTTCCAGCCATCACATCAGCCAAATATGACGCTTCCCAGCCGACGTGTACTAAAAACTGAAATGTACCTTGTCAGGCCTTGTGTGAAATTGATGGATTGACTGGTAGCTTAAAAAAAACGACCCTTCGGCTGAAAACGTGACACATGCACCCAGGAAGTGAAGTAATGGATAAAGGAAAGTGATGTAATGGATCCTGCATGCTGCAAACCAGGAGCTGTTAAGTTCATTTTCACTTAAGTCACAGTTTTTCTGTCTGAGCTTGGGAGTGGTGGCCTTTTCATTATGCTGGAGAGTGGTTTTGGTGTGATTAGAGCTGGCTCATCGTGTCTGCTGTCCTTGTCATGTCCCTCGAGTCTTTTTTGTGCTTAATTGTTGTATATTGTTGTGTATTGTCCTGTATGCTGTCGGGTTGTTCATCCTTCGGGGTATTTTTGTTAAAGGGGTAGTATTGGGGGTAGTAGTGGTTTTTTGGGGGGTTCAGTTTTGTTTGGGTATTGTGATTTGGGTGGTATCATGCTGGGAGGAGTCGGTGTTACCCCTAGATTGAGCAGGAGTTTGAGAGCTTACTGTGGCTGGTCACACATTACCTGTCTGCCATGATAGCCAAGGATACCCCGTGAAGATCCGGAAACAATGCTGGGAGAGTATACGCCTCCAGATGCAGAGGATGTTTGCAGTGGACAGCAACACCCACCAGCTAAAACATCGCTGGGCCAATGTGGTCGGCATGGAGTATGGCCTTCTGGATTATGTTGGCATAGAAGTTGTTGGAGCAACTGGTAAGTATACATGATTTGCCTGATATGCTTTGTGTCTCATGTACCCATTGATGATTTGTGGTAACATTAAGTATGGCTCACATGACTTTTGGCTCAAATTAACCATGTCCCTATGCAAAAGCGGCAAATGCCGTGGCTATAGTGCTGGCACGATCTGTGCACCTGTGCTATCTGTGATACTGTGCAGCCCACACAAGTATTTATGTACCTGTAGGTGATACAAATGAGTCCCAGGGAAGGATTGAGTGGATGTACTTGCCCATAGCCCATCCAGACAACTAAGATGATGACAGACCAGGTAGTGCAGATCTGCTTCAGAAGTGCTTATTTCACAACAGGCATTTGTCAGGTAAAGTTGTGATGGGCCATTACAGAACATATGTTACACATAATTGCACTGCTGGGATGTCACTTCTTACATTGTCAAAGGTGATGCACTGGCCGCGCAAGGGCCTGGTAAATCAGGCCCATTATGATGTGCCGATGAACCTCCCCTGGGTTGTCAAGCATTAATGACGCCTGCCATGGCTTACACTTCTTAGATAACCTCTGAATGTCGCAAAACACATATCACTGGTCTTGAACAGCATTTCTTATGTAAAAGGTATGGCTCCTTGATGTTCACTATAGCTACACTGTGCTTTGTGCTGACTTGACTAACTACATACCTCTGAATGCATAGCAAATCCCATATGCTGCCTTTGCATGGCCTCATGGAGGTGGTTTTGAGGCCAGAGCCACTGGAGCTGTCCTTACATGTGAGACTCACATAGTACATGCCTCTAGTATGAGAGGTCCAATGTATGGCAGATGGGAGCCTACTCACATTGTACTGTATCCAAGGGTATGCTAGCCTGAATATGACACATTTCAACCTATTGCATATGTGTTAATGTTCAATTATGGTATTTCAAACTTGGAGATGCATGGAACATGTGTGACAATATCATGCACTCAGCAGCACTGACAGGTACAGAACTCACCTAACTCAGGGAACAAGTATGCATAATGTGAGATGTACGTAGCATACTCATTTCCTGGTTTCAGCATTTAAGAGGGCCTGGGTATTGCACTACCTTGCTGAGTATGGTATGTGATTTATGGAGGTGCAGAGAATCATCAAAGTCAGCTACCATAGTGAAAGTTGGCAGTGATTAGGTTCATCATGACCTGGTTCCACAAATTGACCAACATGTGCATGTTTAGGCTCTTCACATGTATGTACACTTCAGCCATCCTTATCAATGTGTATCATTCAGGCATGTCAACTGTGGCATTTTATTACTCATAACCTGAAGGGTTACATAGCCAATAACTATGCATATGTACTTTGCTTCTGATGCATATCAGATTGGTGTTCTAAGTTTACTGATGTGTTTTGCATGTTATGTCTTGTAGGTGGACCCCATCATACACATGTGGTGAGGTGAATAACTTTAAGGACCCCAACTTCACCAGTAAGTGCCTTCATCAAGGCTAATTGTGTAGTGCAAGGATTGAGTGTGGTGGTAGATGCTGTGTGACTTGCCAGATTCAATGTGCATCCCTATCACAAAAAAACTTTGTATGAAGATAAATAGATCAGGAAAAGTGGATGTTAAGTGTTGCTGTCTATCAGCCTCTGACTACTGCCAAGAACACTTTGCCAATTTGAGATGGACCACATGATAGAGACCTGACATGGGAGCCATGATCACCGTGGCAGACTATGCAGATATATGTGTTAGTGGATACACATCTGAACATGGATGTGGTAGTGAACAATTTGAAATGCATGTCAGTTGCACATGCTATGATATTGTGAGCATGTAATGAGCAGAGGCATGGTCCACCATGGGCTAATAACAGTTCAGATATGGCTTAGTTTAGGTTAGTATAGTGATACTGTAGGGATAGTGGTCTTAAGGTTTTTGTAGGGGTGGGTTAGATTTTTTAGTGGGTAGGGTTTTGTTTTTTGGAGTGGGGGTTGATGTGTTTCATATGTATAAAAATATATATTTATTTATTAAAATATTTTTTTAAAAACAACAAATATATGATTATTTAGGACTCTATGTGTACGTAGTTGATGTATAGGTGTAGTTTCTGTTGTCCTTGTGTTAAGTCCTGCCTTAAGGGGGTTGGGGGGTTGATGTTTATCATGTCGTGCTAAAAGTGTAGCGTAAGGTAGGTTAAGTTAAGGTAGATTTAGATACTAGGTAGGATAAGATAGTGTAGGTTAGAATAGTTAGTTAGTATAGGTAGGTAGTTTTATATTTTTGTACTTTTCTATTGACATTGAATGTCATTTTTTGCTACATACAGGTCTACGTGATGATTTACTGTGTAAGAGTTAGCATGTGTGCTCAGGTAATGTTATGTACATGCATATGTCTTTGCTAGCAGTGTTTTGAACATGTGTGAGTAGGTGTCTTTCCTATGGAAAGGGATCTGTCTGGTTGGCCATGACTTTACATCATTTAACTATGAGACATTGTTGAGCAGTGAACGTGGCTATCATGATGGAAATTGTGCACAATACAAATCATGTGTTCACATACAATATCTCTGTGTGGGTGCGTCATGTAACATGACTTAGATGGATGTTGTGGTCAAAAGCATTTGCCCAATTAGTTGCTTTTTGAACTCACACACTGATTGCTTCCCCATACCCACTCACACTTGCAGCATTTACTTGTCAGCGCAATGTTGTATGCTTGCTTGTAACCATGGGTGTACTTGTGGGGTGAATTTATTCACCATTAACATTGACTGCATGACACCAGTTGAACTTGATGCTTGCAACCTTGAGTAAGCACTTGTTAGTCAACACACAAAATGTGTTCACCATCTATATTACACTCTCACTGCCTAGCATTGTCACTGACTCCACAAGAAACATGTTCCTTTGGCAAGTAGTTGGAGTATGTGCCTCACAGAATGGCCAATGGTCAACCTAGTCCTGACCCCTACAGAGACACAACACACAGGTAGTTCTAAGTGCATTTATTTACATGTGCAAATGTTGAAAAGGCTCACAGGTAAAGTTAATTGGACAACAACCACAAAAGATATTTATAGCCAGTGGATGTCCAGACATAGTCCATGTGGGGAACAATGCACAGGGCATGTAGAGGAGAGGAGTGCTTCCGTCAGGAGGATGACCACAATGTCATTAGGGAGGAAAGGCCACATTGGCAGCCCACAAATGGCCAAGGTGAACAGTGCGAAGTCAAAATGAGGACAGTGGCAGCATATGTTAGCACAGGGCAAAGGAGAAACTGGGAATGTAGCAGAGATGAATGCTCCCAGAGACTTCTTCGTTGGAAAGAGGTGTCGTCCACATCTTCATACTCTGATGTGAGCAATGTCTTCCATGAGGGTGGTGTTGGAGGAGCAGCAGCCATGGGAGGCACAAACACATAAGGGGCGGAAGACGTGGATCCCGTGCCTGTGCAGCATTCTTCTGTTTCAACACATGGGGCAGCACATCAGCAAGGAGGATCTGCTGGTTTTGCAGCACAGTGGCAACGTTGTGGTGGTAGGCAGCCATGGCAGCAAAGTGGAAGTCCTGCGTCCAGTACATGGATTCTAAGATTGTTCTCATTGCCCTCAGCTGGTTGCCACTTTGGCAGGGAGTTGTTCATGCCTCTGCCTCATGACGCCAGCGCTGTCAGCCAGGGACTGCTGGAGGCCACAGAGCGGAAAGTCGGTGCCTCCGATGGCGGCAGTGTTTTCCCTATTGGGACTGAGGCACCCAAGGTCTCCCTCCAGGGTGGCCGTCACAGTCTCCATCCGCACCTGCACCTGCTCTACCATATCCCACTGGACTCCTGCCACAGTACGTTAGAAGGTAATCTGTGGGTCCTCGGAGTCCAGAGGTCTGGGTAGGGTGGCAGGTGGTGCCTGTTGGCTGGTAGGCAGGGTAAGTGGAGACACCACAATGCTGCTGACCCTCCCCATGTCTTGAGCTGGTGTGCCAATGGAGTCCAGGAGTTCTTGGAGGGTGTCCTTGTCAGTGGTTGGCAATAGTTGTCATCATCCCCATCATTACTGAAAGCCGGGACAGCGTGCTGGACAGGAGGTGAGGGTTCATCCTCTGCAATGAGTTGGGAAATGCTATTGCTAATGTCTTCTATGTTGACTTGAGTAATGCAGTTGACAATCAAGGTGCAATACATTACACTTTCAGTTTCTCACTGATGCGTAGGACAGCTTTTAGGCAAGGGTATGGATTGCAAATAGCACTGTATTTCCCCTCAGATGACAGGATCTCAGCATTGTTCTCACTACCACTGTGTGCCTGCTCTGAGTGGATGGGCCCTGTCAAACCATTCACATTACCATCACTGACGTTCAAGCCATTTCATCAGGACTAGAGTTGATTATATGCAGGGTGTCACATGTCGTTTTCATCAGACCCATGCACTTGTATGTGTACATGCCTCCTCTGGCTGTTCCAAATTTGGTCCTGGCAGTCGACTTACTGCCACACAGTGATGGCAGCCTGATCACACATTGACTATTATGTGCCTAAAACACCTACATTATGAGTGACCATATCCAATAGACTGACATGGCAGGCTGCACCCCAGATAGTAGTAGTGCTGGGAATGGTGACATGTACCAACTAAGGGGGCATATTCACATAGAAATGGCACAACACAGCGGTGCAAGCACTTTATCTGCGTCAACCTGTATCATTCCCCAAACACAGGAAAGCACCATATTCACAAGGATATGGCACATCCCATGTGTTTTCCCTTGCGCTGGCACTGATAAAAACAGCCAAGCACCCAAGGTGCCTCGGTGGGCGCATGGCTGTTCTTTTTGCAGCGGCACAGGGGTGAGCACAGGGGTGGCACATATTATTGTAAATACAGATCATCCATGCATTTTTGCCATGATGCAGCTCACCACTGCAGATTTGTTTGCATTGACGCACTGCGCCATTTCACTGTAAATATGCCCCCTGGTCCTCTGGTCTACATCACTTGCATTTACCCCCACACTCAGTCATAGTTAGTAGATGAGAGGAGTTCAGGTGGTCTCTATCATGGCAGCTGGCACCTGTGTGGTCTGAGCCTGCATGCCCAGGACAGCTGCGTACCATGTAGTTTAATCTAGGCGACTATGGACATTACTCTTGAAATGTCCCTATGTCTATGTACTACCCATGGCCCTCATATCCCCCACCCCCTCAGGTGTGTTGTTTCTCCTGTGAGATACCAATTCTATGCTAGGGATTTGGAGGCTAGGTTATAGAGCATGGGCCCATGTGAGACAGAGGGGCATCTTTCATAGACATGTGGTTCCAGCGGCAGAATTCATCTTGCTGCGCTAAGCTGTGTGAATAGGTAAGTGCAGGGTTGCACTGTATTTAAAACAATACAACACATCCCTGTGCTTTCCTTTATGGTGGTACACATTCAGCTGGCTAGCACCAACGCAGGTACCCTTGCACCATGGGTCCCTGCTTTGGCAGACGTCTTCTGTTTGTGCGCAGGTGCTGGCAGTAAGGACAGGAATGCGCCATATCTTGTAGGTAAGGCACATTGCTTCCCTCTTCTTTTGATGTAGGATTGGCTTGCAACACTTCCCTACGCCAACATATTACAAAAATACCCAGGAGCCTTCCATTGATGTCATGTCTAACCACTAATGAGCCAGGAGTCTACGCTTTGACTTGCAGACAATGCTGCAAAGTGCAGGGACATAGATGCCTGGACTGCACAACATTACATAGTTACCCAAATTGGCCCTTGTTGGAACTTACTCTGTTGCTGATGTAGTTCATCATAACCAGCACTGTCCTGTCCGCATCTCCAACCACTGACTCTTCAAAGATGACTACGGACACCTGCTCCTCCAAGGAATCTGGCTCCTCCTGGGGCGCTGGACTACCACCTCCTGTCTGCAATGCTGCCTTGAAATTAATTGCCAGTTTCTCCTTTATCTTGCACTTACAATCATACCAGTGTCTCTTACAGTCAGTCAATGTCTTCTTGACTTTAGCAACTCTGTTTACCTTGTCCACTATGGACTTCCAAATGGTCTTTTCCCTCCCCAATGACACTTTGGAGCTGACGAAGAGCTGGAGTTGGTGCTCCGTAACCTCCGTGATCAAGATGTCATTCTCCTCCTGACTGAACTTGCACTTCCTCTTCTCCTGGGCCTCTGGCTGGTCATCCTGGCTAGTAGTGGTGTTGCTGGGGCTGGTATCCTATGCTGCGCTCACTCCTGGCTGCCCTATTGCTGCTTTCAGTGAGTGTAATTTTTTTTTATGTAAGTAGGTGCGTTTTTGTGGTTTTTTTCCCCTGCTAGGCGCAGAGAAGTGATGTTAGGACGGCTAGCATATATTTTCTAGCCGCTAATTGGCCGAGTGTCACGGTTTCTGCTGTAGTGTGAATTGTTTTACCGACTCGGCACACATGTCAGCATCAGTTTTTTTGACTGCTAGCTCTTCCTAACATCATGGAGCGCCGTATTGAAAATATGGCGCTGACATGGTGTTAGTAAGCTTCGTACCGCATCGGTAAAATCTTTGACGCTCCACTGCAGCAAAACAGCGGAGTGCAAATTCTTGTAAATATACCCCTCTGCCTTTTGGTAAAGTCATCAAATAAGTTTCTGCAATGGTCATATGGAACCTTGATTGATGACTTGAAGTGTGAAAAAGAAGCAAACATCAGCAATATATTTCAAGTACAGTGAAACCGACGACTCCACAAGAATGACAGAGAGGATGGAGTACAAACCTTAATTGATTTAACCTGTAATTCAAACTAAATTATTTATTATTAATTTAGTTTGAATTACAGGTTAAATCAATCAGCATAATTTAAGGAAGCATGTCATAAGAGCGTACATGTTAAAATGATCATGCAGTCTGAATTTATTTATTATAAGAAAAAAATGCAAAATAGTATCACCTACAACAAAAATAATTTCACCCAAGCAGGCTCCATAAAGGAACTTCCCTATTCTATATAAAGTATAAAAAGTTGCAAGGGGAAATTCTATTCGGAAGGTGTCAGCATCAGATAAACAAAGCATGAAGCATAACACTCTGGGTAGGGGAAATTAGCAGAGTCAAGAAGAGGTCTTCTCTCAGCAAAAGTCAGGATATGGTCTGATCTGCTATTCTAGAGAGCACAAAAATTATGAAAGAAGGTTCCGTCATATCTGTTTCCACCAAGTGAGGCAATCAAAAGACCATGTTCTCGGTAAGTAAGTAGACTTCTTAGATTTCCCAGCTCCCAACAAATGAGCAATCATCTGGGCGACCTTGGATGTAACATCAGTCTGGTCTGCCTGGTACAGGATGGTCTCTCCCACCATCCCAGTCTCCATAGAGACCATCTCAGTCTCCATATCCAAGGCCAACTTCTAATTAAACTCTAACCCTCCCCTAGTCTGAACAATAGGTCTAGTTTAACTTAACAATAATAAATTAAAACAGTGGTTCCCTCGGGGGGAGTGTAAGCATCAATTTCTTTGGTGGATTAAAAAACCATTGATAGATTGGTTTTATATGGAATTGAATCACATTTCTTTGCTATAAAACCATCTTAAAGATATTTATGAGAACACATTGCATGACAATAAAGGTGTTCCAACAGAAACGACGGAGTGAAGGTGAATGAGTGAGCTAAAGTGTGCAGGTGGTATATACAAAGCATATGTAGAAAACTAGAGGCTGATAAGAATGCAAGTTTCTATAACACCACTCTGAATCAGACTATGGTGTACCACATCATAATTCAAATCAGCCCTCTAGTACATTTCTCAGTTTCGACCCTATAGAACTTATTATGTGATGGCCATTATCAGAACCAAAAATCAAGGTAGCACCAACAAGAGTCTATAAATCCAGCGCTACATGAAAAACACATACCGGCTTTGGAACACACGGAGTCCAGCTGGAAGCTCTGCATCCTTGCAAGTGATTTAATATCAATCTTTTGACAGTGCCGGAGCACAATCTTTGATTTGCTCTTGGTTGATCTTTGTGAGCCACCTTTCACAATCCTGTGATGGTGCTGTCAAAATGTTTCATGTAACGCTTTGTTTTGCTTTGGGTTGGAAGTAAACTAGCAATGTGATTTTCTAGTGCATCACAGAAGAACAATCCAAAGCTTTAAGGGGTTGAGAAATCCACACATCTGGATTTATCGTCTCTTGTTGATGCTACCTTGATTTTTTGTCCTGACATAATAAGATGTCAAGCAAGGCAGTGCAGTAACAAAAGTTCCTGTGCTGCATTGTGTGAGAAGGAAACAGCAGGAAAGCCCATATTTACTAAAATATGGCACTGTTCTGCTTTACTGCACAAAGGAGGATTTAGAAGGAGGGTCCTAGGGATATTTTTTTAGAGACCTGCATAGGATTACATCCCCAATTCTTTACATCAATACACCACACAAAATCCTTGGGTCTATTAAAAGAAAAAGAAAATGAAAAAGAAGACACTGACAATATCACACAGACCTAACTGTGGGATAATCCCTTTCAGGACGAAATCCCTCACCCACCAAAGGTGGCATGCTTCATCATTTGGGATTCTCCTCTCAGAGGAAAACCTAGTTCCTCTGAGGGCTACAACCCCCTCTCTGAGAGGGAGGAGCACAGGGATGTTTTGATGTCTACTCTACAAGGATATTCTAAATCCGCCAAATGAGAGAACAAGTGTAGGTGAGGGCGCAGCGCAAAAAATTATTAAACGTGAGGGGAGTGATGGTAAAACTAACTAGAGAGAACACAAGACATGCTTTATTTGCATGTTCTCGCTGTCAGGATTAAAAAACAGTGCACCTGCGGTATGGATTGAAACCGCATGTGTGAGATGAAATATTGGGGGTTGTAGCCCTCAGAGGAACTAGGGGGCATATTAGCAAGGGCGGTATCGCCGCTTTAGCGGCACTTTTTGCCGCTAAAGCGGCGATATTTCTATCGCCCTATTAGCAAGCTGTCGCTAACAGCTGTTAGCGACAGCTTTATGGCGAAAGCGACCGTTTTGGTGCCGCTTTGCATGTCAGCGATATATATCGCTAATGACATGCAAAGTAGGCGTTCCTGACTAACACGTCATGGAAACACTCGCAGACACAACTTCGCCCTATTATCAACGTGGCCCCAGAACTGCAAAGCAATAAAAAAAGTCGTGCTAACCGCGATGAGCGCTGGAATTTAACACCTGCTAAAAACTTGACTTAACCATCTTGTCAATGGGAGGTGGATTGTAAGGTTAAGTCCTCACCTGCCTATCAGCAAGCTTTTCATTAGCGCAGTGAATTTATCGCTGGATTTCTCGCGCTATTGCTGGGTTTCGCCGCTATCGCTGGATTTTTTATCGCCTTGGAGATAAGCGTTGGTAATAATGCGTTATCTCCGCAATGAAATCTAGAGATAGCCGGCGATAAAAAAAACAGCGCTAAGCGCGCTTTGCGATAATTATCGCAAATCCTTGGTAATATGCCCCCAAGTTTTCCTCTAAGAGGAGAATCCCAAATGATGAAGCATGCCACCTTTGGTGGGTGAGGGATTTCTTCTTCTTCTTAAGTCTTTATTTCGATTATAAAACCATAAAAGACATACAAACAATTAAAAAATAGGCAGGGTAACAGAATAGTTGGGTGATGCCAGGGTTACATTGATCTGGGACAGACACAGTGAAATATTTAAAAAAGGAACATTAATCCATCATTTCAGCGGACACTAATGTACTATTAAAACATTTCATTAGGAAAGATATGAGAAGAGATTTCCGCTCAATTGTAATTTGTAAAGGGAGCAGAGAATGGTAAAACCAAACAACATACAATCTAAAAGATAAAAGCTACCCAGGTCTTACACAAAATCAATAGGCCCCACCACAATTCTCGGCAGTGTGGCAGACACAGGCTACCACACAACCCACATGATAAGGATAGAACAAAATAAAACAGATCAAGTTAATAGGCCCTTGAATTTATTTGCCCGAATCACCCATGCCCAACTCAGAAATGTTGCCGTAGCGATGACAATAGTTCCTGGGTACATGTCTGTAGGATCCTCAGGGCCTCTATAGCGTCTCTCGTGCCTAGGGTGGAACAGATGGGTTTGAGCCATTTCGTCCTTGGTGGCCTGTAGGCCGGACAAGCAAATAGGATATGAGCAATTGATTCAGATTGTGCTAAGCACAGCGGGCACAATTCAGACGTTGACTTGGACCATTTGCTAGAGAAAACTCTAGTTGGAAGGGAGCCCACCCTAAACTGATGGTAAAGCTTCCTATCCAACGGTTTTAAAATAATATCCCAATATTGTTCAAATCCAACCTCATGTTTGATTGACAGGAAATCCCTAGTCAAAGTAGGCCCTGTGATGGAAGAGAAACGCTTGGACTTCACCATATCCATATAAGCCGCTTTAAGCTCTTTTTGTCGGCAGGGGAGTCGTTTCTGGGTTCTCCCACAATGTACCCATCTCCATATCTATCAGGGTTTTTTTATGTGCTGAAGCCACTTAATCTTACTTAGGCACCCTACCCCCCTAAAATCCAATAGAGCTTTGGCGTACAAAGAGAGCTCGGGGGTGGCCCACAGCCTTCTCCACATTGCTATAGGCCTGAATCAGGCCAGGAGGGATTTCGTCCTGAAAGGGATTATCCCACAGTTAGGTCTGTGTGATATTGTCAGTGTCTTCTTTTTCTTTTTCTTTTAATAGAACCAAGGATTTTGTGTGGTGTATTACTGTTCTGCTTTATCCATAGCACTGACACACACTCTGGCTCCTTTGTACTATTCACATACCTTTGCACCATAGTAATGGTGTTTGTGTTATACTGGAAGTACAAAATACTGTGCTTGGACTAACTTTAAAACTTATCCTACTTTGGATACGTACCGCACAGTGCAGTCACTCCCAAAGTTGAAACAGGGTAAATAAAAGCATTTCTACATTTATTTTTTTTAAAATTATTTTTATTCTTTTTCTTAGCCATAAGTATAGTACATTACACAAAAAAGATACATAAAAAAAACCCACCGATAACAAAAAACAAAAAGTAGAACATACGTAGCACAAAGGGAATAAAGAAATAGAATCAATTGGGACTTTATACAATTACCACACATGTACCGGAAAAGAGACAACATCAAAGGAACTAATACCAATTTTTTTTAAATGTAAGTCAGAGAAAGACTAATGCAAAAATCCCAAAAAAACAGTAAATTATTAGTCCCATTGGAGGCTAGACCACACCCTTTTAAATTTAACCAAGAGCCCGAACCTCTAGCTTTAGCTAGTGTTAATTCCATTTCATATATTTGTCTAAGTAAGACCCAAAATTCATTGATGCCTGGACTCTTATTTTGAATCCATACTCGAGCTATACATAAACGAGCACACGCTATAATTATTGAAACTAATAATCTCATATAACTGCCCATGTCTAGTATTACCCCTAATACTACTTTCTTCCCTGCAATCTGGACATCATGACCGACCAGTATTGTAAGCACATAAGTTACATCTGATCAGAATATTTTCAGTCTTGGACAAGTGACGAACATATGGCGTAAATCTGCAGCATACTCTTGGCATTTTGGGCAGAATCATTTAGCCAATGGTTGAGTCAAAGCCCATTTAGAAATAAGCTCAGGAGTGTAATACAGCATAAATACAGTCCTATGTTGTTGAAGTTTCAAATTAACAGATGTTACAGCTGCGTCTATAGTTTCCAATGAATCCTGTATTTCCTCAATTATTATATCAGTTTCAAAGATCCAGACTTAATTTCGCTGCTATCTGTATGCCATCATCGCTAACAGCTGGTAGTAGTTTCTGATAGACTTTACCAATAGTTCCTCGAACAGAAGTCTGAAAAAGTACAGATAGTACTTCAGAAGGACTCGACATCTCTAATATACTCTGACAGCGTATAAAGTAGTCCCTTAATTGCAAGCATTTAAAAAATGCACTCTGTAGCAGCCCAAACTCGTCTTTCAAGGCTGAGAAAGATCAAAACCCTTGTCCATCGTAAAGCTGGCCAAGCTGAGATATGCCCCTGTGCTTCCAACATCTACCAGTGTGATCATGAAATATGTCGGGCAGTATGGGATTGCCCCACAACATCGTGTATGAATGCAGCACTGGCAAAGAATGTTCCTTACAAATATCTTGCCATATCCTGGTAATATCTCTTATTATCTTAAACCGGACCCGTTTGTAGTAGTTAGGGTCAACCGTTTTATACAGCAGGATCCCCGTATTTGGGCCACAGGCCAGTTGGTATGAAAGCCACGCGGTGCCAGTATCAGGCCCATTAAGTAAGCTTTGGATTCGACCAACAAATGCGGCCCAAAAATATAGTTTAAAATCTGGGAGCTTAAAGCCATCTTGTTTATATGATAATTTTATATACCGAAGAGCTCTCCTTGCACGTCTATAACCCCATATAAAGCTACCTACGGCACTTTCTAGACACTTAAAAAATGTGCACGGCACCCTTAGCGGGATTGTGCAATATAAATACAAGAATTTTGGGAGAATATTCATTTTCACTACGTTGCACCTCCCGAATATACTGAGAGGAAGCCGGTGCCAACTGCGTAGTTTTGCCATAACATTTTTTAGCAGTGGCTCATAGTTCAAAGAGACCACGTCGTCAACTCGGCTACTGAGACAGACACCAAGATATGTTGCCGTTGCTGTAATCCCTAATATTGATGGGGCCATTTCAGGTTGAAAATTTAAAATTGTCTCGGTCTTGTTCAGATTTAATTTGCAGCCAGAAAAAGAGCCAAAACGTTGTGCCTCTTGTATAATTTCAACTATGGCATCTCCTGGTCTAGTGGAAAAAATATCAATGTCATCCGCATGCGCGGTTAATTTTAATTCCAGACCACTACGAGACACTGGAGAAATCCTAGCGTTTTGCAGCAGGTGCTTTATAAAAGGCTCAATATAGAGTGCGAACAATAATGGGGATAGCGGACAACCCTGCCACGTACCCCTTGGAACAGCGAAATAAGCTGAAGAGAGGCTCTTAAGCTTAACTGCTGCTGTCGGATTGCTGTACAATTTCTGAACCGCCAAGATGAACCTTTGACCGAGGCCGAATGATGACATAGTTGCCATAATGCTCCCCAGGCAACTCGGTAAAAGGCCTTCTCGGCGTCCAGCATCAACTGCCCTATATGCTGATTTAATTGGCCAGAGACATCAAATGCAGCAATAGCTGTATTAATATGGGCTGCCGTGTCTCTACCTGGGACAAAGCCATGTTGTTGTTCCTAAACTAAGTAATGAATGTTAGGAGCCAGCAGAGAGGCGGGGATTTTAGAGAAAATTTTAGCATCTGCATTAATCAGTGATATAGGACGATACGAGCTCATGTCCTCTACTGATTTCCCCTTCTTAGGAAAAACTATAATGTTGGTAATATTCCAAGAAGAAGGGGCATCTTCCCCTTGAATAATTTTGTTAGATAATGCAAAAAAGACGGGTACCAAAACATCTTTAAAGATTTTATAGAATTCCAACGGGATAGTGTCCTCACCAACAGCCTTGCCTACTGGCAGAGTGCTAATCGCTTCCTCAACCTTCCCGAAATCAACGTCTTTTTGCAAAGACTCATAGTCCAATTAATTCAAATCAGGCATAGCACTATCCTGTATATAATCCAAGGCAGTTTGTTGGCTAAAGGGTGTTGATTCACCATATAAATCAGCATAAAAGAGCCTAAATTGTTCCACTATATCTACCGATCGAGTGTGGGGGAGACCATCTGCCCCTTTTATTGATTTAATGTAAGATCTAGCCCTTTGGTCAGCGATCTGAGTGGCTAGCAAATGGCCAACCCTTTCCCCATATTCATATTGTTTAGATTTATACTTGTGGTAGTTGTTGGCTACTTTATCCCTTAACCCTCTCTTAAGCTTAGCTCTTATTTCTACAACCCGCTGATATATTAGCTGTTCCGCCGGATCTTTTAAAGCAATAGCTCTTGCATGTTGTTGCTCCAAATCTGAATAAAGCCTGTGTTCCTGCTCCACCTGACGTATAACATGGTGATTCTGCATTAAGATATACTGTAGTGTAGCCCCTCTTACATAGGCCTTCAAACAATCCCATATCACTGCGATGGGCGCCGTGCCCCTATTATTCTCTAAGTATTCTCCTAATGTTCCTCACATAAATTTCACGTAGTCTAGATTACTAAGGAGGTGTCTAGGAAATGAAAATTCCCTTACCAATTCTTTATCCCTGGGCTGGATCTGCACAGTTAGCATCACTGGGTTGTGATCCGATGTAATTTTGGGACATACCTCTATGGATGCTTTTTCCAGCATAGTTCTATTGATAAAAATCATATCAATTCGGGAATATTGTTTGTGTGGGGATGAATAAAATGTGTACCCTGGAATAGTTGGGAATAGTCTCCTCCAGGCATCCTCCAGTCGGTGTATATGGAGAAGTTCTAAGACAGCGGCCCTAGTCCTGCCCATTCTAGCACGAGTTGCAGTATTAGTAGTGTCAATCTTCTTATCAATGATACAATTAAAATCCCCCATGACTATCAACTCGCTCGCCCACTCCAATAATTTGGAGCATAAATGGAAGATGACCTCGGGACAGTCAGTGTTGGGACCGTATACCACACATATCGTAGTCTTACGCCCAAAAATCAGCAGTTGGGCAATTGCCCATCTCCCTTTAGAATCAGCCAGTGTTCGCAAAACAGTTGCTCCACAGTTCTTAGACTTCAATGTAGCCACCCCTCGGATAGAGATCGCCTGCGAAGTACAAACAAGTAAATCGAAACCAAGCTGTTTTAACTGAGCTCTATCCTTAAAAGCTAAGTGTGTTTCAGTAAGGCCCAATATATGAGGTTTTAAAACACGAAGCTCTTCCATTAGTAGCTGGCGCTTTCTGGCCTGATTTAGCCCCGCTACATTCCAACACATATAGTTAAAATCAGGCATTAAACAGTATCCGTAAGCTCGATTCGGTCACCTCCCCCCTCATTGCGTACCCCTTTCCCTTATGCTCTACCAGTGACACTTTAACTAAACTGTGGCTATTTAAACCCCTCCCTCCCTGACCCCCTCTCCTCCTGCCGCTCCACCAGATCGACCAAAGGCGGCCGGCTACCATTCTCTGACTATCGCCCGCCCTTTCTACACCCCCCAGTACCTACAAAAAGGAATCACCCCTTCCTTGCTGTCCCTAGTGACAGCATTAAGAAGACGCCCCCTCTGCCCCCCCTGCACCCCGAAGCTCCGCCAACCCCCGCCCCCTTCCTCCCCCAATAAATGTGCAAAAGTGTCCAAGCAAAAAAAAAAGCAAAAAATAGAAACATATGCCAAGCGCTGGCACAAAAGTATTCCTATCTATTGTCCCAGGGCATGCCACCTTTGAATGTTGGGTCATTTTCTGGCAGTAGACTGCCATTTTACTAGAGCTTGTTTAGCATCCTGCTCATTGACAAAAAAGTGTGATTGGCCATCTTTAATAATCTTAAGACGGGCTGGCTCCTGCAAAAACACTTGTGAGCACACTGCCTTTAAAGGATCCATTAATTGATGCAACCTCCAGCGTTTGTCCATTGTTGATTTGCACAGGTCAGAGCATGCAAATATAGACATAGGGGCCGATTCCGATCTCGGCCGGTAGGGTTCCGAATCGGATTCGGCATAACCGGATCCGATTCGGAGCCCTATTTCCAGACCGATTCGTACGCGCGTCAGGACGAGCGAGTATGATGCGAAATCGCCGACCGACTCGTTCGGGCGTCCCAACCGCTCCGACCAACTCGTTCCCGGGTCAAACCGCACCGACTGACTCGCTCGGACACGACTCGCACTGCGCAATGGAGACGTTCCCCGGCCGGGTAAGTACGATGCGCGCCGCGAGAAGTCCGACCGACACGCGCCGTCTGGCTCGAAAGAGCAGTCGGAGCCATGCTTCGGGGGTCCGTGTCGGACCCCTGTACGCGTAGCGGCGCGTAGTCGCACACAGGGGGACCCATGGGTCCCCCTACCTGTGCGTGTACGGCGCGAGTCGCTTCGCCGCGTACCCGCTGTAGGGGGCGCCCTTGTTCGCCTCGCACCCATTGAGGCAATGGGAGCCGGCGTACGCGTTGTACGACCGGCTCCCATTGACTTCAATGGGAGTCCGACCGACTCGAGTACGATAGCATACGGACGCATCGTACTCGTTCGGTCGGGCTGCACGGGTCCGATTCGGTCGGAAATCTCTCCGGGTCCGGCTCGGTCGGAGAGATTTCCGGCCCGAATCGGAATCGGCCCCATAGTGTCCAGCTTAACAGGAGCAGATGGGCGTGCCTTTAAATAAATTGGTTGACGTAACAACAAATTGCCCAAAAACACCAATATTGGCCGTGAAAAGTTTGACTTGGCTTGGTTCCCCTGAGAAATGGTCAGAGGCAATCTGTGCGCACGCTGGACCTGTGTGTCCATATCCCAGTTCGCTAGGTCTGGAAATGCTTGCTGAAAAAGGCTAACAATATAGGCCCTAGGATCAGAGCCTTCCCTTCCTTCCGGTATGCCGATGATCCTTAGGTTCTGACGCCGTTGATGATTCTCAAGATCCTCAATATTAGCCTGCATGAACATCATTTGAGAATCCTGTGTTTTAGCTAAATTCACAGTGTACGTATTAGCCTCTTCCACCGCTGCAACACGTTCCTGTAAGTCAATGACCTCAGAGGAAAGCTGAGTGACCTTGTAAGTGACATCAGACCGTGCTTGTTTTATCTCTCTGCTATCAGTCTTAGCCTGCAGGTAATATTGTTGGGCCTCTGCTCTCTGAGTAGTTAACACCTGCAGAATTGTGGACGGCGACGGTTCCTCACAGTCAACTGGTTGCAAGCCCTTAGCAGAGATTCCCAATTCTAATGAAGCCAGTGGTGAAGATACTGAACTGCAGGCCAGGTCCAAAGATGTTGAGGGAACCACAGGCATAGATGTTACTACTAGTGCTGAAGACCCGGCTGGGGGTAGAGCAGGGGAACTGTGAGATCCGCTGCTTAGTCCGCCTGATGACCCATCATGGCCATCAGGACCATTGTGGTGGGTTGGTAAAGAACCAAGAGTAGATACAGGTGCTGATTTTTCGGCTTCAGCTCCAGCTCCAGCTGCAGTTATTACTGCTTCCATATTGCCGGGGTTAGATAGCCTTGAAATAATGGCCTTGACATCGCCCTTGGAAGCCACCCATTTGCGCAGAGGGCTCACCCCAGGGCCAGCCTTTGCGCTATTTGCCACTGACTCCTTAAGCCGTCCCAGTGCGTCAATAACTTGGGGCTTTGCTCCACCACCACGGCCCTTACCTCCTTTGCCAACTCTAGTAATTTTAGGGACTTTCGCTTTTGTGCCTTTGCCCCCCACTGGGGCGTTGTTTTTCGGGTTGTTAAGCTACCCTACCTCGCCAGTACAGCTGGTCGAAGTACCTCGCTGATTTGCATACCCTGCCCAATGACTGATCTGAGTACTTTCCACACCTTGAATAGGGTTAGGCTGCGCCGTATCCAAAGACTGTTCAGTATTTGAGGCATCATTGGTCCAAATATCCATGAGACCGCACGTCGATTGCTCCAGTAATTCATCTATGTCATTACTTATACAAATTCCCATTCCCTGTGCTTAGCGAGCCGTATTGTGGCTGTGTCGGGATTTCAACTGTTTCTTCAGAGACCAATACGCTAGATACTGGAGTATCAGAGAGGCTGGTTACTAAATCACTGTGTGTCTCCTTGCTCACAGAGGTATCTTTCTTCATGCTATTCATGCCATTAGCACTAATAGCCGGATCTTTAACAACCTGTTCAGCTACTTTGCAGGCTTCTTGACGATAGGGGACAGAGGGCGATAATAACAAAGCTGAATGATTTACCGGTCCTTCCTCGTCTTCCCAGCCCTCCTGGACTGCCGCATTGAGCACCTCTGCCATTTCAAGACCCGGAATGAAGGTCTCCGACCCACAGGACCGGAGCAGCTTAGTCGCTCTTCCGGAGCGCAGCAACCGAAGAATTGGTTTTCCCAGCTGGGAACCAGTACTAGAGCCAGGGCCGGGCACTACATCAAGAGCTGGCAGCATATTCGCGGGCCCGGCTCCGCTGCCACCTCCATCATTCTGGCTCCCCAAGACTGGTCCGGGCTCGGCGGGTGCTTCAGTGCGGCCACGTCCCCTCGCGGTTCGTTGCGGAGCCATTCTTGCCTCCTGCGCCACCTCCAGCAATGCCGCTAGTCTCCGCCTGCTACTTCGGGCCGGGGAGAGGTTCCTGAGATCTGAGGGCAGCGACAGCGGTAGCCGTAGCGCGAACCACCGCGCCACTCGCCCAACGTAGATAGCTTTCCACAGCCGCCCGATCCTGCACATCGCTTGTAAGTACCGCTACTTGGCTTCAGTTTTAAACATTAAAGCACAAAAAACCATCAGTTGTAGCTGTCGATTTCTTTATGAGGAAGCGGGCGGGTTAACAGCGGTTCCCCCCGGGCCCATGAGGAGAGCAGTGGGAGGCGTCCTCAAGCGCGGAGTCAATCCGCCATCTTCCTTTTTGTCTACTTTTTAATGTCAGCTTCAAATAGGTGATATTTTTGGGCACAAAGCCCTGTCTACTATTGTTAGCAGATATGGCAGTGCGTCAAAAACCAGGGGAATACCTACATTCCACTGATGGAACACCCCCTTGTCGTAAACTAGTGCAAACCTGTGCAAAACACTACTTTACATTACTTTCAGACTACTTTAAAGCATAAAACAAATTTTGCACTAGAAAGTAAATTCAAAATAAATATTTATTGCAGGTATACATCACTTATGTAACATGCACCCAGTGAATAATGTTAGTAAATCTGCCCACATGTTTTTTTCTGAAATTGTGCTGTCAATAGTTAACATTAACTGAGAACCTACATTGACTTGGAAAACCTACGAGTTAATGTATGGTCTTCAGACAGCAGAGCTAGGAAGACCAGAGATGCAATTATAATGTGTTTCTGAGCTTTGTTGTACACAGCTCAGACTCTAATCTGGAAACTTTCTGAGTTAATGTATGCACTGTGGATAATGCAATTTTGGCAAAGGCATAGACCCTCTCTGCGTTGAGCAGTGTTAACAATGGTATCAGTCTAATTACTAGGTATAAATACTTTCAACTTGTATCTCCATATACAAGTGATGTTAAAGTCTGAAAGTCAAGCTCTTACATAGCCTGTTCAGGCACCAAACATATGTTGCCTCTCTCCAATAATGTTTCATAAATGTAATCTTAAGAACACATCTCTTGTCCAAAGCATAGATATATAAGGCACCACTGACCACATTTCAATTCAGAAATCAATTTCCCTATGTCCCATTTTAAGTCTGTCTATCCTTACACTGCTTCTCTATGTTGCCATATGTCACTTTGCCATGATTTCTTCCACACTCGTTTATACTAAATCTTCCACAGATGCACTTCTACATCTTCCATGTATTGCATATTAACTATGTGTTTTTGTGGTACTCTAGGGTGCATAAAATTTGGGAATATTTTATATACTACACATACAAATAATTAAAAGGTCATTGTACATACAATTTTTGTTAACACAACTAGCAGATCTTTTACAATTTCATCAATAATAAAAGAAATGTTCAGGGATGGGTTTGAAGTTACAACTTACACTATTCATGACTTACATACAGATGCATATGACACCATAGGTAAAGCAGCCACTCTAAATAGTTACATTTCAGACATGAGGAGTGACAGAATAAAAATGCCACAAGATAGAAATATGTGCCTATTGCCAACAACCAATGACAGAAAATTAAAAAGTAAAGATATGATTAGTAAGAACAATGTCAGCTTTAATTTTAACCATAACATACAACAATGTCTCAAAAGGGTGTTAAATGCAGGTCAATTACACATAGCACAATTAATTGCTGAGAGTTGAATCAGAAGGGAGAAAACCAGGAGACAAATTTCTTATGTAACATAAATTGTATTCTAGTGAATATACATATTTGACATATTTAGGTTCATATAATCAAACATAGGGGAGAGTGACACTGCGTTACATTGAATGACATGTAACCTGTGGGATACTGTGCACAAGTGCTCGTGAAGGATTGTGATGGCACAAGAGACACGTGAGGAAGTATGTACAGCAATAGGGAGGGGCGCAACAAAGAACAAGTGAAGTTAAAATTTACATAGTTAGGATAACCGAACAATAAATGGTAATGAATAAAAAAATAATCAAGTGGGGTATCCTTGAGGGGAGCGCCGAGAATTCCACTGTAAAAGTCGACGGCGTTTCGGCCTGTAGAGGTATTTAGGCCATCATCAGGACCAGGTTACTGATACTTATATGGCAGTGGCAAGAGGGCACACTGTCAGAAATCCAGGTTGCGCAGGGTCCAAGGAAATTAAGGTAGGACCTGCGGAGGTTCTGTTGGAAGGGACGTGATTGGGAGTCCCAAGGGGTCCAGCAAGAAACACAGGTAATCGCTCACAGTCGCGATCACCAAAAGCTGCTGGTCAGATTACTTTTGGAAGTCAGCTGGAAGCATGGCGAGGCGCATCACGGGCCGGCAGGAGTCAGGCTCTATGTGCGTTCTCGGCGTGTACCGGCTAAATGCACGAGTCCGGTCACGTGGTGCGCTCTGGTGAGCGCACCAAATAACCGGACTCGCGCCGTGATGCGCTGCGCCGGGATGCACCTTGCCACGCTTCCAGCTGACTTCCAAAAGTAATCTGACCAGTAGCTTTTGGTGATCGTGACTGTGAGCGATTACCTGTGTTTCTTGGTGGACCCCTTGGGACTCCCAATCATGTCCCTTCCAACAGAACGTCCGCAGGTCCTACCTTAATTTCCTTGGACCCTGAGCCACCTGGATTTCTGACAGTGCGCCCTCTTGCCACTGCCATGTAAGTAACAGTAACCTGGTCCTGATGATGGCCTAAATACCTCTACTGGCCGAAACGCCGTTGACTTTTACAGCGTAATTCTCCGCGCTCCCCTCAAGGATACCCCACTTGATTATTTTTTTATTCATTACCATTTATTGTTCGGTTATCCTTACTATGTAAATTTTAACTTCACTTGTTCTTTGTTGCGCCCCTCCCTATCGCTGTACATACTTCCTCAAGTGTCACTTGCGCCGTCACAATCCTTCACGAGCACTTGTGCACAGTATCCCACAGGTTACATGTCATTCAATGTAACGCAGTGTCACCCTCCCATATATTTGATTATATGAAGCTAAATATGTCAAATATGTATATTCACTAAAATACAATTTATGTTACATAAGAAATTTGTCTCCCTGGTTTTCTCCCCTTCTGATTCAACTCTCAGCAATTAATTGTGCTATGTGTAATTGACCTCCAATTAACACCCTTTTAAGACATTGTTGTATGTTATAGATGATTGCCGTAGTCTCTTTAGGGTATATGGGCTACCTCCTGTAGTCTGATACAGCTTTATTTTAACAGCATAAAATGCAGGAGTATTATTTTAAATGATCACATTATTAGTGATCAGTGACTATTTTGTCTCATCCTAATTTGCTCGAACATTTATCAGTCCCTTGAGTCATTATGTGAATGTGGTGTCAAGAAAACAATCAAGTAATAGCAAAGCCAATAGATCCTGGCCTTAAAATAGGGAGCTATTGACTTTTCCAAAGCTTTTCTGCAATCATATGCATGCACGTCTTCACGTGCTGGCAATTTTGGAATGTATTTTTTAATAATAGCTGTGACACCAGGATGTGCCTCAGCCATGCCCGTGGGATGGTATTGGTGGCGAAGGGATATGTAATCCTCCACCGTCGGCCTGACTCACACAACCACCAGTGGGGTGGGCTCATGGAAGTGCAGGAAGCCAGAGCCAAACCCCCCCCATCGAAGTGACAACCATGTGCAACCACTGGAGTTTGTGCCTGTGCATCCCTGAGCAGCACTGTGTCTCTACGCAAGGAGCCAGTGGTTCACTCATGGGCCAAGCTCCCTTCACATTCCAGGCGGCCATGCTGCCCAGAATGGGCCACTCCTTGATCACCCAAAGCCAAGCAGGGCCATAATCAGGCACAGGAGGGCCCAAGCGGGAGGGTCCCTCTCTCAGTAGCTCAGGCCCAGCCCTGAGAGACACTGCAATTTGGATCATCTTGGGTGATCGTGGGTTCCAACTGAGGAGGACTTTTTGTCACATCGGACCCTTTCTGGGCCCACTAGCAATGGGCCCCTTTTCCCAGCCCTCCCATGTATCAGTCCGGTTCTCCTTGCTCAAGAGAGGTGCCCCCCCACCCAGTCCTCACCCAGAGCAGCCAGCAGGCAAGGAGAAGTACCAGGACCTGTGCGCTATGTCGCATCTGGGAGTCATCCATGGTTCAGGCTTGCTTCTTTGACACTTGGGCTACTCTGTGTTAATGATCCTTCACAGCTTCACCTACAGAAACCTTATGAAGACTTTCACTTACTAATGATAATTAAGTTTGATCATAAACTCGCTACTCCATGAGGACCGTTGCCAACCACCGATGGGGCTGATCCGAGGACCTCACTCAACCTCCCAATTGGTAAAAAGGGATGGGTGGTGTGGTAACTGACTTTACCAAAGCAAGCTACTGACCTGCACTTACTTGAAATTCCTTGTTCATGAGAAATAATTACGGATGTTGGCGAAGGATAGATGTTGATCCATTCAGAGCACATGTAGACCCAGACAAGCAAGGGCATCGCTGGCCTATTATTTATCAATCATGTTTGGCTGAACGCCACTTGTCCTTTTAAAAATTTGAACATTGTCCACCAGGAGTTACATAGCTAGTTAGCAAGGAAGAGTCTCACTCATTAGTAGAATCAACCAGATAAATTGATTCACCAACTAAGAATGGCCAAGCAGCACCACCTACAGAATAGAAAAATAGCTATCAATCTGTCAAATCTTCCTGTTTTTGACCTGGCTGAGGATCTCATGTTGAGTCATAATAAGCCACAAGCTCCAGTCCTGATGGTGCCAATCTGTCAATTCTTTCAGTTTTAGGTTTGCAACCATACACCGCTCCCCGAAACCCAAAGACTTTGGTATCCCAGAAGCGACTTGGTGTGTCATGCGACTAGTGCTGCCAGATTGCTAACTGGCAGTGTTAATTATGGGCACTATGACGGTATCCGATCATCTTCAAACCTCTGACTTTCATTCTTGTTTATTGAAAACATTGATGGCAAAGTTTTCACTTTTTTCCCGGTTTTTGGGCACAAGAATGTTACCTCTATTGGCACCATATAAATGCCCCTGGCCATCCCTTTTAATCATGACCCCAGTTCCAAAAACAAACAAAAGAGAACTGGAGTCCTCTGCTCTTATTCCTAGCTGAAGTATTCACGTGACCAGCCTGCTTTGAACACCTAATTTCTTTCAAAGTAAATGCTTCAGGCTTCAAGGGCAATTTGTCAAGAGCGTCAAGGGGGCACCAAGAGGCAGAGGCTGGGAAAAGCAGAAGCTCACCTTGCAAAGGTCCACCAGCTCAATCTGTGATCCAACTATGAGTTTTTAGCTGCAAAAAATTGGAGCTGGAATGATTGCAGCTGCTGGCACCAGACTTCCCTCCTATGGATCCTTGTTGAAGTATTTAAAGTATTTTCATTCCAATTACATGGCCTGAAGAGAGTTCTGTATTTTTATTTTCCATCACTAACTTTGTCGAATTAGGAGTTGGTAATTTGTCTGTCTACTGCCTTCCTTGAATGGGGTAGCTGTTTCTCATACTCCTTCTCTGGATTTGATCCCTAATTCCCTGTTATCTGTGGTTTCTATCGAATACTCAGAAAGTACCATTGAAAGAGGACAAGGCTGATATCCACATGTATAATTGCCATCAATGGGTCATATTATCAGCCAAAGATTATCTAGAGTAACCAAATCAGCTGGGCGAGCCCAGTTTGGTCTTGGTCTGATAAATGCATGCATCCTGGGAGTTCAACACTTGTAGGCATGTATTAGGTCTAGAATTACAGCAGTTATCAAAGTAAAAGATGAAGCCTTCAAAGGAACCATAACTGATTAAATGAGCCATTTGCAGCTTCACTGTACAGACCTTGTGAACTCACACATGAATGGCTTGATATTTGAGAAAAGAATATGATACTGACAGGATCAATCAGCATCTGCTGGAGGAGAAGATGAGTGTCCATCCCAGACCAACTTTCACATCCCTTGAGAACCTGCATGGGTGGGGAGGGCCTGCTCTCTGCAGGGCTGGAGGGACAGGGTGATCCCACAGCGCCGGTGGACTTGTCTGCTCTGCGACAATGAAATAGAGAGGCAGGGCAATGGTGAAGCCTGATTGAGACACAGGGGTTCTGCCCTTACCACTAGAATAAGCCAGCAGGGACACCCAATGGAACAATCATTCCGAGCTACTGCAGAAATGCATTGGGTGGACCTAGGGCTATGGTGTGGCGCACAGGGCCTTGCCCACCAAGTCACATCCAGGTCTAGCACCACCCAGCCCCTTCATCCATTCTGGTCAGACCATTAGGGAGCAAGCTGCCAGGTACCCTGGCCTTTGCTCTGCTAGGTGGCAAGGACCACTTCAGAGGTAGGCTTCCCTGGAAGGTGCATTCTCATGTTGGATAATCCCAGGAAGGGAGGAAGCTCTTTGCTTTAAACAACACTGAAGCTGACCAGGCAGTCCATCCCTAAATTAACCTAATAATTGATCATACTACAGTGCCGCCCTGCCTGAGATGTTTATTTCAGGTCCCTGCCTGCTCTTCAGGAAGGCTGGTGCCTAGACAGGCTCCTCATGTAGGGGTGGAGGGTGGACACAGGCTCAGGTTAGGCTAGACACTGCATTTGCAGTGCCCATGGAGAACAAACAATGATCAAGAGGTCCAGAGCACACTGCCCTTGCTAATTTGGAGGAAGGCCACTAGCCTTTCTAGTATCGGATGCCTGGCTGGGCTTTAAGCAACAAATTAGCCCTCATAGGGACTTCCAGGCATCCTGAGCAGTCTGCTTTACCTGGGATGTTGCTCTTCAGAAACCTCCTGTTCTCTGGGAAGAGTAGCTTCCAAACAAGTTAATCATGAATGGTTGGATGGCAGCTGAGGTTTCAGGCCCCTGGGGGCATGGGGTAGGCCAGCCAGGGCCCTCGCAGAGCCCATGGAGAATGACCAAACAACGGAGAGGTCCCAAAGATCATGTCCTTACTAATTCGGGCCTGCTCAGTGGAGATTAGCCAGACAACTGACAGATTCCAAGCATCTTGCCCATACTGATATGGAGGAAGGCCACTACTAAATTCATGTGTTCAAGCACACAGTGGGGCATTCGAGTGAATGTATCCTACCTCCTGGAGTATTAACTGGGCTTGAAGCTTCAACTGAGACCTCATCTTCACTTCCTATGCAACCCATGGATCTGGCAGTTCCATTCACTCCTATTGTGAGCATCATCAGATGGCCAGTGCCTGGAACAAGTGGCCATCTGGTGGCACCATGTCCTGCTTAAATTGGAGTGGTACAGAGGGACTCCGCAGGCCAGGGCTTGGACCCTGGGCCCACCCTGAGGCCTAGCCAAGAACAGAGGACCCCCATGGACCTCTACTGGACCCCGATCAGAGCCTTTCACCACTGGAAAGCAGGAGAGCCCTCCAATGGCCTGTGGCAGGGTGTGTCAACTTCCTCACCCGGGGGGCCATCATACAGGGCCCACCAGAGTTCTGACTCAGGGCCAGTCAGAGTTCTTAATCTAGCAAAGCAGCAAAGCCTTCCCTGGGCTTACAGAAATCCATCCTGGGCACTCTAAAACATGGTACCAGGTCACATTGGCCCTGGGTCCTGGGGGCTGTCACCCGGGGACCACCGGAGCTCTGACCCAAGGCTCAGACAGAGCTTCTTATCCTGATGAAGCAGAGTCACCCTCCCTGGTTCTGGGGGACCCAATCCCAGACACTTTGAGACATGGAGAATGGAGCCCAGGACCGACAGCTTGTATCCATGGGCCAGCCAGAGCACTGAACCAGGATCCAATCAGAGCTTTTTCAGCTAGTGAAGTGCGGGAGCCCTCCTCAGGCCTGTGGGATCATGCTCCTGGAATTTTGCAGCACATCGGACCAGAGACTAGATACCAGGACCAAGGGTTTGCACCTCTGGGCCAGTAGGAGCATTTACCCAGGGCCCTGTTCAGAACTTCTTATACAAGTGTAGTAGGAGAGCCCTCCGCCGGGCCAGAAGACCCTGCCCCAGGCACGCTGCCACTCAGCAGGGTGAGGAATACATTCCTGGGCAAGCCCGAGCTCTGACCAGGGTCTAGTCAGAGTTTCTCACCCCAGCAAAGCAGGGGAGCGCTCTACCTGCTTTATAAGCCCATCAGAGGCACTCTGAGACAAGGTGGTCCAGCATCTTGACCCCAGCCCAGTGCTTAATTTGAGCCAGTGGTTTCCAGTGTTCATCACAGACATTTAATCATCAACATCAGCGCTTTTCATGAGCACCAGTTAAGGACATTTATGATAGGCACAGGGAGATTAAGTGATGTGCCCAGAATCATAGGATGTTGAGCCCAATGCGGAGATTCGAACCTGGTTCCCCAGCTCCGAAGTCGGCAGCTCTTGCCATTACTCCATATCCTCTCCCCATTTTCATGGTTAGTAGTTGGTTTTATTTTGGGTGACGCTAACAGGGGAAATAGACTGGTGCCAGCTGCCTCCTGAGGGGAGCCCAGGCACTTATTTTCTTACAAATTAACCACTGCCCCAGCCAGGTCCACCAAAGGTCTGGTCTAGGGCAGTGGTGGGCATTTTCACCCCTCTGAGGACAGAGACTGGCCATCTGGTCATTTGAGAGGAGCTTCCAGGAACCTTGCCCCATCTGGGGAGAGTAACCAGATGAACAACAGATCACCCACACCCTTGCCCTACTAATAATAGGGAAATGCACAAGACATTCATGTAATTCAAGTAAAGCGAGTGATAGAGGAGGGCATTCAACCAAACATATCTGACTTGCAGGAGCCCTGACTGGGCTTGAAGCTTCAAATGAGTCCTTATTGGAACTTCCAGGGCAGTCAGAATTCTGAATACTGAGGGACACCCTGAAGTGAAGTGTTTTGTTTATTTATTTTGAAGTACAAATCACCACCAGTGACAATGGCATGGCACATTTAGCACCACCCATGTGGACATGTATGTGGACAGGTGTAATTTTGCACATCCCTAATTATAATTTCGCACACCCTTAACTTTTAGGTCATTTTATAGGGATGTTTTTGTTTGTTATTATCTCTATTTACAACAGAGAAAAGTGGAATTAATCCTGTGAATAAAGATCTAAAAAGGTTTTTAATATGTCATGTGCAGTGACCTCTTCATTACCATCTTTAATCTAAGTAATGATTTTCCTGTTTCTCACCTATCATGGAAGAAAAGAAGTGGGGCAAGTTCAAAGTGAGGGGCACCCAAATATTATTAGTAACATTTAGATGCTGGTAACACAACTCAGCAGGGCCATTTTTTAAATTTCAGAAATAAACTCCCACTTTTTGTATTTGTTTCTGAAAACCTAAAAGAATGCTGAATGTATAGCATGTCATGGCAGCCCTCCTGGCATTCCTTTCTGATAAAGTGCTCCATTCTTCTAGGGGGAAGCACTTTCATTAAAAAAATCTAAACAGCAAATGTAGTGAATAACTGAAAACAGGGGCGGGTGGGTGGTTGGAGTGTGGGTAGAGAAGGGCCCTCCACTGCCCAGGTGGACTTGGAAGACTGCCCACTGGGGTTCTAATTGACCGTCTTTCCCTGCTCAGAAATATGTGAAAACAATACTGGTGCCTAAAATAATTATCACAAAATAGCTTCATACATATCTAATGTGGTAAAATTAGTGGAGGGATGACAAAGTATAGACCACAGCTAGGAGTCACTGAAATGCAGGTGCTACCTCTAACTTGCAACATGTAAACCTTTCGATGACCCCTGTCTATTTAGCAATATTGTCCTCTACTGCTCAAAACATTTTACATCATGTGAAAGGGATGGTAAGTAAAGTGAAAACCGCGTGAATTTTGGCATTCTAATGAAACCTAATGAAAGGGAATTACCTCAATTACATTTTCTACCTACTAATCATTAATAGATATGTAAAAAAATGTATATAAGTAATCTGCACCTCTGGGGCCAGGTAGTGGTTATTTCATGGTGGGTATTCCCTGAAGGTATATGCACACCAACTAGTTTGTGGGTCTTTACAAACTTCTTCTTAACCGAGTCCTACTGTAGAAACTGTCAAAATTATACTCCTTTCAAAGGCAGGGGTAAATCCATTACCTGGATTGGGGCTCTCCACAAATCTGTGAGTGTGTAACACTAGAGATTTCTACACAGTGGCAACTATTGTCTTCATAGTGTAAAAAGCAGAAGAATCTCCTGGATGAATTGTCTTCATATAATGGATAATGTAACTGAGGAAATTAAGGCAGTCGATTCTGCTGTATATTTAGCATTTTCTCTAACAATTGACATAATTTCAGTTAATACCAAACTCTAAATTTAATTCCCTGAGTTATATACATCGGTAACTTGTGTGGGTCAAGAGAACACATCTTCTAACTACACACTCTAAATAGCAAATAAAGCACATGGGATTGTTTGTTTCCTGTATTGAGTTACTTAAAATATATTGCAGATAATGGGTGCTGCTCGCACCATCTCAAAGCAAAATGAATGCACTTTAAATGAGAGTTATGTTCAGCATTTCTTTTAATAATCCTAAATCTGGCTTATTTCCAGCCATCTGAGTAAAATAAAAAATAACTTATCATAGAGCAAATGCATTAGCTTGAAAGTGAGATAGTGAGAGTGATATTTAAAGTGATTAAGGAGTAGTTTACAAAAGGGAAATGGAAGATTAATGGTATGGAATCATCCACTGAACTCAATACTCCTGTCTTATGCTGACTTTATGGGAATCAAGTGCACACTCTATATCACCTCCATCACTCCTATCAGTTTGAATTAATCGCACAGTTCACTAGCCATTAGAAACCTTCAGAAATATACTTTAAAGGAGACATTTTAAGGACTGCCTTTGTGTATGTTTCTCGTGTTCATGTAAGGCGTGTTATCAAATCACATTCAAGCAAAATAAAGTACAACATATCATATAGGAATATTACCAAGGAAAGCATTAATGCAGCAATATTAGCAACAGTGCTAGAAGCATAATTTATTACAGTAAAGACCCAAACATCACTTTTGTTGAAACAAGATAAAATGCAAAACCTTAAAGCAAACAGATCTGATGCACAACTGAGGCTGGTCAGCGAGCAGTGTTTGCATTGTGCTGTGATCAGCTGCTCCTGTGAGCTGCAAAGCCTTCACACATCACATATATGTTCGAGGCACGTGGATGTGGAGTTAGAAATAGTAAATCTATACTTCCCTATATGCATTTGCCTTTCAAAATGTTGTCCTCGATATTCTTCATGTCATTGTTCAGTAGTACAATCCCTCCTGTTAATGTTGGGATGGAGGTCTGATGGGACACCAGATCTCAGTCCCCGAGCTTGCTTTAGCAAAGTGCTGCATTACAATCACTGTTCTTAAAGGAACAGGCATATTATTATTAGTAGTAGTAAAAGTTATAGAGCACAGCTGATACTTATACAGGTTCCCGGGCACTGGTAATAACCAGATACTGGACTGCCAACAAATTAGAGGGTGTAAAGCCAGGTTTTAATGGCCTCCCTAAATGCCAGCAGTTCACTTAAAGAGTGAAGAGACTGAAGTAGTCTGATCCAGAAATGCGTGGCTCGCTCATAGAACGTTCTCCCTCCAGGTCGGTCTTGTCTGAACTTAGGAGCGATTAGCAAATTTGCAATAGCAGCATGCAGTTGGCACCTGGGTCAATATTGATGAAACTTCTGTAGATTAAACCTTAGGCCTATCTTGTGAATAGCTTTATGAACAATACAAAGAGAATTAAATATAACCCCTTAGACAGAGGTAGCCAATGTAGTACATCAAGGGTGACAAGTGCAGATGCGTAGTGTAAGCGCAACAATGTGACCTGATCTCAGCTTGGATCTGATAGAGTCACTTCAGGATGTTATGGTGTGCCCAGAAATAAAGAATCACAATAATCTAACCTGCTTAGAATAGTTGACTGTATTATCAGAGCTCGCGTGTAAGCAGGAAGAAGAGGACACAATTTGCAGAGAAGACGCATCAAGGAGAAGCAAGAAGGTGACAGTTTCAGACACATTAATGCCACCAACAGGGGCACACTGTAAATGAGACATGGGAGAGTGGATGCAGTGATTGGTGGGACATCTGTCTCCGCTCTCCTATCTCTGTACCTGGCAAAATCACAATGTAAGCGATCAATTTCGTCAGATTAGATTTTGTGAATGGTGACCACCTTATCCACGCCTGCCGCTAATCATTCCATGTTTTGCAGCTGGAAAGATGGTGTCAATGGAGTTATGCGTCCACATGTGAATCACAAGGAGTATGGGGAACAGCCCTTGGCCTCCTCCTTTCCCTTGCGAATCGCTTTCCATCACAGCGCTTGTATTGCAATTCATAATGTCCATTACGAATTCCAATGCATTTTGGGCATTGTGAATTGTGACCATGCATTTGCTTTACCCTAACTTTGTGAATGCAATGGGTTTTGTTCCTGCGGCCCAACGTCTCCAAAGACTGTAATATTGTAACATCATTGGAGGCTGCTAACTTGTCAAGAAAATCAGTGGATCATATGTTAGCAGTACTCAAATTGAGTAATTTAAAGATCAGAGGTGGATTATCCAATGGATTTCTGTGTATAATAATGGTAGATTAACTCTTTCTGTTAACACACTTGCTGGAGAAATCCAAGTGCACACTCTGGTTATAGGTGTAAATCATAAATAGTTGAGAGGGTCAATATTTCTGCTGCACATGATAGCATGTAATTATAGGTCACTGATTTGTATTTTATGTAAGATATCTCAGTGTATTTGCTACAGAGTTCCTTGTATTAGGTGCAGGTTGCAAGTTATAATTTTGTTTAAAATAGGTGGTTGTGTTACGGGCACACAGTTCTATGACAGTATTGGCTACCACAATATCATGAGGGTAAGGATGCATAGGTAAATATAGATCTCCTAGTCTAAAGACCACATCTGTGTACCTTAAAAATATATATATTTTACAGTACAGATACATCAAAGTAAAAATAGTAAATGTATAATTACCTGTAAATACTAACCTTTACAATATTGTGGTAGTCAAATTTCTGGCTACAATATGTTGGTATGATGGTATCTGAAACACAATGGGCCAGGTTCAAAAACTGCAGTTTGTAGTATGTACTACAATAGTACCTACTACAAAATGCTATTCAGAAACCTATGTGAGGATATCATGAACTCTTCATATATAGGTCTACACTTTACTGGTAAATGTGGGAGGGGAGGAGGGGAGGAGGGAGCGGTTGCAAAGCAGGCAATACTTAATGCTAAATGGGAAGAGGCTTAGGGTGGGTTAAGAGCGGGTTTATGGAGGAACATGCAAAAATAAAACATACACACAAAAGAGTAAAATTGTTGCTATTCACAAACTGCAATTTTAAAGTTACTACAGCCAAAAGGTCCTAAACCAGTTGTAAATGTACTCCAGCCCCACCTTGGAGGAAGTCCAGCATCCCACTTGGCTACTCACACATATTGCACACATACCTAGAGATAATAATGGAGGTAGGGTCTTAAAAACTGATCACATAGTCAATAATAATTTATTAAATCCAAGTATTTTCATCAATTTAATAAAGCATGTATAATTTTAATGTAGATGGGATTTTTTAAATCATCCTTTAGGGATATTATTTTGTAAATGAAATATATATTTGTTCAATCATTCGTTGTTTAATTATTTAATACACATTTAAGTTAATGTAACTTTTTTTCATTAATTCTAGATTGATTTAAAAGTAAAATTATTTTACATTCATATTTTATTATAAAATATGTTTACTTTTTTAAAGTTTAGTAAACTTGAATAACATTGTTATACACTTTAGCATAGATAGATTACTGCTCCAGTGTCGGAGACCTCCTCTTTTATGTGATAAGTTATGAGTAGTAACTTCATTTTCATAATTCCTGTTCTAGGAGGCCTCACCATATACTACACCTACACCTAGGATTAACTTTATACTCGAAAATGGTGACTAGTGAAAGATGGAGAAAGTTACTGTTCTGTGCAGCAATAGATTTACTATCTACATTTGTAAATTTACCTTTGTGAATCAGGTCCAATAGTCTTGTAGAATTCTGTGATTCAAACAGTTCCATATGCCCTGCAAGTCCAAACCTTGAGGGGCATATTTACAAGGGAATGGCGGAGCATGGCGTTAAGCACAAAATGCTAACGCCACGCTCTGCCATTCCAAAAATGCAGCGATGCACCATATTTACAAAGATACGGCACACCACAGCGTGTTCCCTAGTGCTGGCACTGAATTAAGCTGCCTAGCACCAATGCAGGTACCCTTGCACCATAGTGCAAGGGTGCCTGCTTTGAGGGAACAATTGTTTATGTGCAGGATGGTGTCCCTTCCAGCACATGAACAATCACAAATGGTGATTTGTAACCTCTATATGTGCTGCATTGTGCAGCACACATATAAGTTGCAAAGCGTCATTCTTTAATGATTATTTATGTGCAGGAAGGGACACCTTCCTGCACATAAACAATCATTCATGGTGTTTTGCTGTTTCTATGTGTGCTGCACAATGCAGCACATATAGAAGTTACAAACAAGGAGAAATAAAGCATTTCTCCTTGTTTCGCCCTGTTAAGACCAGTTTTTCCCTAGTCTTAATTGTGGTGCTGCCTCCTATTTATGCCACCCTTGTAAATAGGGAGCAGCATCAAAATCAATGGGTGTTGCGACGGAACACCCACCGCAACACCCATTGCTCACCTCCTTCACGCTAAGTGTAAAGTGAAAGGGGGCCCTATTTACAAGGCGGTGTTAAGCCCCGCTAAGTGGCTTAACACCGCCTTGTAAATAATGCGAAGCCCCTATCGCCACAGGAACGTCAGAAAAAGTGACATTCCTGTGGCGATAGGAGCTTGTAAATATGCCCCTCAGATTTGTAACTCAATCTTTAGTAATATTAACCCCTTCGCTGCTAGGCCTTTTCCCCTCCTGTGCTAAGCCTTTTTTTGGCTATTTGGGGTAGTTTGCGCTTAGGGCCCTGTAACTTTTTGACCACATAAGGTATCCATGCCAAATTTGCGTCCTTTTTTTCCAACATCATGGGGATTCTAAAGGTACCCAGGGTTTGGGGATTCCCCTGGAGGGGACCCAGAAATTAGCCAAAATACTGCTAAATTTTGTTTTTTTGGGGAAAAATGCGAACAAAGGGCTACAGATGAAAGCATCTGGTTTTTTCCCTGCAAATGGCATCAAAAAAGGGGTTGTGGTGCTGAAATCACCATCTTCCCAGCTTTCAGGGACAAGCAGACTTTTGTCAGAAAACCAAAATTGTGTACACAGTTTTGGCATTTTTCTGGGACATAGCCTATTTTTGCTATTTTTTGTGCTTTCAACCTCCTTCCAGTTAATGGTAGAAATAGGTATGAAAGCAATAATGGATCCTAGAAAGCCATACATTTCTGAAAAGTAGATACAAATCTGAATTCAGCAAGGGGTCATTTGTGTAGATACTTCAAGTTTTCTTTATAGAAACAAACAGTTAAATATAGAAAAAATTGAAAATTAGTTGAAAAAAACAGCCATTTGTGTCAACGATTTCACCTGTAACTTCTTCTAATTATGACAGCTATTTGAGAGCAATACACCATTACATCCGCTGGACCTTTCTGGTTGTGGTGATATATAGGACTTGTAGGTTCACCAAGAACCCGACGAACCCAGAGCCAATAACTGAGCAGCGTCTTGCAATGGTTTTTTATTATGTCCCGGGTATATAGCAATTATTCTGGGAACATTTATGCATGGAAAAATGGGTATGAAAGACACCTATGTATTTCTGAAATGGGAACAAAATATAGAGTTTAGAAACAGTAGATATTTGCACATTTCCGAAATTGGGAGTACCCATACTAGCATGAGAATTATAGGTCATTTTTCAAAATGACTTCTTTTACACATTGACTTTCATTTGGAAGGCAGAAATGCATCGAAAGTCAATAGATAATAACAGTTGCTCTACAATTTTGTGTTACCCTAAGTCTCCCGATAAAAATGGTACCTCACTTGTGTGGGTAGGCCTAGTGCCCGCAACAGGAAACGGCCCAAAACGCAACGTGGACACACCACATTTTCACAGTGAAAAATGACCCTTTTTTTGCAAAGTGGCTAGCTGTGGTTTTTGTACCCTAGCTCTGCCGGCACCTAGGGAAACCTAGCAAAACTATACATTTTTGAAAACTAGACACCCAAGGAATCCAGGATGGGGTGACTTGACTGGCTCTCACCAGGTTCTGGTACCCAGATTCCCTTGCAAACCTAAAAAAGTGTCAAAAAAACACATTTTCCTCACTTTTCTGTGGTTGAAAGTTCTGGAATCTGCGTGGATCCAGAAAATTCTACCCACCCCGCGTTCCCCAAAGTCTCCCGAAAAAAATGGTACCTCACTTGTGTGGGTAGGCCTAGTGCCCGCAACAGGAAACAGCGCAAAATGTAACGTGGACACACCACATTTTCACAGTGAAAAATGACCCTTTTTTTGCAAAGTGCCTAGCTGTAGTTTTTGAACCCTAGCTCTGCCGGCATCTAGGGAAACCTAGCAAACCTATACATTTTTGAAAACTAGACACCCAGGGGAATCCAGGATTGGGTGACTTGACTGGCTCTCACCAGGTTCTGGTGCCCAGAATCCCTTGCAAACCTAAACAATTGTCAAAAGAAAAAACACATTTTCCTCACTTTTCTGTGATGGAAAGTTCTGGAATCTGCATGGATCCACAAAATTCCACCCACCCGCGTTCCCCAAAGTCTTCCGAGAAAAATGGTACCTCACTTGTGTGGGTAGGCCTAGTGCCCGCGACAGGAAACAGCGCAAAACGCAACGTGGACACACCACATTTTCACAGTGAAAAATGACCCTTTTTTTGCAAAGCGCCTAGCTGTAGTTTTTGAACCCTAGCTCTGCCGGCACCTAGGGAAACCTAGCAAACCTATACATTTTTGAAAACTAGACACCCAGGGGAATCCAGGATGGGGTGACTTGACTGGCTCTCACCAGGTTCTGGAACCCAGAATCCCTTGCAAACCTAAGAAATTGTCAAAAAAATCACATTTTCCTCACTTTTCTGTGGTAGAAAGTTCTGGAATCTGCATGGATCCACAAAATTCCACCCACCCCGCATTCCCCAAAGTCTTCCGAGAAAAATGGTACCTCACTTGTGTGGGTAGGCCTAGTGCCCGCGACAGGAAACAGTACAAAACGCTACGTGGACACACCACATTTTCACAGTGAAAAATGACCCTTTTTTTGCAAAGTGCCTAGCTGTAGTTTTTTAACCCTAGCTCTGCCGGCACCTAGGTAAACCTAGCAAACCTATACATTTTTGAAAACTAGACACCCAGGGCAATCCAGGATGGGGTGACTTGACTGGCTCTCACCAGGTTCTGTTACCCAGAATTCCTTGCAAACCTAAAAAAATTGTCAAAAAAACCACATTTTCCTCACTTTTCTGTGGTGGAAAGTTCTGGAATCTGCGTGGATCCACAAAATTCCACCCACCCCGCGTTCCCCAAAGTCTTCCAAGAAAAATGGTACCTCACTTGTGTGGGTAGGCCTCGTGCCCGCGATAGGAAACAGCGCAAAACGCAACGTGGACACACCACATTTTCACAGTAAAAATGACCCTTTTTTTGCAAAGTGCCTAGCTGTAGTTTTTGAACCCTAGCTCTGCCGGCACCTAGGGAAACCTACCAAACCCACACATTTCTGAAAAGTAGACACCCGGGGATTCCAGTGAGGTATGTCTTGTGTGGATCCCCCAACGTTTTCTTACCCAGAATGCCCTGCAAACCTGAACTTTTGCTGAAAAATCACTTTTTCACACATTTGTGTGTGGGAAAGTTGTGGCATCACCCGGGCTGACACAAATTTCCTACCACCCAGCGTTCCCCCAGGTCTCCCGATAAAAATGGTGCCTCACTCGGGTGGGAGGCCCAAGTACCCGCGACAGGCAAGGGCCCAAAACCTATTGAGGCGACAGCAAAATTGCCTATCACAAAACGACCTGGTTTTGCAATGGGGGTCCCATGACTTTTTGGCCCGGGGCTCGGCGGCCACCTAGGTAAACCTACCAAACCCACACATTTCTGAAAACTAGACACCCGGGGGATTCCAGGGAGGTATGGCTTGCATGGATTCCCCTACGTTTTCTTACCCAGAATCCCCTGCAAACCTTAACTTTTGCTGAAAAAATCACTTTTTTCACACATTCGTGTGTGGGAAAGTTATGGCATCACCGGGCTGACACAAATTTCCTACCAC
This sequence comes from Calotriton arnoldi, assembly GCA_963921515.1. Classification (NCBI taxonomy): domain Eukaryota; kingdom Metazoa; phylum Chordata; class Amphibia; order Caudata; family Salamandridae; genus Calotriton; species Calotriton arnoldi. The sequence goes on along the minus strand of CAWUFW010012996.1, from coordinate 204,869 downwards.
CCAGCGTTCCCCCAGGTCTCCCGATAAAAATGGTACCTCACTCGGGTGGGAGGCCCAAGTACCAGCGACAGGCAAGGGCCCAAACGTATTGAGGCGACATCAAAATTGCCTATCACAAAATGACCTGGTTTTGCAAGGGTCCCATGACTTTTGGCCGGGGCTCGACGTCCACCTAGGAAACCTACCAAACCCACACATTTCTGAAAACTAGACACCCGCGGGATTCCAGGGAGGTATGGCTTGCTTGGATCCCCCAACGTTTTCTTACCCAGAATCCCCTGTAAACCTGAGATTTTGCAGAAAAAATCACTTTTTTCACACATTTGTGTGTGGGAAAGTTGTGGCATCACCGGGCTGACACAAATTTCCTACCAGCCAGCGTTCCCCCTGGTCTCCCGATAAAAATGGTGCCTCACTCGGGTGGGAGGCCCAAGTACCCGCGACCTGCAAGGGCCCAAAACCTTTTGTGATAGGCAATTTTGATGTCGCCTCAATACGTTTTGGGCCTTTGCCTGTCGCGGGTTCTTGGGCCTCCCACCCGAGTGAGGCACCATTTTTATCGGGAGACCTGGGAAAACGCTGGGTGGTAGGAAATTTGTGTCAGCCCGGTGATGCCACAACTTTCCCACACACAAATGTGTGAAAAAGTGATTTTTTCAGCACAATTTCAGGTTTGCAGAGGATTCTGGGTAAGAAAACGTTGGAGATCCACGTAAGCCATACCTCCCTGAATCCCCAGGTATTTAGTTTTCAGAAATGTGTGGGTTTGGTAGGTTTCCTAGGTGGCCGCCGAGCCCCGGGCCAAAAGTCATGGGACCCTGCAAAACCAGGTCGTTTTGTGATAGGCAATTTTGATGTCAGCCTCAATACGTTTTGGGCCCTTGCCTGTCGCGGGTACTTGGGCCTCCCACCAGAGTGAGGCACCATTTTTATCGGGAGACCTGGGAACTCTGGGTGGTAGGAAATTTGTGTCAGCCCGGTGATGCCACAACTTTCCCAGCACAGATGTGTGAAAGAGGGATTTTTCAGCAAATTCAGGTTTGCAGGGGATTCTGGGTAAGAAAGCGTTGGGAGATCCACGCGAGACATACCTCACTGAATCCCCCGGTGTCTACTTTTCAGAAATGTGTGGGTTTGGTAGGTTTCCCTAGGTGACCGCCGAGCCCCGGGCCAAAGTCATGGGACTCCCTGCAAAACAAGGTCGTTTGTGATAGGCAATTTGATGTCGCCTCAATACGTTTTGGGCCCTTGCCTGTCGTCGGTACTTGGGCCTCCCACCCGAGTGAGACCCCATTTTTATCAGGAGACCTGGTCGAATGCTGGGTGGTAGGAAATTTGTGTCAGCCCGGGATGCTACAACTTCCCACACACAAATGTGTGAAAAAGTGATTTTTCGGCAAAATTTCAGGTTTGCAGGGATTCTGGGTAGAAAGCGTTGAGGGATCCACGCAAGCCATACCTCCCTGGAATCCCCGGGTGTCTAGTTTTCAGAAATGTGTGGGGTTTGTGGGTTTCCCTAGATGGCCGCCGACCCCGGTGCCAAAAACCCAGGTAACCCCCCGTGCAAAACCAGGTTGGTTTGTGATAGGTAATTTTGATGTCGCCTCACTAGGTTTTGGGCCCTTGCCTGTCGCGGGTACTTGACCCACCCACACAAGTGAGGTACCATTTTTCTCGGAAGACTTTGGGGAATGCGGAGTGAGTGGAATTTGGTGGATCCACACAGATTCCAGAACTTTCCACCACAGAAATGTGAGGAAAATGTGTTTTTATACACATTTTGAGGTTTGCAAGGGATTCTGGGTAACAGAACCTGGTGAGAGCCAGTCAAGTCACCCCATCCTAGATTCCCCTGGGTGTCTAGTTTTAAAAAATGTACAGGTTTGCTAGGTTTCCCTATGTGCCGGCTGCGCTAGGGCCCACAATCCACAGGTAGGCATATTGCTAAAAACAAATCCGTGCCTAGTTGGCTTTCTGCCGCCCTGGATATCGGGGGGTTGCCCCGATATGCCCCCAAGGGGGGCAGAAACATTGTGGCTATTTTTTTGTGGGGTAGGGGCATTGGTATGCCCATTCTGGGCAGCCCCCACCCCCACACATAAAAAAGCCAGCGTAAACGTTGGCGTCTAGTGGGCTTTTTGCCCCCCCCGGTGGGGCAGATTGGGGGCTAATGCCCCCATCTGCCCCCAGAGGGCAAAACGCCCACTAGACACTCAGAGAGTTTTTGGGCAAATTTTAATTAAGGTGGGGGCTGCCCAAAACGGGCATGCCAATGCTCCCACCCTAATTTAAATTTGCCCCAAAAAATCCCTGGCGTCTAGTGGGCTTTTTGCCCCCCCCCCGGGAGGCAGATTGGGGGCTACTGCCCCATCTTCCCCCCAGGGGGGCAGGAAGGCTGTAATTTTTGTGGGGAGGGGGTGGGGGCATGGGCATGCCCATTTTGGGCAGCCCCCACCCTAATTCAAATTTGCCCCAAAAAAATCCCTGGTGTCTAGTGTGCTTTTTGCCCCCCCCTGGCGGGGCAGATTGGGGGCTAATGCCCCATCTGCCCCCAGGGGGCAGAAAGTCCACTAGATGCCAGGGAGTTTTGGGCAAATTTAATTAGGGTGGGGCTGCCCAAAATGGGCATGCCAATACCCCACCCTAATTAAAATTTGCCCATAAAATCCCTGGCGTCTACTGGGCTTTTTGCCCCCGGGGGCAGATTTGGGGCTAATGCCTCCAGCTGCCCCCAGGGGGCAGAAAGGCTGTCATTTTTGCGGGGGTGGGTGGGGGCATGGGCATGCCCATAGTGGGCAGCCCCCACCACAAATTATAATTAAAAAAAAAATCCCTGGTGTATAGTGGGCTTTTTGCCCCCCCCGGGGGGGCGCAGAAAGGCTGTACATTTTGCGGGGTGGGGGCATGGACATGCCCTTTATGATACCTCTCCCGTCTTTGTACGTGCCCGGGGGGCTGAGATAGCCCCCTGAGCACATAGAAAGTGAAACTGAAATGAGCCTAAAGGCTCATTTCAGTTTCGGTTTCTGTGCAATGAGGACAGCGTGACGTGCGCGCTGATCCTCATGGCACAGAAACCAGGGAGGGGGCCTCCGGGAGCTGGGGGAGCGAGTCCCCCCCTCCCCAGGTCACAGGGGTGGAATAGAAATCCCTCTGCTGTCTGCAACAGAGGGATTTCGTGCCCTTGGCCTCATGACGGAATGGTTCCGTCATGAGCACAGAGGCACCGATGCTCATGACGGAACCATTCCGTCATGAGCATCGAAAGGGTTAAGGATGCTTATAATGAACATTAATGGTTCATCCATCAAATACTTTATTTTGATTGTAGACTATAGTATATAATCATAAAAGTGAAAAGAGACAAATTTAAAAACACCAGGTTACGTTAATATTCAAATTTAGCTAAAAACTGAAAAAATTGATTTACAATACATATTAAAAATAGTAACAAGAGTTTAAAAAGTCGATAATAAATGAAAGTGCAATTGGTGTTGTAAAGGGCAAATCAATCTAAACTCTATTAGGCTAAAAAAAAATAAAAGGCAACAGAATTACGTCATTAAAGTGCATGTTTCAGAAAGGCGCCCACCGAAGAAGTTACTTGGGGATTTGGGAGCAACTGTAGAAAGTATAAAGCTGGTCTATACTGGCAAAAACCCAGGTTTTTAAGTATCAGTAGTTATAGAGATTTCCTTGGTGCCTCATAAAATTTACAGAAAAACATGAAATGAGCTAGAGTTTGAGGTGAGAGTTCATCGCAAGGACAGAGCATATTGTTTTTGGGGTCATACTGACCAAGGGAAATGCTCACATGACTTCTGATAGTCCTAAGCAGAACTTCATTAGTAGAGCTCTCTTCCTTATAATGTTGACATATAACAAGTGTGGCTCTATTGCGGGGCATCTTTGGGGTTCAGACTTGAGGCCACTGAAGTCTGGACTTTGTCAGGACATGAGGACTCAATCCCTCAACAGCTCATGCGCCAGGAGGCGCTTGCAGACCGACATCGATGGTTATTAATAAACACTGCTCCATGCATACTTAGCATTTTTGAATAGCACATGTAAAATAAGACATCTTACACAGACTCAATCAGAGCCTGAGAAATTCAATAAACACTTTAAAATCATGTTTATTTCTTAACAGCTTGTGAAGTGACACTCCACAGGGTATATCTTTATTTCTTCTGATGGACTGCAGGGTGTGGCAACCAGATGTGAGGTTCCAGTTGCGATCATTTATGACCTCCAGTTGTGATCATTCATGGCCTTCACCTGCTCCCTACTAGCACAATGCTTTAACAAAAATGGAATTAGCTCCAGGAAATACAGCTTTGTGTAATTAGTCATTTTGGAATACAAATACCAGTCCACTGCAGCTCCCTTCAATCCAGCTGGTTCCCACTCTATTCCATCACTGGTGCGGGGAAACATCATAAACTGCATTATGCTGTCGACCATTGTAATGAGCTTTTAAAGGAGAGTATGCTGCAAACGCATCTCACTACCGAGTGTCAAATGCCAGGAAGCAGAGTTTAGAGCTGGTTTGTACCACTGCTGTACTCTAGAATAGCCCTTATGCTTGTTGAGATCTGCAAGTAAGTAAGTAATCATTTATAAAGCGCACAAATGCTGAGGAGTCTTGGCGCTGAAAGAGATGTGTAATGTGTGCTTCACCTGAGAGGGGGAGTAGTTACTACTTACTTAGGTGGGAATAGCAAGGTCTTAAGCATCTTCCTGAACAAGAGTCTATTTGATTGTAATCTAGTTACAACTGGCAGCGTATTCCAAAGCCTAGCTGCCCGATGGGAGAGACTTCTTCCCTCCCATCTCGTCCTTCGAATTCTAGGAACCTGAACCAGCCCGCTGCTGGCTGATCTTAAGTCCCGCCATGGAACATGACAGTAAAAAAGTTTATGTAGGTCCCAAGGCCCTCCACCGTATGAACTCAGTGGAACTCAGTGGAACTCCGCTCCGCTTTGCTATCCTCCACCCTCGCTAATTTAATTATTTAAAAAGGCACTTACCTGCTGTGGCGTCTCCGGGCTGCTTCCTCCTCGCCATGGTCTCTCTCTCCTCCTTGTCCTCGCCGTCCTCATCCATAGAAACCCCTATGTTGTACGTCTTGCACGTGCGCATCAAAGAGGAGGCAGCCCGGAGACGCCACATCAGGTAAGTGCCTTTTTTTTTATAACTAAATGAGGGAGGGTGGAGGGGCCTGCTAACTCTGCTGCGCCACGGAGTTGGAGTTTTGCCTGAACTCCGCGTTCTGAATGGAGTGCGGCGTAGGCAAAACACCCTAAACTCCACTGGCGGAGCGGAGTTCTCCGCCCGGGGTTACTTTATGCACCAGACAGAGATCCGTAAATTCGATTCTTTGCTGGACTGGTAGCCAGTGGCGGCCCCTTATGCTATTGGAAATGTGATGACATTTAGGGATGTTTAGAAGCACCCGCGCTACGGCATTCTGCAAGGACTGGAGTTTTGATAGTAGGTAAATGATAGCGAGCAGATTGACGCACTTGAGGGCTTTTTGGAGCATTATGGAGAGGTTATTTTAATGGGGGATTTTAATGTACACCCGTGTCCTTCTAATTGTGTTTTAGGTAGGGGCTCTAGGGACACCTTGGTAGCATCTGTTCACTTTGAACACTCTGCCCTAGGTAGTCAGCTAGAAAATTTACTTGCCACAAATAATTTATACTGCCTTGAGCACACTGGTGAGACAGAGCTAGTACCATCTTTTATTGGCAGGGGCTGTTCTTCAACTATAGACTTTATCATGGTATCTGCTCCCCTGCTTCTTGACATATTAAAAGTAAACCCCATGTGGAGCTGCTATAGTGATCACAGCCCGCTGATTTTAGAAATGATGGGAGTCTTCCACGGAGCTGAAAGAAAAGAGTTGATCAAATTGGGATTTTAAACCAACAAATCAGGCCTGCAAAATTAGGTAGGGGAAGATAGTGCTGGAGGCCTTTCTAGATAAGTTTTATGCGGAGGGTGCCGAAGATTCCCAGGCTGAGGCTGGTGTGCTAATGGGGGCTTTTGGAAATCTTACAAAGCGGATTGCAGAAGGTTTAACGGGGAGAGGAAGGATAGGGACCCTAGAGGGGGGAAAAATGGTTTGACACAGACTGTTCTAAATCCCACAAAGCTATTATGAGTGCTTTAAAACATAAACCCAAAGATGAAGAACAGATTAAGGCATGTAGGAAAGCCTATAAACTGGCCATAAATCAAAGGAAAGACAAGATACGGGAACAAGCATGGCACGATCTGAATCAGGTAGGTGTTTTGTTGAATAGTGCAAATTTTGGAAGATCGTAAACAGTCCTTTTTTTATAGAACAGCACTCCATGAGAACAGATTGTGTCATCCCTGCTGATGTATGGGTCAGTTATTTTGAGCAGATCTATAGAGGAGTGGATTCGGAAAGAAACATCACCCCCTGGGAACCTTGCATAGAGACGTGTCCGCTATGCTTTGGGGTAGCTGAGGTCCAGAAAGACATCATGGACACATCAGGACAAAAGCCCCTAGGCCTGAAGGGGTCCCTGCAGATCTTTATAAAGCTGACCTAGGGAAGTGGGCAAAGATTCTAGCTAGGGGCTTTAATGCTGCAACGGTAGGCTGTTCACCGCATTCATGGTCTACAGCGGTAATTTTCCCATTTTTAAAAAGGGCGCTAGGGATGACCCTGCATGTTATCGCCCAATCTCATTATTAGACTCGGCTGCAAAAATTATGGGGAAGGTGATTTTACAACGCTTAACAATATGGTTACACGCAAGTCATATAATATCTGACCTGCAATGCGGTTTCAGGAAAGGGATGGGGTCAGTGCACCAATGCATAAATCTACTTTTGATTATCGGCAAATATTCACTTGCTAAAAAGGGACATGTGCACCTGGCTTTCATGGACTTAACATCCGCTTTCAACCGAGTGAATAGGTTAAAATTATGGCCTTTATTATTAGAGACTGGAATGGATGCCGATCTAGTAGCTTTTCTGCATTGGTCCCACCTACATTTAAAAGCCTCGGTCAGATACAATGAAGACGGTTCCCTTACAGAATCCTGGGACATTAAGCGAGGGGTGAGACAGGGATGTATTTTGGCCCCTGTTTTGTTTACCTTATATATTAATAATCTCGGGGCTGCATTAAAACGGCTAGCAAAGACATTCCTAGAGCAGGCGCTAAACTCATCCCTGCTCTTTTATATGCTGATGATGCCGTTTTACTTGCAAGGACACCAATGGCACTGCAAAGACTTGTAAATTCATTTATTGATTTTATGGTCTCACTCGACCTCTCTATCAATTTCTCAAAGTCCCATATAATTTCGTCTTGCAAAACAAAGCACGACAAGTGTACGCTCTTATGCACAGGTGGAGAACTGACAAAAGTTGCTACATTTCCCTATTTGGGTATCTTGTTTGACGAAAAAGGTTCTTGGGTAGCTCAGCGAACACAAAAAAAACCACCCTGTCTAGATCAGCAGGAGCGACAATGGAGTTTGCCAGGAGAATGGGGAGCAAACCACTACGACCATTACTGAAGGTCTATAATGAGAAATGTATACCAATGGCTACGTATGGCAGCGAGGTATGGGGCTATAAGGAGGTTGGTGATCTGCAGATGGCTGGAGATAAATACCTGCAGAAACTATTATCTGTACCCCACAGCACCCCATATTTTATGGCGCATGAAGAACTAGAACAGGGTCACATCTCCGACCGTATAGCAGTGGCCCCTTTAATATGGTGGCTAAAAATATGGTCTAGCCCCACACCTCTGCTGAACCAAACTGTTTTAGAAGATTGTATGAGACTCAACAGGGCGGCTGACATTCCTTGGCTTGGTTACATCTCACAGCAGCTGGCCAATGTAGGGCCCTCTGTGCTTTTTACACATCCGAGACAAATGCACTGTGGTGAGTTGAAAGTAATTAAAAGTCAATTTTTACATAATCTTGAGTCCTGGGTCTTTAGAACAACCCTACTGGTCTTATATTAAAAATCTACACCACCGTTTTCTTTTAATTAGATTTAGGGTCAATTGTATTCACTGGTGCCTTATGGTTTTTCGAAGCCTGTGGCTTTAAAGCCCTGCCCTTTTGATGATTTCTCGGACCAAGATCTCCTACACTTTATGTTCCTCTGTGGATTTTATAATGATCTTCGGTCAAGATACATTTTACCACTTTTAAAACATTGTAACTTTGCACAAGTGAGGCCAGCCCTGATATATCTGAAAATGTTGTCCTCACCTCTGATATGTTTCGGGGTTGCCAGTTTCTTAACATGAGCCCTACGGCGAAGGAAACAATCTGATCACGTGCTTGATTTGTCCCTTGAATTGTTATATTTTAGTGGGCATTGTTTTTAATCATTTGTTAGTACTGTAACAGAGTGCACTTTATCCAGGTCTAAGAAGGGATAGTAGTTTTAACATGTAGTAGTTTTTTATATTTTTATTAAAATTAATATACACTAGGGCTTTGTCATTTACACATGGAAATTTGTATATGAATTATCGGTTTCGCCCTTTTATCAAGTATTGTATAAGTTTTTACTATTTTACTCTTGGGGTGTACAATTGTGCTTTTATGGTCATTATTGGCCAAATAAAGTTTTATTTGACTTGACTTGATAGTAGGCATTTGTCAATGCCAAGGAAAAGAGCATTGCAATAGTCGATTCTAGAAAGAATGAATGCAACTATAACAGTTTTTTTCAGTTCTTGTGGGATGAAAGCGAGAATCTTGCGCAGAATTTTTAGAAGGAAGAAGCATGAAGAGGTTAGGAGATTGATCTGGCCTGAGAAATTAAGCTGATCATCGAACAAAACTCCTAAATTTCTGACTTTATCAATGGGATCAGGACGACTTCCTGCCTCTGCTGGTCAGCACAGATGATTTCAGAGAGATGATCCCTTTCCAAACACAACTACCTCCATTTTATCTGTGTTTAGTTTAAGATAGTTCTGATGTATCCATCCAATAATGTGCTTCAGACAGTTGTGGAACCTACCAGCCACTATTTCTGCACCAGAGGACATAGATATGACTATCTGAGTGTCGTCAGCGTAAGAAACCAATGAAAACCCACGTGCTTTAATCAGCTTAGCCAGAGAGGTGACTTAGATGTTGAATAGGGTAGGTGACAGTGCTGAGCCTTGAGGAGCTCCACAAAGCAGTGAACAGGCCTTAGATGTAAGATTACCCCAGCATAGACTTTGTTCCCTTGACGTGAGGAAAGAGGTGAGTGGGGTTAGAGCCAGCCCTTTAATTCCGACTGACGCCAGCCTTTCCTTTAGCCAGATGGTTAATGGTATCAAATGCTGCTGAGAGGTCAAGCAGGATGAGGATGGCCCTCCCCCCACCGTGAAGCTGTTTGCGTATTTCCTCGGAGGCCATGACTAAGGCTAATTCTGTTGAGTGGTTTGGTCTGAAGCCATGTTAGGTCGTGTCCAGGAGTTCGTTGGATTCTAAGTAGCACGTCAGCTCATGATTAATGAATTTTTCCAAGATTTTGGCCAGGAGAGGTAGGCAAGATGTGGGCCAGTAATTTTTTACTTCGGAGGGATCTAGTGAGGGTTTTTTTAGAATAGACCGTATGCAGGCTTTCTTCCAAGAGAGGGGGAAAACTCCTGAGACAAGAATGTTGTTCAGGAGCGGGGCCAAATGCGTACTATGGAGTATTAAGGGAGGACATGGATCCAATGGAGAGACAGACTTGATGGATAGCAGTAAATCATTTACTCTCTTAGGGGCTAGAGAGGAGAAGCTTAGCAAATGACAGGTAGTTGGAGTTCCAGAGGCATTATCCTCTCTAGGCACCTTGTAGGCAGTATCTGGAGCATGCCCTGAGAGTTCCTTGTAGACTGGTTGTACTTTAGTCTGGAAAAGGTTGGCCACTTTATTGCAAAAGGCTTGAACAGGAGAGAATTGATTCTCCCATTGAAGTTTGGACAGAGAAGTGACAGTTTGAAAAAGCTCTCTAGTCGAATTTTTTGCTGCCTCTATTTTAGAGGAAAATAGTTAATTTTGGTGGTTTTGATTGCTTCTTTATATTCTATTAGGGCTAGTCTATAGTTTAGTTTGCCCAGCTCAGTGTAGACTAGCCTCCAGATACTTTCTAAACGTCTGCACTTAGACTTTATGTTTTTAAGTTCTGTATTGTACCATGGGGCTGACGGTTGATTCCTGCAGTGTTTAGTTGATTTCTCTGGGGCCAAGAGATCGATTGCTGATTTGATCCAGCAATCAACATTATCAGCCGCCTTATGTTGTGTAGGTCTAGCAAGGGAGGGTGTCTGTCCAGGGCCTTTTCTAGGTCAGTTTTCTTAACTTTTTGCCACTGTCAGATCTTAATAATAGGCAATCTGTTGTTAGAGGGCACTATTTTCTCCAGAAGAAGGAGTTTGAAGACAATAGCCCTGTGATCAGTCCAAGTTAGTGGCAGTGTTTTTCCAAGACAATGTTAGGGTTATTAGTGAAAATCCCATCTAATGTGTGACAGGCCTTTTGTGTGGGCTCTGTAGTAATCTGGGTGAGTTCCAAACTGGCCATACTATCTACCAGAAGGGAAGTGTCTGCATTGCTTTTGCATTTGAGATGAAAGTTAAAATCACCTAGTAACATAAAAGTAGGGAAGTCTAGACATGATTCCATGAAAATTTGCAGAGATTGTGTGAACGGGGCCCTAGGCCCCGGCGGCCGGTACAGTAGTAATCCAGGGAAGGACAGGGTATTACTAAATTTGAAGTTGAACAGCAGCGCTTCTACTCCTAAGTGTTGCGTGGTGTCAAACGTGGCCTTAAAGCTGGAGCGGTAAATATTTGCTATACCTCCTCCCCGTTTCCCTTCCTTGTCTACACTAGCTAATTTGTATCCTGCTGGTAAAGCTGCAATCCAATCAGGCTCAGATGTTTTGTTGGCCCAAGTGTCCGTTAGAAAATCCAGATCCAGGTTAGATGTCTGCATCAAGCTCTCAAATTCGTATTTGTGCTTGAGCAGTGATCTGGTGTTCAGTAGGATACAAGTCAGCGCGTTATTAGTAGTGTTGGAGACTTGTTGTTCCTCGGTATAGTTATTGTCGGGTAAGCCGCTATGGGATTAACCGAGGGGGAGAAATTGCATAGGTTACTGCAATGAGGAGTATTGTCCTTCTCACCGTCCCATAAGGGGGAGTTGCAGCACTTACCATTATTTAGTGCAAGTAGCTGTCCCCTCGAGTAGCAGTGGGGGACAAAATTACCAGGGGTCCTGGCCCATGGTGCATTCTGAGCACTGACGGGCGCATACGGGTGCGCCTTTGGCACGTCCGCTGCGCGCATCCGCTGCGCGGTAGCATCAGCATGGGGTTTTATGCCTCCCTGCATACGAAAACTAGCGCGCTGACCTACGAAGGGCAGACCCACTCTTACTTACGGGCACCGCAGGTCAGAGACACAGACAAACAAAGCGATTCAGGTAGGTAAAAGCAGTTTCCAAGTTAAAAACAATTATGGGGCCGATTCCAATTTGGGCCGGAAATCTCTCCAACCGAGCCGGACTCGGAGAGATTTCCGACCGAATCGGACTCTGGCAGCCCGACCGAACGAGTACGATGCGCACGTATGCCATCGGACTCGAGTCGGTCGGACTCCCATTGAAGTCAATGGGAGCCCGTCATACAACGCGTACGCGGGCTCCCATTGACTCAATGCGTGTGAGGCGGTCAAGGGCGCCCCCTACAGCGGGTACGCGTCGAAGCGACTCGCGACGTACACGCACAGGTAGGGGGGACCCATGGGTCCCCCTTGTGTGCGACTCGCGCGGCTACACGTACAGGGGGGTCCGACACGGACCCCCAAAGTACGTCTCCGACTGCTCTTTCGAGCCGGAGTGCGCGGCTCGGTCGGACTGCTCGCTGCGCGCATCGTACTCACCCGGCCGGGGAACGTCTCCATTGCGCGGTGTGAGTCGAGTCCGAGCGAGTCGGTCGGTGTGGTTCGACCCGGGAACGAGTCGGTCGGAGCAGTCGGGACGCCCGGACGAGTCGGTCGGCGAATTCGCATCGTACTCGCTCACCCGGACGCGCGTACGAATCGGTCGGGAAATAGGGCTCCGAATCGGATCCGGTTAAGCCGAATCCAATTCGGAGCCCTTCCGGCCGAGATCGGAATCGGCCCCTAAGTGTCTAAAAACAATGCTTCAGTATTCCAAGTAAATCAGGTAATGCTCGATACACGCTGCGCGGTCGCGTCAGCATGGGGTTTTATGCCTCCCTGCATGTGAAAACTAACATGCTGACCTTTCTAATGGTGGACCCGCTCTTACTTACGGGCACCACAGATCAGAGACACAGACAAACAAAGCGATTCAGGTAGGTAGAAGCAGTTTCCAAGTTAAAAACAATTAGGTGTCTAAAAACAATGCTTCAGTATTTCAAGTAAATCAGGTAATGCTCGATACACGTGCAATAAAGGACTTTTGAATACAAAATGGCCATTATGAATACAAAATGGCCATTATGTATAAGTTGATGTAGAGACTATGGCACAACTGGCAGAGTTGCGCACCATTATTGAAAAAGTGGACATTGTGAGATAGTGCATATTGCATCTGGTGGATCTAATACCTAGAAAAGGTTAAAATAAAGAGGGCATTGGGTGTAGCCTATTTGGATAAAGGTTTCATACACACCAAGGGGAACAATTCTCTGCAGTGTGAACAGCAGCCCCGCTAGGGGTGATGGTACTCTTATTGTAGCCTGTTCCAACAAGGTATACAAGGGACTGCCAGTCTTTACTTATCATGGTACAGCACAGGGGTTGGAGGTGACTGGGAGTAGTCCATTGCGTCAAGGTGATTCGGATGGTTTCATCTTTCATTTCCTATGCTGACGTTTCTGTCTTTATGAAAAGCTTAAATATGATGAGAATTATTTTATGTATAACTGAGACAGTAAATCAGATATTATCATGGTTCCAGAGTATGCTTCCTATATTGTCGTGTACAAGGGTATTAACTCTAAAGGGACACCAGAAGTGAATGACTAGCTTAATAGACTGATGCTCTTAGAGTTTGATCATATTCTGACAAATATTAGAAAATGGTACTATGTGAAAGCCACAATGCTCCTCTGGATTACAGTTTAGGGAATGCAAATCCAGGAGAATGTTACAGAAAGAATGTGTTGCATTGAGTAAATCATCAGCTGGATGGATTTACACACCATTGGTCAATAGATTGCAGAAAAGCAACGCTAGAACTATTTCAGTCTCCACACTCCATATGGAAATTTCTAATTCAGCTCCACCTTTGTGTGATACTTGAAGTTTAGCATGAACTCTTCATTATAATGAACACTATTGTTTAGTAAGAAAAAACTGAAACCACACGAAAGAGGCTCAGTCTGCCAAAATGTTGTGCTGTAACATGGGTGACACATACTAGCGATTAGGTCCTGGGCTTCCACATATTTTCAATTACTTATACAGATCCTGCAAGTCAGTTTACTGCATGGGCACAATTCCAACAGTAGGCAGAAATCAAAGCTCTTAGATATAGGTAGTATGTGTCACATCCCACTGCATTCAGAACTATAGCCTATTACTGGATGGCCGTTCATACTGCTGAAAATAAGAGTTTATGAATAATTTTTCTAATCATACACATGGAGCCTCTATCTGATTATTTTACTTATAATGTTAAATATTTGAAAAAAATGAACAGCTTTTGGAAATATTAGGTAAAATATGCAAACCACAGAAAGCCTAGCTCCTTCAATAAAGCTGCCAGGTTCTCCCACAAATAGTCTGTGAATAACACTCTAGTAAGATTATGATGTCCGACACATAGAAAGCCATAAGTGCAAGACATTTGCTTGGCACATTCCCAACTCAAATATTTGTGAACTCTAATTACCTGAAAGATACCCTGCAGAACAGCTTTCAACAATGCCTGTGTGGCATTTTATAATCAGTACCAATCATGCATCCAATGCAAACCCATTTGGAAACTGTTTTACAAAACTGAACAGTTTTCTGAAAATGTGTTGCCTCCCCACGAGCTCTAGGCACCTGAGCCCATACTTGCTCTTAAACATCTTGAAAGGAAATATTGCATACAAATATTGCTTTTCATTGAATGAAGTAAAATTTCTCTGCCTACACCCATGTTATTGCTGTCTAACCATTTCAGTTATTGAAGACTATGGTTCATGGAGGATTTATTATAGCCTTATAGCCTGCCATAGCGGGCTATACCGGCCATTAAAAGATCGCTCCAGCGTTAAAGGCCCGAGCCGAAGGCGAGGTCCTTTAACAAGGGAGCGGGACTTTAATGGCCGGTATAGCTCAGCTATGAAGGGCTAGAAGGCTATTAGAACATTCTGCCACTAGAGGGCAGAATGTTCTAACAAATAAAAAACAAAGGCCTGTTGGAGCCCGAGGGGATTGAAATCCCCTAGGGCTCCGAGAGGCCTTTGTTCAAACAACATTGGAATGTTGCTCTGCGGGCTTTTACCGGCCCGTAGAAGCATGGGGCACTCCATTGTATTCAATGGAGTGCTCCACATTCCAAGGTTCCAATTAGTGTTATGTTACAATAGAAAAGTAATTACTATATACACGAAGAATGCAGGAGAGTTCTATATTTCAGGCAGAAGATGTAGTACTGCAACTTCTAATGTTACAAAATGTTGAATGTATCAGCTAACTTGTATTGTATTTAATCATATATAAAGTGAATACTAATTATCATAAAGCCAATAGAGAAAGTACAAATGTGCTTGGTGTACCCAGTGATCACCCAGAAAATTAAGGTAATTACAGAAGAGTAAAATGTGTGTATAAACAACTAACCAATTACATTGATACAATCACATATAGCTGGATTAAGAATTCATAATTGTCAGCAAAGTCCACAAATCATACACAAGGACCCAGTCTGCCAGCTGTAATGTTGACGATGTTTCAACATCCTTAATTGCTTTTTGATTACGTTTCAACCTCCTTAATCTGCTCTGCTGCCTGATATATTGATCTCACCTGCATTGATTGTATATAGTTTTTAAGTTGCTACTTATACTGAACACAATACTAAATGTGAACCATTGTGACCTTTTACTGTAATTACCCAGCTTCAATTTGTCTTAGAGCTGCTCTTCTATTGCTAACTAACCAGACATTTCAAACATTTTCTAACCACCTACTCCAAAGAGTATCTCATTTAGGAGTCATCTAGTCCTTCCTCATAAATTTTGTCCCAATTTTTGGTCTTTTCTATAAATAGAAATGGGTGTCAAATAAAAGTATGCTCATACTACAAATATGTTTTTTGCTCAAAGTTGTCTAAATTCCTGTCAACATATTACATGTCATATGACTTCCTTCCAAGAGCAGATCATGGAGCGAAAAAGACAATTTGATTTTGATGATTTCATAACAATGTACCCAAGAATACTGTACAAAAACACACTCAAAACAGTCATAAGTCCTGGCCCCTTGATATACCTCCGTAAAAAAATTGTTGTCCAGAGATTTTCATTTTTGATTTGTGTTTTTGTATCATTAGTGAAGTAATTTATCTTGGGTAGACATTGCTAATCCGGTCTGAATTTTTCTGGACGCCATTTTTAAAAATGGCGGTTGTGTTACATGATGATGTAATATTTCAGGAACGGTGAGACCTATATACTTCATTTTGGTGTCAAAACATAGGTTTGGGGTGTCAAGTAGTCTTATAGAGACAGAAAACCTTCTCAGAGCAACCCGTCTGCCATTTTCTAAAATGGCAACTATATAATGATGTGTTTTAGCCACCATATTGGTAATTTATTTTAATATTGTTTTTGTTTCAGGTTTTCAGTTGATTCAAATTCGTAAACATGAGCGAAGCAGGTAGTAGCAGAGGATCTTTACCTCCTGACAGAGTGTTGCTAACAACAAAATCTGAGGACTTCTTCAACAATGAAAAATGTGTCATATGCTAAACTAATCCAAAAGAAAAGCTAACGTCAACTGTGGCTGGACAGAAGAGAGTCTGAGATGCTGCAGAAATACGGCAATGCGAAGTTCACAAATGACTGAAACTGATGGGTGAAGAGGATCAAATATTTTATCATTGTAACAACAAGTACTACAAGTCGTATACAATGGAAAAAATCCTGGAAAAAAATTGTCAATAAATATCAGAAGCCAGTGAATCACAACAAGAATCTGAGTCGTCTGATAAAGCAACGACAACCAAACCCAATGCCCATCCACTTAGAAGATCGATGGCTGCCCCTCATCCACCTCCAACAACTGATCAGAAAGCAGAGGATCTTTAATGTTTTATCTGTGGTTTACCCAGAACAAGGGCCAAAGGGATTGATGAAAGAACAAAGTACAGAGTTTGTGAGTCTCAAAGGGAAAACATGTTTTTATCTGCAGCTAGTTTCTTCCAAGATGAAGTTTTCAGCCGAGTAGCTGATCTAAACAGCTAGGTGAATGTATTTGCAGTGGAGTTGTATGTTCACCCGAACTGCATGCGTGCATGCATTCAAAAATATGAATGTACAATGAGCTCCCAGCAGCAACGTAACCACCAGCCTTCAGTTAAGTTTGCACTCTTTGAAAATACAAATGAAGATTTAAAGCCACTCTTGAGTGCTGGCTATGGGTGTCTTGACCCCAATGCGGCCCATAGAGACCAGTCTGAACTTGCTAATGTAGGGCCAAATAGACACAGGAAGGTTTATTTACCCAGCAAGAAACCCACCCCTGTCCCGTGCAACCAGCACTACCGAGGATTGTGTGTTTATATATGTGATAGTGTGAGTTTCATGTTAAAGGTTGTTCTGAATATTCATTGTATCTTTTGATTGCATTATGCATGCGAACATTTTTGTCTGACACGTAATGGAGACTCAGGGTTATATTATGAGTGTATTCTACATATGAATAGTTGTTCTGACATGTTATGAAGCCTCATTGCCACGCTGCAAATAGATACGGAATACGAATACAGCAGCAGACTTGTAAAAAGGAAGGCTTACTCAGTTCAGGCTTCCTCTCCGTGAGCCTCGTGTCTGCCGCAGCATTCTGAACAAACGCATTACGGCGAGACGTAACATGTACGCATATAGTGTGGCAGCCATCTTGGGTATGGCACCAGTATTTAATGCCACACCTGCTTCCAGAAGGTGCTTAGCCTTCCGGACTTTCAACTTGTTGCTACCCGGTATCCAAGGATGCTTACCTGTTCAACGACGTGTTGTTCTCTCCTTCAATTTCCTGATGTTCGGAGCAGCGCGTCATCCTCATTGAGGTTGGAACCGGTAGAAAAAACAAAAGAAGAAGACAGGTTACTTTGAAACCTCGGCGCCCACCGCAAGTAAGATGTTCTAGCTTATGATAATTTTTGGACAAACTTGCAATCATTTTTGGGACTCACTCTTTGGGAGAAATAGCACGATCTGAAGAGACTTAAAAACTGACTGTTGTTATCCCTTGAACTCAGATAATCTTTTCAAGCGCACTTGTGCAATGTTTTTTTTTCTTTTACATAATCTTTGTTTTTAGTTAAAGCTTGTAAAGACTTCCATACCGTGGATGTGATATTGTGTAAGTACACTTTATTGTTTTGTACATATCTAAAGTTAAACTCATGGGAACAAACAACTCATAGTATGTTAATATCTTTCATCACAGTATAAATCCATCTTGTTCTCTAAGAATAGTAATGTGAACCACGCCTTCAATCTCAAAGCTCCACGGTCGTTTAGCAGCTACAACTACAAGCTCCACGGACGCTTAACAGACACAACCTTGATCGCAGGTAGGACTTCTATAAACCTTTATATAGGTGATCATTGAGGAGATACAAAAAATAGAATAGGAAGTTATTTAAATAAGACACTTCATAGAATGTTCTTGTTGCCTCGCAGGTTGACAACAAGGATTTCTCGAGCGTCCATCATCCGGCCCTCCTTCTTGAACCCTACTAAGTTTCCTAGTGATATACATACAACACAGGTTATAAGGTAGGGTGCTGGGAAGTTGGTCCATAACGTCTCTGCGAAACACAACATTGCGGACTTCAGGTAAGAACGCATTGTTTATCTTGACAATGGGTTCCCACTCAGTGAGATCAGAGAAATCATGGGCAACATTAATGAAACTGTATTGATCCATAATTAATGAACCTAATATTTTTATGGTGAGAATGCACAGTGAAAAAATTCTTTTTTGTCAGTCTAACAACAAGAATGAGCCACATATGGTGTTCCAGCTGATTTGACTCCTTAACATTTCATATCGAATGACCTAGCACAAATTACACTCATAATCTTATGTGGTGTATTTCCTTAGTTATAAGAACGTACTTTGGACACTACCTTTGTGATGACAAATTTTGAACACATAATAGTTTGCTGGTTATGTGTGAGATTTTACAGTAATTGTCTAACTATGTACCCATGTTTTGTATTATTTTCTTTTAATCTTGTGTACTGTAACATCTTATGCTGGTTATTGGAGAGAGTTTTTAAATGTATGTATTTGGTTTTGCGCGCTTTTATGGATTTCTTGCTAAAATTCAAATAAAGTTTATTCTGATCTGACTCCTGAAGTTCTTCCTGCCAAAATAAGATCACAGGATGCAGTAAAATCAGCAGGAACCATTTTAAGAAACATCCTGAAAGATTTAGATTTTGGACTTGATAACAAATTTTGTGAAGCTCTAGAGCTCCACAAATCATGGGAGTCAACAAGAATGTCTGATGTTAAAAGTTTTTACATCAAAATGTAAATCAGCAAAGCAAAAATGTTACAAACTCAAATTCGGAGTTTGGAACAGAAGCCAAAAACATTGATGATGGCTTTGAAGATATAAGAGAAGAAGTTGAAGACAATCCCAAGAACCGACAGGCTTATGCTTTGCAACTGTACTGTCTTTTCCAAATCATGTTTTATATATTACATCACGGCAAAAAGAAAACTCCACTACACATGATGACTGCCCACGCAATGTATCACAAGTGCAAAAGTAGAGAGCTAATCACTTTAATGAATAGGATTGGTGTATCAACAAGTTATAATGACATAGTACAGAGCAGGAACTTGTTAGCAGTTCATGCTGTAAAATCTTGTGAATCTGACAGCACACCACTTTCAAGTCACTTTACCAAGAGAGGATTTACAATTGATGCTCTTGATAATTTTGATTGTGAAGACAGCTCTGCTTTTTCTGGAACATCCAGCACACATGATACTGCCATGGAGCTTTTTCAAGACTGTAACAAAACAAGCTGTGTTAGCTGTAGGCATAAACAAAGCTGCAAACTTATAACCCAACTGCCTTGCCAATGTGTGCCAAATCACTCACGCCATCAACAAGTCCCAGTATACCAGAAAGTTTCAAAGGGGCTGAGGACATGGATGTTCTTCTATCTGATGCTGCAGTCTGCAAAGCTGATTTATTTTATCATATCGCTTATTCGGTGTGGACTGAAAGATGAAGAAAAGCCAGTTCCTCAGTGGGCTGGAATTCATGCTCTGAACTCCTAAAATACTGTCCCACTGAAGAAGATTGAGTTTTTACCAGTAATACCATTGCTAGTCACAAACTACTCAACAGTACACACATCTCTAAAAAAATTCCAAAATGTGCATGCTCAGCTTGAAGACCAGCCTATCCTGCCACATTTCTGCGGTGAAGGTGTTTTCCGTATTGTAGCTAACTTTGTTATGAGCAATCCAGTAGAATTTGATGATCTTTATCCAATGATGGGCGTTTTCCACATGACAAACGTTGCATTGCGGTGTGCAGGAAGGTATCTCAGTTGATGTGGCATAGACGATGCTCTTATTGAGGCTGACACCTCTGGAAGCAAAACTGTCCAGTCAGTATTGAGCGGAACTCATTATGTACGTTTGTTACAAGCTGTGCTCGTCACATCTGAGGCTATAGAAACATTGCATTGGAATGCTTTCTAGAACAAGAATGACAAATTAGGTTTTGCATATCTTATCTCAGAAGTGAACAAGGCACAGGGTAAATTTTATTCAAAAGACATAATGCAAAGCCAGGCAATGTTTAATACACTCAGTTTAAAATCAGAAAACCTGAAAACCAAATTCGTAGAGTTTGTCAAAGAATGTGAAGAAAAATCAGAACTTTGCAAGTACTGTGGAAATGTTTTACACAAGACAGCTCTAGTGAAAAACTTGGTACATGCTGATTGGGAAGGTGATTGGGAGCTGCACGTGAAGACTGTGGAGTCACTGATTACTGTGTTTCAGAAATTTGATTGCATAAACTACCTGAAATATGGGTCCTGGTATTTGGAAAGAGTGAAGAAGTTAGAGGTGGAAAAACCATACCTCTACAGAAAACCCATCCAATGACATTTTGTGTTGAAAGACAGAGATGGAAGGTTCAATGTTGTGGCTCCAGATATGAAGCTGATGATCCAGAGATCACAGAAAAGCTCCAAGGGAATTGTTGGACAGACATGTAAAAGTGAATATGTTCCTCAATGGCAGCTGGTTTACCATGAAATCCTTTCTATTTGCAATGTTTTCAGAAAGATGACAAATTCAAAATTAATGGACCATCATGAAACTGTTCCTCACCACGAACTTGTGGGATTGAGAGGGGAACGTTTTAATAAACATGTTGCAAGTCTTCTTCATTTCATGCAGCAGCAAGGAAACCCCTTTGAAATGACTGAGCCTGTGCGACTACACAACTTCCTGACCAAACAATATGTGAATAACAATATAAAGACATGTCTGCTGGATGTCCTGGAACATGGATTGAAACTATACGCAGAACTGAGGCAGGAGAGATTTGTATTGATAGAGCAAAAGCTGTTTGACATAATCACTAAAGCTAAACTTCCATGCTTTAATTGCCATAGTAAGAGTTTCATCGAACCAGCCACTTCAAAATAGGTTACAAAAAACTAACTTTCGCAAGCACATAGAGAGATGGATTTAGCAAAAGAAAGTGATGAATCTTTCAAGGACATTCTGTCGCATGATCTTCTTTCAGCAAACACATTATTTTATGGAGATGCTGCAACAAAACCAGTAAAGCACAAACTCATACAAGAGCTCGAAAAAAAACTTTCACCTGAAGAATTTCAATAAGAAAAGGTGTCCTCATTGAAAACTGCTGTTGTTGTGGACTATATGTCACAATTGTGAATGGTCAAAATTTCATCCATGCAAAACTTCGGAGAGGTCGTTCAGACTGTTCTACAGATATAAAAGTCAGTGTGCATCTTGCAAAAACTGCACATTGTCTTTGATAGTTATCTTGAACTATCTGTCAAAGAATGTGAGAGAATCAGACGAATGTCTGCTATGGAGAACCGATGTCCTTCACCTATGCATTCCATATCTGAATGTTGTGTAACTGCACAAGCTACTTTACACATATGTCATATGTGTACATTTACATTTGAGTTAATCAAGGGTAAAGTATTTTTGAACACATCTATGAGAAGTAGCCAATTTAAATCATTAGTAGTAATGTTGAGAAAAGAAGTGCCAAAAATCTTGTGCTTTTTTGTTCTCATCTCATACCTCTGACACAGATAAGCAGCAGGTGAACATGGGAAAGCTCTCAAGACCCAATTCACAAAGCCCTTTTTTTCTAACAGTTAGATAGATTTACTTTTACTGCTGGTAATTCTGGAGTAACTCACACCTGCTCATTTAAAAAAAAATTGTGAATCGTGTCCTGAAAAATTTATGATTTGAGATGTTGGATCAAGTTATTGCCACTTGGCATTTTACAAGATACTGCTCAAGGGCTGAAGTGCAGCATTTGTTCATATTTCCGAATAAAGAAATGAAGGTGTGTAGCTTTGAAACAAATGCATGTAAAATGTTCTTCACATTTTATCAGCACTTAAACCTATGGGGTACTAATGTGTAAAGACTAAGTTACTATTATAGGGCTTTGAAATTTAGTTAAGGTATTGCAAAGCCAGGATTGTCAGAAAGGGCCAGGTGAGGAGGGAAGGTAATTCACTAATCAGCCACACAAAAGAGAGAGTGAACTCGATCATTAGCTTCTCATTTGCATGAGTATGCCCACTCCTGCAGAATATGATTGCAATCAAGTAAAAAAGATTACACCTTGATTCACAAACCACTACATCACAATGTTGCACGAAGAGACAAAAACATCTGAAAAGGTAATCATACGAAAACTGAAGTTTACAATCCCAGCTACCAATCTCAAAAACACCGCTTATGTAAATATCAAATACCAGTAACTGGCAAAGGAAACTCATTTGTCTTTACAAGTCATCAGGATTTACGGAAAAAATATACATTTCAATAAACTAAACACATTGCAAAACAAACAAGTCCAACAACACATCTGAAAAGGCTGAACAAATATAAAACCCACCAAAATACGTGCAACAGAATCAATACCTGTTAATTAATTGAAGGTTGACAAGCTGCCTGTAGGTTCCCCGTGAGGGAGGTTCCTGCCTGAGCTCCAGCTGGCAATGCTAGTGGGGCACCTCCTCGTGTTTCCTCTAGGCTTCTCTCTCAGCGGAGAGGTCCTCAAATCAGTTCTTTGTACTTCTGCATATTGACATTTTCGTTCTTCTTGCGTCCTCTGCATTTATTTATTTCTTTATTTCTTTTATGATGCGCTCTACTGTGTTTTGCTCTAATCTGATTTGCTCCACTGAGCTATGTTCCGCTGTTCTTTGCTCCACTGGCTTTGCTCAGTAATAGTAATAATAATAAGTAGTTTATTGTTTGATTATTTAAAATCTTTACAATAAAAATCAATTAAAAGTGCAACAGTGGTAGTGGTCGTTCAAAATATCAATAGAAACGTATACTTTAGACGATCAACATTAGTTAAAAAAAATTGTACATCAATGAGCAAACGAGGAAATAAAATTGATTGGCCAAGAGTCCTTGGAAAGGGACGGGGCAAGTGAGGTGAGGGGTGTTTTATTGGCAAGGAGGTGACTATTTCCTCAGTCAGGGGGCGATGATCAGTCTGTTGTTAGGGCAGGTTGGGGTGTTAGCCCTTGGCGTTGTTTTGCTGCCTGTATGAGTGCCTTTTCCACACCTTGAATATGCTTGACTGTTCTGGCAACGGAGCTTGCATCTGATGAGTTGAAGCAGGTCAGGATAGCTTCCCTGCAAGTGCGCACCCCTTGCTGTGTCCATTGGGGATGCAGAAACTTCTGCCGAATTTATAGGGTGGTTTCACAGAGGGAGATGGTAGGGACCAGGTTTTCGACTGCCAAGCCACATAGCCTACAGGCCTTGTCTCTTGATGTCGTCAGCCAGGGCTTGTTAAATGGTAGCGACAGGAAGCCGCCCAGTCGGCAAGACAGCAATTGTTTTTTTATCTTGGGATTTAGAGCTTCCACAAGGTACTGCTGAGGTCTCAAGGATGTATAGTTGTTCAATACGACCCAGGCGTGTGAGCGTTTTGCTAAAGCAGCCCTGTCTTCTAACGATGCTGACATTTTAGATGATTTTGATACCACCTTTTTGAATTGGTCTAGGCTTACTGAGGTCAACCACAATTCCGTCAGGCCAAGCAGTTCAATAGTGTCATTGAGATATTTGTAAAAGGGCGAACGTGGCTTTTTTGCAATCTCCTCCCAGACGTAGTAATTGATGGAGTTGTGCTCAGAGTTTTTTAGCTTATAGCAGAAGGTGGCAAGAGCTGCTCCTCTTGCATGGGACTGCTTTATTAGCCCAAACTCGAGCTGCTTTGGGGGAGATGAAAGATTTTATCCAGGACCGAGATATCTCTACCTCTCAGGGCCTCCTGTGTTTTTGCTGTGTGTTGGACTTCGTTTTTGCTGCTCTAGATGCTTTGGGCACTTTGTCACTGCTGTTTATTGCCAAAGTGCAAGTGCTCCCTTTGTAAATTATTGTTCTGGATTAGTGATTCCATAATTGGCATATTTGATTTACTAATCAGTCCCTAGTACAGTGCACTGTGTGTGCCCAGGGCCTGTAAATCAAATGCTGCTGGTGGGCTACAGCACTGATTGTGCCACCCACATAAGCAGCCTGTTATTGTAACTCAGGCCTGCCATTGCAGATCCTGTGTTCAGTATGGTACTGCCATGTCGACCTGGCAAGTGCACCCACTTGCCAGGCCCCTACCTTCCCTTTTCTTACATGTGAGTCACCCCTAAGGTAGGCCTAAGGTACCCCTGTGTGCAGGGCCCAGTGTATGTGAAAAGTAGGACATGCCCTGTGCGTGTGGCATGTCCTGATAGTGAAATAACGCCAATTGCGTTTTTCACTATTGCAAGACTATCTGTTCTCATAGGATAAAATGGGGAGTTTGCTAATAACTTTTTTAAACATAACCACCCCAGGGAACAAGATAGGAAAATAAAGTTTGATATGCCTGAACTCAGAATGTTAAGATGCATCTTTTAGTAAGGGTGATTTTTACATTCTGTGTTTGAAAATACCACTTTTAGAAAGTAGGTATTTTCTTGCTTAGCCATCCAGTGTGCTGCCAGGATGTGTATTGACTGTCTGGCTTTAGTGTGATAGGGGCTGGGGAGGTGCAGTGGCTCCAGAGAGTCTGGATAAGTCAGGGCTGGGCTGAATAGACCTGGGCTGCATTTAGAGTAGGGGGAGGAGATTTACTTTCACCTGAATGGGCCTGGTCTGCCTTCCACAATGCTATCTCCACCTCATGCCAGGAAGCTGCACCAGTGAGGACAGAATTGGTTTTGGCTGGGCACAGACACTCTCTGCCTTCAGAGAACAAAGGATTTTGCTGTATAAATATTGGGGCCCAGACCCCAGAACTTTAGATCACTTTTGGACTTCAAGAGGAACCTCTGCCAAGGAGAAGAGCTAGAAAAACTGGAGGAGGAGTACTGCCCCTTTGCTATGTGCTGTCTGGGGTTGGCCTGCAGTGGCTGTTTATGCCAAGGAGAGGAACTGTGTGTGCATCCTGCTTGAGAAAGTATCTCCAAGGGCTTGAAGTGGAGCTTGCCTCCTGTTCAAGAGTTCTCAGGAACAACAAAGACCTCACCATCCTTCTGGGCACAGTCTCTGGTTCCGCTGGTTCCAGTCACCACAGAAGAAATGGGAAACCGGCTCCGTCACCGAGTCCGTCGCAGACTCCGTGTCCTGAAGGCACTGCAGAGAGCATCGCCTCGCAACACAACCCTGGTCTCACCGACTCCATCAACGAGCCGCTGCTTGCACCACGTCCTGTGGGCATCGCACTCAACGCTTTGCTACACGCTGCACAGACGTCACCGGCTCTGTCGCTGCCCGACTCCAACATCAACCAGCTCCGTCGCAGCACAGTGACCTGCCAGCACCGCATCGAGCACCGCCTCACCCTGCAACACAAGCCTTGGTCTCACCGACTCCATCAACGAGCCACTGCCTGCACCGAGTCGTGAGGACACCGCACGCTGCAACACTTCCATCTCACATCACAACCGCTCCTGACCGGCTTGTACCATTGTGTCGGCCGCAACAAGAAAGGTACTGTCTCCGAGTCTGTCGACTCTTTTGCTAACCCGTACCGATGCGGTTGGCTGGAATTGTTAGACTCTGTTGTGTTTTAAAGGTTATTTTGCACAGTAACTATTTTATCAGTATTGTATGTTGGATTTTTGTCGTTTTTGGTCTTGTGTGGTTTAGATAAAGTTTTGCTTATTTTTCTAAACTGGTGTGGTATCCATTTGTAGTATTTTCACTGTGTTACTGTATGCATGCACACATGCTTTACACACTGCCTCTGAGATAAGCCTGTCTGCTTGTGCCAAGCTACCAAGGGGGTGAGCAGGGGTTATTTTAGAAGTGTATCCCCCTTACCCTGACTAGGAAGAAGGGTCCATTCTTGGACAAAGGTACCTATGTCTGCCAACTAGAGACCCCCATTTCTAACAAGCCCATTTTATATGAAAGAGCTAAGTGTAATAGGGGAAGAGACACCGCAGTGTGGTCTAATAATGTGCTGCTGCATTGAGAATGGAATATAAAAGCTGGAGGTATATCTCCGTTGATGCGGCCATTCAGAACTCATAGCCCCAGATGCTCCAATTTCCCGACCAGGGATGTGCCCATATGGTCCTTCCTTGCTGTGCCTAGTTTGGTTTGTTTAGGAATGTCCCACTCCCGTTCCTGGGCCTCAGTAACTTCACTTTTGATGGTGTGGCCTAGTAGTGTCATGTTGAAATCACCTCTCACTATTAGTGGGATTTCTGGATGATCTCCTTCCAAGTCAGCGATGTGGTTTATTAGCTGATTTGACAGCTCTGTGTGATCTTTCCGTGTTGGTGGTATGTAGATGTTTATCAATGTGAGGTGCTGTTCCTTCCTCTTAATTGTGAAGGTTAATACTTGACACTTGACACTTCGGGTCAAGTTTGCGCTATATAAAACTGCGGGAAAAAAAAGATGTATTGTCTGGATTCTATCATGTTCAGTTGTTGGAGCATTGAAGCTCATTGTCAGTGGTGTTGATAAGTATACTCCCAGGCCACCTTTCCATCGTAGAAATTTTGCTTCTCTGTTAGCTGGAGTCAGGGCGTGGGTGAATCCCGGGATTGAGATTGGTTCTGGTTCCCAGGTTTTCTGAAGCGCTAATATTGAGAAAGATTGAAGATATCTCAGTATGTCTCAATTGTTAATGTTGGCTTTCAGTCCATGGATGTTCCATGAGCAGAGACTTAAGTTGGAGGTGGTCTGTTTTGGTCCAGTGCCCAAGGAGGTAATTGAGTCCATTGTTGGTCGCCGGTTGATGGTGCTCGCGACCCATCCCCATTCATTACTTATCTCCTCCACCCTCTGTTGAGTCTGGGAGTAGGTGTATGGGTCCGGTCCTTTGTGTGGGTTAAGGGAGGCACCTGTCACAATCTTGAGGACTGAATATGGAGCTTGTATAGGTCTCTGTTTTGTAGTCAATATGTTTTCTGTTCATGTGAGCGGTAGCGGGTACCCAGGTTCAAGATGAATTTCCACTGATATCCCCCAGTCCATGACTTGTTTGCTTTCGATCTGTATTTTTTTTAGCAGTGTCTGCCGATTTCCAGGTGACCTTGGTTGAGTTGCTGTGTTGCCCTGGGCCAGGGTCAATTAATTGGACTGATTCAATTTCAGCTGATGGAACCCATGCTAAAGTCGGGATCTGCCTCAGGAGTCTAAGTATAATTTCTGCGATTTAAGATGTCTTCCTTGCCCTGTGAGCAATATTTTGGGTGAAGCAGGGTAATACTTGTGGGCCCCTTGGGGCAGTTTCTTTGGGCATCCCCTTCCCTAGATGCTTCATGTGGCTTGGGACCCGACCCTCTTGACGATCGATTACGTGAACAGGGTCTGCGGTGTGTCTTTTGGACCCAGGTGGTACCATCCTGCTCCTGTTACCCTCCTCTTGTGCAAATGGATTTTGAGGTGAGACGTTAACCACAGGTGTTTGAGTGCATGCTGTCCCTGGTAAACTGGTGGTGATCGTTGTTGCTGGACCACTGTATCCGCTCCTGTTTGCTGTGTGATTCTCCTGAAGATTTGAGTTGATAGGATCCTGACAGGACGGGGGCGCTTGACGAAGTTTGAGCCCTGTTTCAGTGTTGCTGATGGTCCTTACTAGACGGGGTGTTTGACCATGCTTGAATGAGGACCAGGATGAAGTGGAGCTTGTGTTTAGTTTTTGAGTAGTGTGTATTCCAGGTGCTACTCCCTTGTACTGTGCACCCTTTGCATCTCCTTGGACTTCAGTGCTGATAGGTATTGCTCTACTCTCACCCCCTTTGTCTTCATTGGTGTTCCTTACTTGTTGTGTAGTGCCATCCTTGACTGCGTTTGGCGGGCATATCTTGGGTGAAAGGTAAGAATCTATTGAAGCCATTGTAGAGTTTAACCCTTGAGTCCCCTTGGGGTCACCGTTGGTGTTGCGTTGTTGTACTGCGGTTAACCTGTTCACAGGAGGGGTTTCCAGGGGGGATTTCCCTGCTAGCTTCAGCATTTCTTGTGTTATGCTGAGTAAACGAAACGTGATTTGTCAGCCAAGTTGGTTTTGACATATTTTTGTTTCGAGATTTCCTTTTTTTTCTCCTTTTTGGTTTTATACTCTTTTTTATTGAGCCGGTGGGTTCATGGTCCTCTTTTATAGTTAGATGGTGTTGCAAAGGGGCGGTGGTTTCTCCTCTAGGTCCAATGGTTGCTTCACCTTTTTTGTCTGGTGAAGTCCTTGTTGCCTTATCTTTGCTTACAATGCTGCTGTTCCCTGTATGAGACTCTTCCTGGGCCATACCTTGACTAATGACTGGAGCTGGCTGTGTGTCTTTGTGAGATGATAAGTGGTCACCTCTCGAGTTTGGACTGCTGTTAGTTTTTGTTTTGTTTGTGGCTTTCAGGTTCTCTTTGACTTCCTCCAAAACTTTCGGGAAAGAGCATAATTTCTCCAGAATAGGGGAATATGTGCATTTTGGGGTGAGGTTCATTGTACTATCTTGTGCTCTTTTAATCAGGTTGTTCAGGCCAGCTATTTTCTGATCTATCCCAGACAGATAAGTTGAGACTGTGTTCAAGACCTCAATTTGAATGTCCATTTTGAGTGAGTGGTATGTTAGCGTGTTGATCATTGTTTAGATGGTCCTTAGCAGAGAGGACCAGGTGTCATTGACCAGTTGATCCGCTGCTTTCCCGGCAGCTGAGAGATGCGGGCTCCCCTGTGTGGGCTCAGTTTTCTCTTCTCCCACTGTGTCTTCAGTCTTGACCACTGATTTTCCGCAGTTTGAGATATGTGGGCTCCCATGTGTGAGTGCAGTTCCCTCTGGAACATCTTTCCCTTCAGTTTGACACTTAACCCAATTGGTCTCGGGTTTGTAGGATGCTAGAAGGGCATTCCATTTGTCCAGTGTGAGTTCTGAGTAGTCAGATCTTGGTTCTACTTCTGAGTTAGTGCCAAGTTGTTTGATTATCTCATGATTTGGACTGGTACCAGCCTTTCTTTTGCGCCCTGTTCTAGGACTTCTGGGACTTGTCTCGTCCTTAGTCTTTTCCTGGGTTGACCCGTGAGTCTGATAGAGGAGACTTTGCCTTGTGTTTGGTCCAGGCCCTGGGTTTGGTTGCTGACGGTTGGGCACATAAGGACAATATTCTGGACTCCCGGGGAAGCTTTGTAAGCGCAGGCTGCTGGAGTCCGGGTAAATGCCCAAGGCTGCCACTGCAGGACTGATGTGGCCATCCCCCTTTGTGGCCCATTCTTAAGTATTAACATTTAAACTGGTCTTGCATCATAGACTTTCACTTAATGCTAGGTCTTGTTTAGCAGAGCAGCCCTTGTCACCTGCGTGATAGCTTGAGTGTTCCCTGGCAAGGGTGTTCATAAAATGTTGATTTTCAGTTGAGGCTGAGGCTGAGTCTTGAAAGAAGCCAGTTGCTTGTTTGGTGATTGGTTTATTAACCAGTTTAATAATTGTTGGTGTGAGTGGGATCGGGAGCCCAATGGTTTGAGGGATGGTTGAGAAAATGGCGCCGGCTGCGTCTTTTAGTAGCTGGAATTTTTCTGTGATCCTGGGCTGGTCCCTCAAAGTCCTTGAGGCCCTGGGGACTTTGTCGACACTCGCGAGAGGTGTTGTGCTGACCGTTGTCTTTTTCCGTCTGGTGCCATCTTGTTGCAGTGTCCTTCTTTGCTTCCCTGACCTCATAATGGAGCAGTTCCTTATTGCCCGTCAATTGAGCCTTTTCCCTGTTCTTCCTGCTTGGGGGCAGTTGGGGCAGCCTGTGCTGCTCTCTGTTCTTTGTTAAGCCACGCTGTCCTGTATGTGCCTACAGCCCCGGCTTGTGTGATCCCTCTGATGGGTTGACAGGATAGTGAAGCTGTATGGCTATGGAGCTATGTCTTGTGGCTAAGTGGCTTGAGGCTTCCCCTACTCAGCAAGGTTAGCGTGCTGTGGGGGCAGATTAAAGTGGGAGCAGGTTGTTGTGGTGGTGTTGTGTTGTAGCGGTGTGGCAGGTGCTGCACGGTAATGGGATCAGCCCTCTCCGAATGTGCAAGCCGCACCGACCTAGTGCCGGCCGCTTCTGCGCATACAGAAGGAGTCCTGCGGCTCTAGACTCACCCCACTTGCTGCAACACCACTGCCATTGCATACCGAGATGGTTGGAGCATAGGGCACGGAGCCGATCTGCCCCTAGCCCAGCACGGCCCTCAGCCGCGATTCATATGGTTCAGCCTCTCTCCACTGCCACCTCACGTCTATGTGTCTCGCGCCTTGCAGAGTGATATTTGTGTCTAATTTTAAGCATCCTGAGTGCCAGTGTCCCAATTTCCTACCCCTTAATTGGTAGTAAATCATATGGAGATGGTGACGGACCAGTGGCAGGGTTTGCTGGACAACGTGGCCAAATGGATGTGTTTGTGGGGAGCAGCAGGCGTCCAGTGGTACTGGTGGAAGAGGCAGGCTGCGGTATGGCAAGAAGGAGAGGGAGAGGATCATGGGCTGCCTCCCCCACGGCTGCCTCTCCCCACAATCGCACAACGCTGCTCACCTGTCTGCCCACCCACCTGCTTGCTTACCTGCCTCAAGGGGCCCGGGCGTACTTGATGTGGCTCAGTGCCGTAGCTCAGCTCTGCTCGACGCTCTTCCTTCCTTCCTCCTCCCCCTCCGGCTGACGCCGAGAGCCCAGACCACCTGACCGCTGTGAACACCGCTGTGAACACCTAGTCCGCTGCTCACTGCTCTCCCACGTTGTGACTCTGGAACCGGAAACTGGCAAAGCAGAGTAGTTTAGCAAGGCTTTGCTCAGTATGATTTGCTTCATTCTGTTTGCTCCACTGTGATTTGCCTCAAGGTGATTTGCTCCAATGCTCTTTGTTCCAATGTTTTGATCCATTGTGTTTTACTCCAATGTCATATGATCCACTTTGTTTGCTTCACTTCATTTACTCACTGCACTTTTGCTTCGCTCAACTATAGTAAAACCAACACTGAGAGTCTAATCACAAGTTCCCTGGTAGTGCAACTATAGGCAGTCTTAATATACTTGTTTCCTCTACATAATAACAAAGATAATCATGGCACTACCATTCGCTTTATCCATGTTTTATCTTTTCCTTGTCCTTCCAAAGTCACCAAGGCATCATAATTAACATACACATACATACATATATAGATAGACATACATTCCACTAAAAGAAACCACCAGGGTATCATGCTGGGCATCCAAATCACTATTCCACACTTACCACCACCACTACAGACCCATTAATAACCCCTAAACTAAATATCAAGCACAGATCTGAGCTTTCAGAATCATACCTGACAAATACTCTGCTAATTTTTCCAGTTAGACTAACTGGTCAATTGACAAAATATCTCCTACATCAGGGAATACTTTGATTCATGCTGTCCTGTACATTTCACTGCCATCACTGAAACCTGTACTAATTACAAAGACACTGCCATTCCTGCCACTCTCCACACTGACATTACCTCTTTCTCCCACTGTGAGTCAATAACACAATCGTGGAGAAGTTGGTTTCTGAGCAAATCACTCATTTAGCCCCCTGTCTGGATACCCTCTTCTCCTTGAACCTGATTTGAACACTATCCAATATCAATCATCTTTCCTTTCAAGGCAAATGTCCTAGATCTCAGCCAGCCTTCAGGAATCATGGACTCTTTATTTGAAGACCTTGGCAATGTTCTGGATTCAATAACATAGAGCAGTGCCGTCAAATGTCATGGGGTACATTAATCTAGATCTCAGACCTTGGGCAGCTTCCTTCTGACCATTCACTACTAAACCCACAAATACCCAGGGCAAACCCTTGGATTTGTTATTGATCTCCATCATGCTGCTATGCTATCTACCCACCAGTAACTCCTCTTCCTCTGTTCATGTCATCAATTATCAACCCCTCTGACCCACCCCCAATCGCTACCCCCATATTGTGTATAAAAAAACACTCTACTACCTCACACGTTGAGTGCTTGGACAAAATATATAACAACCTCACCACAAAATACATCATTAACAAACTTCAGTCTGACTATCCTACATGTCTTTGCCTAGCAGTACCTTTGTGAGTATTTCCCCCTAAAACATCAAGGGCCGTATCAAGATCAGGTGTACTTGCTCAGCACAGAGCCAAGCACCTCTTTTTTCCATCTGGGTGTCTGAAATTCATACAAATAACTTGGAGTTCCTCAGAGTTATGCATGAATATTAGGAGAAACAAATTGGAAACGGTGAGCAGAGATTGTCTTTCTGTATTTCTGACATGTTCTGTGTAAAATTCATCCATTAACTCTTAAAAATTCTGAGTTATATGTAAGAAATTTAGAGACATCTGAAGCAAAAACAAACTGCTGTTCAACTCTGCGTTTAGCCAGTGGGGTTTACCATGATACAGATCTAAGACCTCAACCAGGGATCACACCCCATATCTGTTCTTTCAAAACGTTGATGTTCAACTCTCCATAAATGGTCCAAGAACAAGAGCACAGCAAACCTTCACACATACAAACAAGCTCTCAGCACACTTTCCACAGCACTGACCACAAAGAGATGCATACTTCCAAATTCAGCCTTAACCCAAACACCTTGGACACACAATTAACAACCTTCTTGTCAATCCGAAACAACTATCTATGTATCTTCTCTCGTTGCCTCAGACTTTGTGTCTTCAAAAATATCAACTATTTGGTCCACCCTTGCCTTCTCACTCAATTCTCGCCATTCCCCCATCTCTATCACTACCTCTCCTCAAAAGTGCCCAGCCACAATTGCTTATGTTGAACCTGCATCCCATGGAGTAGTCATTCCCATACTTAAACCTGTTACACTCCACTCACTTCGTCTGAGACTTTCAGTTCACAAACCATAAAACAACTTCCACTCAATTTTAATGAACTACTCTGTCTAGCCTCCCTATTTAAGTACTCACTAATATCTGGTGCCTATCATTCTGCATTAAAACGGCGGGGGTACTGCCCCTACTGCACAACCTACAGCTGGCCCAACCTCTCCTACTAACTTCTATCCAGTGTCTATATTACCCTTCTTCTCAGTAACATGTGAATGGCTCATTTTCAACTGCCTGCCTCTCCATTTCAATGCCATCAATATGTCCTTCACCTTCCATTCTTTGTTCCCTCCACTCCACTGAAGACATCCTCTCACAAATAACTACCTTTGCATACCACAGTCTACTTCCATCCATCCTTTCATCCATCCTCACACATCTGGATCTATCTGTTGCTTTTTACACCATCGACCACCTTACACAACTCCCCATCTTTTCAACCACTGGCATTACTGACGTAATTGTTTCTCTCCCTACCTCATAAAATGGTCTTTCACTGTGCAATGGCAATCCCACAAATTCCCACTCAGCATGTTACCGGTTAGTGTCCCCCAAGGCTCTGTACTAGGGCCACTCCTCTCCTCACACCACATCACCTTACTTGGTAATATCTTTCCATGTTTGGGTTTTCCTACCACATGTATGCAAAAGACACGCTGATTTGCTTTTCCTTCCTAACTTTTTCTCCACTTCTACAATCTCAGATACGAAATAGCCTTGCATCCATTCATCATTGAATGGCTTTAATCTCCTTCATGTTGAACTCTTCTTGAATGAAGGACCTGTGTTTTCCCTCCATTATCTCTACATTTTGTCTCCTGAACAAATGGCTAAGGCAGTGATTTCATAAGTGTCCCAGTCACCGTAGTTAGACATTGTGACCTGGGTTCCCACTGATGGTTGATGTAGGCTATAGAGACTGTTGTCATGGCGGACTATTATGTCTTTATTCTGGGGAGGAATAGATAAAGTTAAAGGTTCGAGGCCAAAGGACACAGCTAATAGTTCTTTACAGTTTGAGGAGCCAATCAGGGCTCACTGAGACAAACGACCCAAGGTGGAAAGATTCTCTAGTGCAGCTCCCCAGTCCAGAGGCATCTGTGGTGACAATGATGGGGTCTGGGAGAGACAGAGGAGCACCCGCTAATTGAAGCAGAAATAGGAATGAGAGAATCCATGCTGGAGATCTCAGTTCCCAGTGCTGACGGCTGTGACAGGAAATCAGATGAAGATGAAATCGAGCTCACCGACTCCCAAAGATTGTGGAAGCCTAAAACAGAAAACAACAAAAACCGCACAACAGGATGGGCAGACCCTTAACACATTTTAAAAGAGATAAAGGGAGCAAATGCTTACATGTCCCCCTGAACTCTTAGTCATAGATAACCAAGAAAACTCTCTTTCCACAATGAAGATTAACATGATTCTATGGGCACATGCTTTAGGAAGCAAAACTGCCCTCACATCCGTCCAGAATCATGCATCAATGAACTGCAGATATTGAGTCAGAAGAAAATGATATTTTTTTAGGTTGAATACAATACATTGAGTTGGAGGAGTTTGTACTCCCTGGAAGTAGCCTTCCTGACTAGCAGTGCTGAACTCACATGAATCACCATGTCTTCCAAATATGGATGCACTGAAATCACCTTGTTGTGATGGTCCCCCACTAAAGGAACCAGGACCTTGATAAAGACATGGCTGCTGATTAAATCCCAACAGGAAGAACCTGACATTGAAAATGAAGACCCCTCTCTGTAAATTGGAGATACTGGAAGTGGCTGGGCTGAATGGGTGCATGGAGATAGACATCCTCCCAGTCCAGTGATATCATAAATTCTCACAGGGGTACAAGAGGAATATTGTGTTGAAGGGTCTCCATCTTGAAGTATTGTAAAAATGTTAATATTTACCCATTATACAATAATATTAATCTGGTATCAACCTGAATTTTTCATGACAACAAAGATGTCCTATTAGACACCCTAACCCTTCTACAAAATGGGAAGAAGGAAAATTGCCTTCTTGGAAAGCCAATCTGGTGGATGGCCCTTGAGTGCCAGTGTTTTGATTTTCTTTGGGGCCCAGAAGTGACCAGAAAAGTGGAAACAGGAGAGGAGGTGGAGAATTCCAAACTGTAGCCCAGGTGAACAACTTCTAGGACCCACCAATACTAAACAGATTTTGTCCAAGACTCAAGGGATCCCCCACTGGAAGTGAGATCAAAGACCAGTCATAAATGCTGAGAGTCTTGTGAGTGGGAATAACGCAACATTTTCCCTTACTATTCCTGAGAGATTGTTTCAAACAAAAGTGGGACTTGTCCGACCAGTGAAGATGAAAGGAAGAAGCATCACGTCGATGGGAGAGTGGGCCCTTGGAAAAAGGCATCCTGTTTTGAGGTTGTTTTTCTTTGGTGAGAAAAGGTAGACTGTGTCTCCACACTTTAAAAAGCCGTGTGAAGTATCTCATTAAGTGCCTTACCAAAAAGCTTTGAACTTTAATTAGGGACTTTCATGATGGCAGCATTTCAGGTTCTCTCTAACTTACATTCACGAACTAAAACCTGCTGAGGAGCTAGGATAGAAGCACCTGCAGCCAGGTGAGAAGGGAAGACTATATTAGGCAATCTCTGACATAAATTAAGCCTAAATCTACATTTCATCACAAAGATCTGAACAATCATTACCCTTCTGAACAAGGGAGGAAAGCTGCCAATGGGAACTTGACTAATGATTGAGAAGTATACATATAGAAGTTACAGCACACAGAGAAATATTGAACCCAGGATAGGTACGACGTAGAGCACAATCCACACATTGATCTAGGGGGTCAAATGGAGAGGCATCCTCTGGTATCATTGCAGACCTTCCCACCAGGTTACCAAGCATAGTATCAACTCTTATGGCCTGAAGAAACCTACCTTTGGCAGTATCTCTAGGAAAGAGACTTGACATAAATTTAGGGATGGCATCCTTATCAAAATCATTCCATTCATGATGGTTTAAATTCTTTACAATGGGATGCACATGCAGTTTGGGACCAAGAGGTCTGTCAAACTGGCGAAAATGACACCTGCTGTTACTAGACAGGGGCTCAGCGTTCAGGAAAGCTAAGAGTCCTCAGAAATATTTCTGCTTAATATATTGCTTCTTACAATCAGGATCCAGCTGTTCTGCATATTCCTCCACATCAATGTCGTAGTGACAAGAAGGCTAGGAAGAGAAAGACGAAGAGGAAAAGGTGAAAACTAAATTGCCTGGAGAGGAATGAAAGGGTGCCTAGACGTATGTCTTTTCTATCTGTTCTGCAGCCCTTTCAACTAGCAGTTCATCCAAGGATTTCTCATGAGTAACTTGAAATCTATAGTGAAAAGACAGTCACAGGTAGCAGGAAAGAAGTGATTTTCCTTTCTTTTGTTGTGCCTCTCATTGTGGCAAGAAAGTACCTAACAGGATAACAGCTGGATAGAAAAGTGGTGATCAAAACGTTTCTTAACACCAATTAGAAATGCCCCAAAGAAAAATTTAGAACCGAAGCATATACAGGCGCCAAAGCCATATCGATAAGTGAGCATGAACAAACAAGGCACCAATTTGTATCATTGTGTGATGACTCTCAGGTCTGGATCAAGCACAGCAAAAATTGGGGGAGGCTCACATCTCCCCTCCCCCTTCAGCTGTCGTTCCAAAAGAAGGACAAAGCACCCCAAAACTCCCCCACTCTCCCTCTGCAAACTGATGTATTAAGCAGGACATTTCTTCAAAATCCAGACAGTTAAGGGCCACTAATCCCCCACAACAATAAAACGCATCAAGGAAACAAAGTGGACTCCGACCCAAATCCCTCTTGCTGAAAATAACCGGAACATCGGAAAAGTTCTTCTCAGAAAGGCAGCATATACTAGGCAGGACCCAGGCAAGGTCTTTCTTAACCTGTGTATTCCTAACCTATAGAACTGTGCGGGCACAAGGGAGTTTGTCAAGAGACAGACACAAGGACAGAAGATGGCATTGTAGTAAGCTGACTACATAGCCAGAAGGGGGAGGTGGGCTGAGTCTACCTTTGTGAAGACCCAAGAGGTAGATATTAATTTTTCTTATAGGTGGGCAAGAGGGTGCCTGTCTGAGAGGTCCACCCACCTTATTTAATCAGGACTCGAACAAGGACGTGGATGAGGAGGGAACGGTAAAAGAACACCCCAATGTGTAATGCCACTGTAAGGGAAGGAAAAATAAGAGGCTGTACTAATGCATGGTTGTGTTTCCTTTAAACTTGTCCAGTCTTTCTCCTGTCAGATATACGGCATGCATATATTTTACTCATTGTAGTTTTTTTTAAACAAATGTTTATTGCCATTTTCTTAATAATAGGCAGTATGCAGGACCATACGTCTGCAATGTCATTTAAATAACAGGGAATGAGTATGTGTAAGAAAACCATAGCATGATAGGCAAAGAAACATCAAACGTATACTCTCACGGGCAGCCCCAGAAAGTTCCAGAAGCACACGACCCAATTTCCAAATACCAATGTGCATGTCCGGGCCCTACCCGGAAGTTGTCCATCAGACCGCCCCAAGCACAGCCTCCGGAGGCGCATAACATCTCTATGATCCATGTAAACCATAAGACCGTTCGGCAATTTACTCACTATAGTTCTCCTGGAAACCTACAACTATCAAATAATCCAATGCCTACTCCTGCGAAACTTAATGAATCCCATAAAAGGTGAAAACCTATTCACATTATTGGAGTAGCCCTGCAAAAGCCAAGTTAATATTTTTTCACTATTATTTATTTTTTATTTTTAGAGTTTATATAGTGCGAACTCGACCCGAAGGTATCAGAGCGCTTACAATGAGCACCAGTTACGTTACAGACGAACACATATTTTTTTTTTTTTGGTAGGCCCTTTCGCCTTTGTGAATTGCGCATATTGCCCCCCACTTTGCCATGTTTTGGTGCACTACAGAGGAGAAAGCTCATGCATGACCCTGACCTTTGACCTTTCTCACTTTGTAATGGATAAAGCAATCAGCCAGAGGTTTTTAGTCTCATGTCCTGCTGTTCCAGAGGAGTAGCCTGTAAAGACATTGACATGCCCCGTCTTCTCTAGTAGCCTTCTCAGTGCTGTGCAGAGTCGTGCAATACAGTCAAGTTGCCCTCTGGACTCTTTCATCAAGAACTGAAGTTCAAATGTATCTGACAAGAGAGGGGAAAGTTGTGCCCACTGTTTTTACACTAGCTTGAAATAAAAAAGTTAACTTCTGGCGTGGCGGACTTGGCTTCATAGGTGTGTACTGTATCATGACATCAGCGATGCAAAATATTAGACTGAGGGGCATATTCACAAGGACTCATCGGCGAGTTATCGCCACCTTAACGCATCAAAAGTGGAGATAGATTTAACACCCCATTCACAAGCGGGTGCAAACTGCAGATAACGCCAGTATTCCCGCGATAACTGCCGCAAAATTTACCTCCACGGGTGACACCATCAACTAACCCTAATGAGATGCAGAGTAGGCGTTCCCGTGCAAAAACACACGAAAACACCACTACACCACATTCACAACGAACTGCCAGATCTGCGATGTGAACCAAAAACAGGCGATAAGCCCGGTAGCAGCAGGGATTTAACACCTGGCTTCTGCTGGTGTTGAGCAGGACGACTACCTGCAGTATGAAAGGGAGCCCAGGCCAGAGCCACATCTGAAGACCCACAGATGCCATGGAGCCAATGATCATGCAGCTCGGAGACCCATGAGGGCCACAACACCCACCGCCACCACTCCCAGGCCCCCCCTGGACCCCCCCGGACAAACACATACCGTGCACGACACAAGGGCCAAAAAAAGCGCATGATGCCGCACAATGACAACAAGAAACACACATGCGTGGTCAGAAGAACGAGAAACAGTCACTCATCATTGAATTAACAACCAAAAACTTTATTGAAATACAACACAAAACACCAACGCGGAAGACTCCTGTCGGGTCCGTCCGGGACAATCTTGATGTCACAGCCTGGAAAATAAAGCACCAAATCAGAACGTGTGTCATGCGCACATCAAAGGAGCGAGACACAGAGAAGGAAAGAAAGGCAGAGAGAGAGAGAGAGAGAGAGAAGGAAAGGAAGGGAGAGAGAAGGAAAGGAAGGGAGAGAGAGAGAAGGAAAGGAAGGGAGAGAGAGAGAGAGAAGGAAAGGAAGGGAGAGAGAGAGAGAGAGAGAGAAGGAAAGGAAGGGAGAGAGAGAGAGAGAGAGAGGGAGGGACACTGCCGCCCCCGCGCACCCAGGCACCACTGCTCACCTGCTGCCACCGGTGTGTCTCCAACCACGTGCCGGTACACACTGCAAGCCTCCAGGTCTGCAATCTGTAATCGAGGCCAGAGTCAATCATGGCAGAGTCCATCTCACTGCACACGCCAACAATGCCTGTCCATCCCTGCGCACACATGCAGCCGCACCCTACCCACTCCCGCCGGCCAGCGCTGGCTGTCCGCACTTGCGCACCCAGGCCCCACTGCTCACCTGCCGCCAACGGTGTGTCCACCAGTGGGCACACCACATGCCCGTGCAAGCTCCAGGCTCCGGTTCTGCCTCCATGGCATGCTCCACATCATGCGGACCCGCACCGCGGCCCATCAGGTCCCACACATGACGCTGAGTCCTGAGGCATCAATGGCAGAGACCACATCAGTACACACGTCATCATCGCAGGCTGCACACCCGCTCAGCAATTTCGGTGCCACTAACCCTGTGCAACCCCAGTCAGCGCCACCTGGTGGTAGGCCCGTGACGGCCGCATGGCTTCGGGTGCCACTAACCCTGTGCGCAACAACTCATGGGCCCTTTATGATTGAGACTCGTGGAACGTCTGTCATCCAGTCACCACCGGCAGTGGGGAATGTGACGTTGTCGCCCCTTATATTGCCGGGGTCACATGGCCTCTGACGCCTGTGCCGGATGAGTGTGGTGTGTGTGCAAACCTGCACTCAGGGAGTGGCCGTGACATGCTGACAACTAGACCAGTGACCTGCAGACCACTAGCGTGTAAACCTGCGACTTGTAGCTATGTGGCCCCCCCCTCGGAGCGTAAGCAGAGTGGTCTGGCCTGGCGTACGCCGGACCAGCGCAGGGCTTGCAACAATGCCTCGGGGGCTCTGGGCGTGGTTCAGTCCATGTCCGGACAAGGAAGTGACTAATGCGTGTGTCCCTGTTGTAGTGTCTACGGCCCCCGGAACGCAATCAGCAATGTAGCACCCTGTGACTGGAATCCCACTAGATGAGCATCATTGACGTTAGGGGGAATCACTGACCCTACATTCATCCACACATTCATACCTGAATGATGAAAGACATGACACAGCAGTGCGTTTCTGAATGTTTAATGCACATCCAGTGGAGTTTTGCAGCTGGAGCAGTACAGGGCCATGCCAACCCCACTTCACAATATGGGCCCGTGGAGGGCCAGCCAGAGTCCATCGGGGAATGACAAGTACAGCGGAAGAGGAAGGGTAAAGTCTGCAGTCTGGTCGCCGTGTAATTGGTCACCAAACAGGATATGGCAGTCCATGTCGCGGTCCAAGGTGAGTGCAGCAGAGTGTATAGGGGGTCAGTGGAAGGTCATGGGGCCATGTGCGGCACCAAGCTGCAACAGGCCAGGTGGCGGACATGAATGCTAGTGCCTCCTCCTGATCTCAAGCCCATCCACGTCCTCGTCCTCGGATGTGTGCTCTGCCCCACCTGTGGGTGGTGCAGTTCCGACTGCGGCACTGTGTGCCACTGACACATTAGGGGCCGAAGGTGGATTGTCGGCCGCACTGTGTGGCAGTGACACATCAGGTGACGGAGTGGAAATGCCTGCCGCACTGTGAGGCACCGACACACCAGGGGGCGGAGATGTGGATGGTGTAGGAGCAGCAGCATTCATCTGCGCCACGCCTTGTGGCAGCAATGCCATGATGAGGATACGCAGGGCATGGTAGATCCCAGCTACATTTTGCTGATGTGCAGCGGTGGCTGCCATCCTTTCCGCCTCCATCCGCACCATGTCCTCCATGAGCCTCCGCATGTGTGCCAGCTCACGGCTGAGATTGCTGGAGCCACTCTGAGTGGACAGGTGTTCTTGTCTCCGAGTCATGACTTCAGCGATGTCAGCCAGGGCTAGTTGGAGACCATGGAGCGGCCTGTGGGTGTCCGTTAGGGACTGGAGGTGGCCCCTGATGGGACTCAGACACCCATGGATGGCATCAAGTTTGGTAGCCATGAGGTCGAACCCCACCCGCACCTGCTCAGC
Source organism: Calotriton arnoldi (assembly GCA_963921515.1). Lineage (NCBI taxonomy): Eukaryota > Metazoa > Chordata > Amphibia > Caudata > Salamandridae > Calotriton > Calotriton arnoldi. The sequence goes on along the minus strand of CAWUFW010012996.1, from coordinate 163,724 downwards.
CATCTCCCTCTGGCCCTCCAACACATGGCGTTGGAAGGCCATGCGTTGTTCGGGGGGGTCTTGGGAGACAGCTGGGGTTGTGGGTGCCTCTTGCTGGGTGGTTTGTGGAGTGGGTGGGGTCTCCTTGATGCAGCTGGGCTGCCCTGGTCCTGGAGGTGATTGGCGGATGAGTTCAATGATGTCTTGGAGGGCTTGGGTGTCGATGCTGGTGGTGTCCTCCTCGTCATCAGTGAAGAGTGACTGGGACTGCTCTGCAGGAGGTGTTGATGGTGCCCCTACAATGTGAAGGGGAGATGCTGTGTTACAATGTGTCCACATGTATGTAGCCGCATGGTACATGTTCCCATTCAGACAGCATGGCAATTTACATTGTGACAGTCTGTAGATCAGGTCCATGATCCAGAGTCATTGAGGGTGTGCACTGTGCTCTGCTTGATTGTGCATGTGTGCTATTGTGCCCATCTCCCCGCATCCCCCCAGTACCTGGTGGTTACTCACCCTGTTGCTGTTGTGTTGTGTCATGTCGAGCAGTGCCCGGTCCCCCGACTCCTGCCACGGTCTCCACACTGATGACTGTCGACACCAGCTCCTCCATGTCATCCAGCTCCAGCTGTGGCGCTGGGCTCCCACCTCCAGTCTGCATTGCTGCCTTCTGGTTGCCTGCAAGTTTCTCCTTGGTTTTGCGCTTGATGTCAATCCATCGCCTCTTGACCTCGTCCATTGACCTCTTGTGCTCTCCGACGGCATTCACCTTGTCCACGATGGACCGCCATATTCCATTTTTGGTGCCCAATGACACGTTGGAGGTGACGAACAGTTCTTGATGCTGTTCCATCACCTCCGTGACCAGGATCCTATTCTCCTGCGGACTGAACTTTGTCTTCCTCTTCTTCTTGTCCTTGCCCTTCCCTGTCCCCGAGGTCCCAGGCTGGTCGACCGGTGTGCTTGTGGGGTTCCGCTCGTCCTCTGCGCCTGCTCCGGCTGCCTCCATGGTGCTTCGGGGTTGGTTATTTTGTGTTTGTGTGTTTTTTGTACTTTTGTAGTGATTTTCCCACCTGCCCTGTGTGTATTGCAGGCCTGGCGCTGCTTATCGCGGATTTCCTCATCGTAGTTTGGCTCATCGCATGTTTTTTTGCATTGGGGTTTGGGTTTTTATCACCGTCGCGGTTGTTGTATCGCGGACATTGTCCGCATTTTCGGGAGACTATCGCATGCTATCGCCGTGTTGTGAATTTCACGTTAACACAGGGTTATTTTCCCGCGATAGACTGCGATGTGTAAAGTTGCGTTAACATTTTTTGGAGATGTTTAGCGCACGTTCTTGTGAATATCCCCCATAGAGTTTTGTTGAGGTCTGAAATATAGGAAAATGGTTCCTTATTCTACGTTATGCGCTGCAGCCAAGCCCATCCAATGGGTTAAAAATGTATTAAGAAAGCAAAATTGTATTGACTTAAGGAACAACTCATTCAAAATGAATAAGCCAGCTAAATTTATAAACAATTTACCATTTAAACTTCCATTTTAAAAGCACTCTTTATTATTTAGAATTGCCGTAAATATGTAACTATGTTGCATTAGCTGCTGCTTTTTGAAGTGCAATTTCAGATTTATACATTTTGAATTAGATTTCTAAGATAGTCCTAAATCTCAATGTGGACGTACTTTAAGTATTCAAACTAGGACATCTCATCTTTTGTCACTTGCCTTTAGTTTTTGGTAAAAAAAAATATGTTTTACAATTCTTCAAGCCATAAATGTAGCTTAAAAACTATTTTTTTCAGGATCTAAATCAGGGGAAAACAAATAACTGTTAAAATATAAATATGTAATTTTTTTACTTAAATTCACTGCAGTGGTTTAGAAAGCACAGTGGTATTCATTTATTTATTAAAGAATATTCAGCTGTGGGTACTTGTCCAAAACAACGCATGTACAAACATTAATCTGTAGCACGAAGAACAGTAGAAGAAAAAGACAGCACATAATTGATAGTTTCTATACTTACAGGGGTTTGAAGAGTACAGTATGGGGCATATCCTCAAGGACACATCGCGTAGTTAGTGGCACTTTATCGCAGCCAAAGTGGCGATAAATTCATCGCACCATTCACAAGCTGGTGTTAACAGCCCATAACACCATTTTACCCGCGATAGCATCCGCAAAAAACATTGCCACAGATGACCCCTGCAACTATCGCTAATGAGATGCAGAGTAGGCGTTCCCGAGCAAAAATCGGCGACAACAGCACACCACAACATTCTCAATGACCAGCCCGATCAGCGATAAGACCACAAAACAGGCAATGAGGTGCGTTAGCAGCAGGAACCTGACACCTTCTCTGAACTGGTGTAAAGTCGGACGACAACCTGCACCTTAAAATGGAGACCAGTCCACACCCACACATGAAGAACAACAGATGCCATGGAGCTACTCACCATGCATCCCGGAGCCCCGAGAGGGCAACAACACCCTCCGCCACCCCCCCAGGGCCCCAGCCCCCCCCGCCCCCCCCCGGACCACCACAGAGGCAGCGCGGACAAAGACAGCGGACCCTCAGGAAACGCACCAGCCCCACAGACCTAACACCAGACAATGTCAATGCCCACTACAGGCTCAAAAGGACAACCATCCACCGCATCCGGGTCACCATTGCCCACAGGATGACTGTACCAACACAGCAGACAACCAACATCCCTCCGCAGACAAAGCTGCTGGCTGTGCTGCAGAAGTTGGCCTCCCGTACCCCCCAAACAACATCCGCCAGAGTCAGAGAAGACACACAGCCAGCCCCATCCAAGTTCCCCACACCTGTCCTGGATGCCATCACCAGCCAGGTACCCCAGTACCTAAACGTCCCCCACAATGTGCAGTAACAGCTGGAGACCAAGCAAGGACTACACGCCATAGCAGGAGTCCCGCACCTGTTGGGGGCAATCCACAGCACACATGTGCAGCTAGTGCCCCCTGCAGAAAAAACACACAATTACCGCAACAGAAAGCACACGCATCCCACCAATGTGCAGGCAATAGTGGACCAGCGGGGACCCTACACCAAGGTTGCAGCCAACTACCCAGCCAGTGTGCATGATTCCAGCATCCCCCGACAGTCCATCATCAACCAGCGTTACCAGGATGGCACCCATGGAAATGCACTGCACGTAGGTAAGTACCAAATAAAAACAGCAAACACCTCAACTCCACAATCATGCAACTCACAACACTGGCAAGGCGCACGTCACAAAATCACATACAACATGCCAGACAACATGCCCACCCACCAGACACAACAGCACAACTCACTGTGGCAACCTTGCTCAGCCATGTACATGAACCATCAACGGCATGGCACCGCAGCCACACAATAGTTGAATGTGGGGAGAGGTGGGAACCAGGTATGTGCGAAGGAGGCAAGTGACCCATGAATGAGAATGTACACAATGCCAACTGTGGCGGAGATGTCCTGGACAGATAGCAGTATGCTATACAGACATATCCATGCCGACATGCACTGCTGATGTGTGGAGTGCAGTGGACAGTGGACACAATCATGTCACCACAGCCAGTAGGGAAGAACGCGGAAATGTAGCTTGTGACGTCCCCCCCGCAAGAGTGTGCGGAGTGGCCTGGCCCAGCGTACGCAAGGCCAGCGTAGGGGGTGTGAATAAAAAGCATGTAGCCCTGGGCCTGGTCCTCTTCCGGAATGGCAAACGTGCCTGCCAGTGTGGCGCCTCCTAGCCCGCCACAAGGCCGACGCCCTCGCCATGAGCGCTGTGACCTGCGAACCTATGCGCCTGCTGCACCACGGGCCGCTGGACTCCAAACCTGTCATGCCCGCCCCTGTGAATACAGGCCTCACAGCTCACCTGCCGACACCGTCGTGTGCCGAAGAGGGCCCACCACGTGCCGGCGCAAACTCCAAGCCCGAACCCCGCATCCCTGGCAGCCTCCTCACACCATCACGGCCCCCGCGACACAGGCCCGCTTCACCCCTTTACCTTTTACGTACTGCACCGCTGCCTCCGGCCTATGCTACGCTCAAGTAGGTCACACCTGTGGAACTGAGTCGTGATATCTGAATGGCGGAGTCCATATCATTGTACGCAAGGAGACGAGTAAGAGGAAGACGCGGTTCAGTCCGGAGGAGAAAAGGACCATCTTCACGGAGGTGTCCGGACACCGACGGCAACTGCCCTGGTGTCACTAACTCTGTGCATCGCGGGCCAACAACCCATGGATGTGTGCCCCTACTGACCGCTGCCCCGGGCCTACACTGCGGTCAAGTAGGTCACACATGTGGGACTGAGTCTTGATTTGACAATGGCCGAGTACACACGCAAATGCCAAGTTTAACTCACTATACTCCCTTCTATGTGGTGACACGAAGTATGTGCATGGCATCCCAGCCACACGTGTCTGTGGGCCCTTGGAGACTATGCCTTCGGACTACCCTGCGGGCCTGCAGGCCTCACACAAATCCAATCCAGTCTGTACCAGGCAGTACACGGCATCGTCGCTGGCCAAACACCCGCTCAGCTCTGTCGCTACTGACTCGGTCAACCACGAGTCATCACCACATGCCATTTCAACGTCGTGTGTTAGTGTTCCAGGAGGAGCTTGCTGAACAGCGGTTGGCCCGCGCTGCCCGCTGCCTCCGGACCACACAATGGTCGAGTAGGCCACTCATTGGGAACTCTGTCATGAATCATTTATGGCCGAGCTGATAACATTGTACTGGCCACGTCGCAGACTGCATCCCCTCACAGCTCCGGTGCCACTAAGTCTGTTCCCTGACATCCATGGACACTTACTTCTTGAGATCTGTTGGATACTGAGTCCATGGTTTGGGGGTTGTCTTCATCATCGTGTTGGTGATACTGACTATGTTGCCAAGACGAGGCTGTAGCATTCCACTCCTCCATTTGCCGCTTCCGGCTGGCTACTGCCCTCTGCATCATGCCCTGGTGGGGCCCTTCCACTGTCCCCCACAAACCTCCGCGACATTCACCTTCGACATCGACGAGGACCCGCTCCCCTAGCGTGGCACTATCTCACTGCACCGCAAGTCACCGTCCCGTGGCGGTGTGGCTGTGCCCGCCGCAGTGCAACCGGGGCCACTAACTCTGTGCAGCTCAAATCATGGCCCCAACCTGAGGGCATGTCGGATGGCCTCGGTTCCGATGGCCTGGGGGGCCTCAATGCCATGTCTCTGTGGCCCTGCGCTGTCCGCTGCCTCCGGCCTCAACTGCGGTCCACCTGGTCTCACACATCAGATTGAGTCCTGGCCTGCCCGGACGTCGCATCACCGCAGGATGCACACGCCACCACCGCCAGGACCAACTCCAAACGACAGGTGCCAGAGTCGTAAGTGTCTAACTGCCAGACTGTCAGAGTTGCTCACACCTGTCGTGGGTGCCATCATCAGCTTGATACCCTGCTCAGCCCTACTGGTGCCACTCACTCAGTGCACAACGAATCAAGGACCATTCTGCTTGCATGTTGGGTGAACACTGTACTCTCTCCGGCTACCGTCATGATGCTTCACAGTATTTTCTGTTATGCTGGTGTATTATGTTTCTGCTTCAATTGTGATCACTGTTCCAGTTGTTGCCAGCTCCAACGACTCCCTGAGGGCTGGCTGACACTCACCCCACACACATCCAGCACATGTGTCACTGTGCATGTGACCATGCCACTAAAGCTGTCGGGCGCACGTGCCCGTGGCCAGTTCAACAAACTATCTGTGTGTGTCTGTGTGCTCATGATGTATGCATTCGGGCCACGGCCCCACAAATCACATTGTGCCGTGTGCAGAGGATGCAGCCATGTCACCGCAGCCAGAGTGTGGGACATTGCACATGTAGCTTTGTCGTCCCCCACTCAATACGTAAGAGGAGTGGACTGGGCCGGCGTGTTCCAGTCCAGCGTGGGGGTGTGGATGATTATCCCGTGGCTCAGGGTGTGGTCACTCATGGAAATGTGCAGATGCGGGTGTCTCTGTCACAGTGTGGGTCTCCTTTGGGTAGTGTAGGTGGTCCATGATGGGACTTAGACACCCACGTATGTGATCTAGTTCGGCTTCCATGAGGTGGGACCCCACCCGCACCTGTTCGGACACCCCCTTCTGGCAGTCTGACACCTGGCCTTGGATTGCGATGTGTGCTTGGGTGCGCTGCTGGGAGCCAGCCGTGGTGGTTCGTGCGTCCAGCTGTGTTGTCTGTGCACGGGGTGGGGTATCCTCGATGCAGCTGGGCTGCCCTGCTCCTGGGGGTCGATTGCCCGAAGATGTCCATGTACTGTTGTAAGGCGTCGGTGTCGGAAGTGTGGAGGTCCTCTTCAGAATCACTGTGGAGTTGTCTGGTCTGCTCTGCTGGAGGTGTTGTTTGTCCCTCTGCAATGTGAAGGGGAGAAGCTTGTTGACATTGTGTTGGCATGTATGTTCACGCATTATTCAGGTTTACATACAGACTGCATGTCAATGTACATTGTGACTGTTTGGGAGGGGCGGACTGTCTGATGCGGGACAGTGGACATTTGGACTACATGACGTAGGTGTGGTTGTACACGTCCATTTGCATCTCACAGTTCCCTGCTAGGTCAGATGTGATTGGCCATTTCCTACGCAGAGGTGGACCCAGTTGTGTCCTCTGTTCTGCAGTGTAAGTGTTGCACTGTGTACCACATTGTCGTCCATGTGGATGTGCTGGCATTGCTATGTGTGTGTGCTGCATTTTGGGAGGGTCGCACCTGCAGCTGTGATTTTGCTGCCCCTTATCCCTTGGAGGCGGTGTGCCTTTGACTTTTGGGCTTTTAAGGTGCTGTGATGTTGGCGATTTGGGTCATTTGTGCTCTTGGACGGTTTTTATACTCTTGTGCATTGTTTGTCTGCAGATGTCTTGTTGCCGTCAGTGGTTGTTTGTGCAGGTGGATGTGTCAGAGTGTGACCTGCTCCTTTCCGGATGTGATCCACACTCAGCCACCTCAGTCTCGTGGCGTGCACAATGTCATGGTAATTGTACTCCGGCCATGCTGCTCGTCATGTGGTGTCACTTGCATTGTCAGTGTGGCTCTCACATACCCATCTTTGCTGTCTTTCGCACAGGTGCATGTGTGTGTCGTGGACTTGGTGATGTGAGGGGTGTGACCCCTTTGGGCACATGGTGGACGGGGGCCTACTTGATGTTTGTATGTGTGCTGCAGTGTGCCACGGGGATCAGGGACATGACCCAGGGTCGTTGTGGGTATGCGGTGTGCTACACGTCGTTGTGCATGTGTGCCATTGTGCCCGTCCCCCCAGTCCATGTTCGTTACTCACCCTGTTAATGTTGTGTCCGGTCATGTCGTGCTGTATCAGGACTCCAGACTCCTTGCACCGTCTCCGCACTGATGACTGTGGCCGCCATTTGCTCCTCCTGTGGCGCTGGGCTCCCACCTCCATTCGCCGTTGCTGCCTTCCTGTTGGCAGCGGGTTTCTGCTTGGTTTGGCTTTTCACATCGTGCCAGCGCATCTTGGCCTCATCGACGCTCCGACTGCATTCACGATGGAATGCCATTTGTCCGTCTGTGTTGCCAATGACACGGTGGAGGTGACGGACAGTTGTTGTTCGTGCTCTGTCACCTCCGTGGGACGGTCAGGTTGTCATGCGGACTGTGCCCCGTCTTCCTCTTCCTCTTCTCCTTGGCCTTTCCCGACCCCGAGGTTCCTTGCTGGTGATCTGTGGGGCTTGTGGGGTTTGCGTTGACCTGGGCACTGGTTCCGGGTGCATCCATGTTGCTACGCAGTTTTTTTTTTGTTTTTTTTCTTGTTCTGTTTTTATTGTGCCTTTTCCCTCATGACGCGTGGGTATTGCAGCCCTGTCGCTGGTTATCGCTGATTTTGTTATCGCGGTTGGCCTCATCGCGACTTTATTTGCATTAGTGTTTCGCATTTTTGCGGTGTCGCGTTGATTTTAACGCGGACATTTGACGCGTTATCGTGGGACTATCGCATGGTGCCGCCAGGTTGAGAATGCTACGTTAACACGGCGTTGTTTTCCCGCGATGGACTGCGATATGCAAAGTTGCGTTAAGATAAATTTGCGATGGTTATCACACGTTCTTGAGAATATGCCCCTATGTTTTCTTCATATACAAACTTTTTCTTGGGAATAAAAGACGTTTGAGATTATGGATTTTAGTGATTTCAATGGACAAATGATTTCACGGCATCAAAAGTGTTTGACTCAGAAACTCTTTTTCATCATAGAGTAAATACTTTCTGGTCAACATACAAAATTTGAAGTATTAAACACCAAGATCCGGAAACACAAAACTGTTTTAAAACAAAAATATTTAGTACATTTGCTCCCATTTTTTAACTTCTATATTGAGATCAAATTTCAGACTGTGCAGGAATTTCTAAAGAATTCCAAGGATACTTCTGGGAATCTGCAACTGACACAGATTGCCAGGAGTAAATTCCTGGTGTAAATCTTTTTCTTCTCAATAAATAGTCAATGGGGGTATAGTTTAACATATGGAAATATGATGAAAAGTGCAGGTGACCTAGAAAACATCATTGGCAAAGCCAATTAATTTTTTCATTTATCCCCAGGAAAGTGAAATTATTTTTTAAAAAGTTGAATAACACGTAAAAACATGTCAAAGTACAATTGTGACAGTTAAGCTACACAGGAGGTTGATAACCACAAACCCAATAACTGAAGCCAAGACCTTAGGAGCATGAGGCCAAAGTAATACTGGATATTTGTGCTCTTTTGGAGTACATGAATGTATTGAGGTTGGAGGAACATCTCAGAACACAATATGCTGGTACCCTTTAATCTCATTTAGGTGACACAGCATTTTAATGTGAAATGGTAAGAAGGGACCACATGAAACACAAACAAACCACCACAGCCTCCTGCAGGTGATACACCAGTATGCAGAATCTTCTGACACAGATGTAGCAGAAAGATCATTATTGCAATGCCAGTGACACCAAAATCACCAGTGACGAGTATACCCACCAGATGCACCATTAGTACACCATCAACCACTAGAACTGCTGAAGCAGTTGATTTTGCAACGGATGTAACCACAAACTGTGACTGTGACGCAGTGACATCATCAATATCATACAAGAGGAGGACACACTTTGGGGGATATTCTCAAGAACGTGTGATAATTATCGCAAAATTAGCTTAACGCAACTTTGCACATCGCATTCCATCGCGGGAAACTAACACCGTGTTAACGTTGTATTCTCAACCCGGCGGCACCATGTGATAGTCGCACGATAACGCGCCAAATGACCGCGTCAAAATCAATTTGACGCAGAAAAAATGCGAAACACGAACGCGAAAAAAGTTGCGATGCCCCAAATCGTGATACAAAAATCAGCGATAAACAGCAACAGGCCTGCAATTCCCACGCGTCATGTGGGAAAATGCACCATAAAAGCAGAAAAAAGATAAAGACAAAAAAAAGTGAAACTGCGTAGCACCATGGATGCACCCGGACCGAGTGCAGAGGACAATGCGAACCTCACAAGCCCCACATACGACCAGCAAGGAACCTCGGGTCGGGAAAGGGCAAGGAGAAGAGGAAGACGCAGTTCAGTCCGCAGGAAAACAGGATCATCGTCACGGAGGTGATAGAACACTACCAACAACTGTTCGTCACCTCCACTGTGTCATTGGCAACACAAACCGAAATATGACAGTCGATCGTGAACAACGTGAATGCAGTCGGAGTGTTGAGGAGGTCAATGGAGGAGGTCAAGAGGCGCTGGCATGATGTCAATAGGCAAACCAAGCAGAAACTCGCTGCCAACCGGAAGGCAGCAACGGCGACTGGAGGTGGGAGTCCTGCGCCTCAGGAGGAGCTGGATGAGCTGGAGGAAATGGTTGCCACAGTCATCAGTGTGGAGACAGTGCAAGGAGTTGGTGGTCCGGACACAGCCCAACATGACCTGACCCAAGAGCAACAGGGTGAGTAACGACCAGGAACTGGGGGGACGGGTGGAGATGGGCACAACGGCACAGATGCACAATTATGTGTAGCACACTGCACACCCACAATGATTATGGAACATGTCCCTGATACCCTTGGCACACTGCAGCACACATAGAAACACCAAGTAGGCCCCCGTCCACTATGTGCACAAAGGGGCCCCCCTCCCTGTCACCAATATCACAACCTACCCATGCACATGTGCTGAATCCAGCAAAGCAGCGGCTCTGTGAGCCACACTGACAATGCAAGTGACACTGTATGACCAATAGCATGGCTGCATTCAAAATACATGACATGGTGCACGACACGACACTGAGGTGGCCCAGTGTGGACCACATCCTCAAAGGAGCAGGTCACACTCTGACACATCCACATGCACATACAACCCCTGACGTCAACAACACATCTGCAGACAAACAATGCACAAGAGTACATAAACAGTGCAAGAGCACAAATGACCCAAGTCGCCAACATCTCAGCCACTCAAAAGCACACATGTCAAAGGGATAAGGGGCTGCTAAATCAGAGCTGCAGGGGCTACTCTCCCACAATGCAGCACACACACATAGCAATCACAGCACATCAACATTGACGACAATGTGGTACAGAGTGCAACACTTACACTACAGAACAGAGGACACAACTGGTGCCGCCTGTGCGTAGAAACTGGCCAATCACATCTGGCATAGCAGGAAACTGTGAGATGATAATGTACGAGTACAACCTCACATCCGTCATGTAGTCGAAATGTCCACTGTCCCCCATCAAATAGCCAGCTCATCCAAAACAGTTACAATGTACATTGTAATGCAGTCTGTATGTAAACATGTACAATGCGTTAACATACATGGAACACACTGTTAACCTGCATCTCCCCTTTACATTGCAGAGGGACAATCAACACCTCCTGCAGAGCAGACCAGACATCTCTTCAGTGATGATGAGGAGGAACCCCTGGCCATCTGCTCAGACACCCTCCAATGGCTCCTGGACAGCCTCGGCACCCCACCTCCAGGAGCAGGGCAGCCCAGCTGCATCGAGGTGACCCCACCCCTCGCACAGCCCACACAGCAGGAAGCACCCACCACCATGGCTGGCTCACAGCACCTCACAGAAAGACACATGGCATTCCAACGCCGTGTGTCAGACTGCCAGAGGGGGCTGGCTGAACAGGTGCGGGTGGGTTTGGACCTCATGGCAGCCAAACTTGATGCCATACGTGGGTGCATGAGTCCCATCAGGGACCACTTACAGTCCCTAACGGACACCCACAGTCCGTTCCATGCTCTACAACAATCCCTGGCTGACCTCGCTGGAGCCATTACTCGGATACAAGGACTGTCCAGTCAGACAGGCTCCAGCGATGGCAGCACAGAGTTGGCACAGATGCGGAGGACAATGGAGAACATGGAGGGGATGCAGGCTGGAAGGATGGCTGCCACGGCTGTACACCAGCGAGATATAGCTGGGATCTTCCATGCCCTGCAGAACATCATCTCGCCATTGCTGCCACAGAGCCTGTCCCAGATGACTGCTGCAGGAACTTCGACACACACATCTCCACCCCCTGATGTGTCAGTGGCACACAGTGATGCAGCCATACCACCTCCGCCCCCTGATGTGTCAGTGGCACACAGTGATGCAGCCATACCACCTCTGCCACCTGATGTGTCAGTGGCACACAGTGATGCAGCCATACCACCTCCGCCACCTGATGTGTCAGTGGCACACAGTGATGCAGCCATACCACCTCCACCACCTGATGTGTCAGTGGCACACAGTGATGCAGCCATACCACCTCCGCCACCTGATGTGTCAGTGGCACACAGTGATGCAGCCATACCACCTCCGCCCCCTGATGTGTCAGTGGCACACAGTGATGCAGCCATACCACCTCCACCCCCTGATGTGTCAGTGGCACACAGTGATGCAGCCATAACACCACCACACACACCTGACACACCTGACACAGAAGACATATCGGAGGACTAAGATGTGGATAGCAATAACTCTGTTTGAGAAAGGAGGTTGTAGCATTCATCCCCGCCATATGGCCTGTTCCTGCTTGGTTCAGCCCTCTGCATCATGCCCGGGAACAACACCTTCCACTGTCCCCCGAAACACTCTGCGACATTCACCTAGACCCCAACATGGACTGCCATATCTGCACTGGTTACCAATGACACAGCAATCAGGCTGCAGACTGAACTCTTCCTCTTCCGATTAAATTGTCATTCCCCAAAGGACTCTGGTTGGCCCTCCACTGGGCAACCATGTTATGTGGGCTTTGCATGGCCATGTACTGCTCCAGCGCCAACACTCCACAGAATGTGAATAAAACATTCCAAATCACACAGATGTGTCATGTCTATGTTCAATCAAGTATAAGAGTATGGATGAATGTAGGGACATTGATTGCACAAAAAGGTGCACCCTGGGAAATGACATCAATGCGCTTGTTTGACCCTGACCCACACGGCCAATTAGATGACTGTGAACGTGTGAACTAGCTGTGGCCTCATTGCCCATGAACAACAATCCCGCAACCCCCCAACGTACCCCCACGTCCATGTATTAGATGTGGCTGTGTGTAAAAATGTCTAATTTGCTAGCAGGCCTAAAGTAGTGTCCCCCATCACATGTGACAACAGAACATCTCCTCGCATACCTACTCACACTCAACTGTGTGGACACAGCCTGTTCTGATGGATCACATTGATCCACATGGCAAGAAGTTGGACACCATACTCACATTACTGAAGACACGTAAGAGCACTGGTCCACCAGCAACTATCCAACCACCATGTCTGGCTCACAGAGGTGGAGCTGGCAATAGGGACTCACCCCTAAGTGAAATGCGTCAGTCAGTCCCTCCCTGTGTACGGACAATGCTCATTGAGGCACACGAATTTGTCATTCTAATCAACACTCATCACAGTTGAACACTAGTGAAGTGGCGTAGACTTTATTCGCATGTGCGTGTCAGTACGGGCAAGACAAGGGCCACAATATGCAGACCAATGCTTCAGACACTAACAGGCAGCATGGGATCATGTAGAGGTGCAAGAACTGGGGAGGCAAAAATTGAACACCAATCATTATGGATGGCAACTGTCTCAGCCCACCTTGCCTTGCTGGACGAGTCATGTGATGTTTGGCGTATGCTCATTGCCCCGTGTCAGGGGACACGACTCACAGCCCATGGGATCTGCATAGTGCTGTACCACCGGACTGCGCAGACTGTCTGCTCTGCTGACAGTGAGCAGGTGAAAGGGTCCAACAAGGTCACATGTAGTACTACATTGCCATGTGTGTACACTCCCTCCAGCAGTATGTCAGAGTAAGGAACCTTGCCAAGCGACACTGTGCAGCTCCGCCCATGGGACTGCCTCACCTTGCACAGGTTTGTGTCAACACGCGTAGGTGCACGCACATGCATTCTGAGTCCAGGCGGATGCAGCCATGTCCACTGTCGTGATGGGATATGTGACCATTTCTCCAGGATGCAACAAGGTGTTGGGACCTGTGCTCTGGGTTACAAGCAGTTGTGGCTGCAGGAATGTAGTTACTCGTCCATGAATGCAAGCGCAGCTTCCTGGGCAATCAGTTCCAAGAGTACGTCGTTGTCGGCCTCAACGAACACGGGGGCAAGCCAATCCATCAACTGGTCTGGACAGATGTGCTCCGTCCGCGCTGTTTCACCAATCCGCAAAACAGCCCAATGGGGGAGCGCTTCGAAGTGATCACTGCACACGAGGACTTGTGAAATCTCCCATGCCCAACTGCCAGCACATACGCCAAATATCAAGGCATGCCATGAACGGGTATCACGGTTACACTCCTGGTCGTGGGCCAACAGGGGGCGCACACACAATTCATAATCCAGTTCAGCTACCGTTGTGTTGGATAGGCAGACATCCATGGGCCACTCGAATATGCATGATCGGCAGTGGAACCAGGGCTGGACGCAGTTGACGTACGCAAGACGGAAGCTCAGACGGTAACTGATGCGCAACACTGCCAGTGGCAGTGCCCCCAACAAATGCAGCATACATGCACGGAACAGTTCCACGTGACAGGGGTTGTGCATGTGCCCGGGATGTTCTGCCATTGCGTTAGTGGCTCTGGTTGAAGCGACACTGTTCTGACCTGCACCAGTTCTGTGGATGAAATGCCACAGCTCAGAGCAATGAGTTGTTTTAGTGTGCAACGGTTGTACGCCTGGGTTAATGTGGGAGTAAGTGTGAAGGACATTCCATGCAACATAACTCCGGGCAAGGACTTCTGTGTGTGGGGTGTGTATACCTTGGTCTATCATTAGCGCTGTGCGTAGTGTGGGAGTTGTCATCATCTGCTATGGTATCTCTCTCAGGGGGTGCCTGCCGCATGCAAGACCAAGGTTGGAGGTGCAGATGTCCTTCCGCCTTATGTATTGAGGTTAAAGGAACTTTGATCCCTAATGTTAGTCTGACTACTGCTTGCATTCTGGAAATGTGATGTGGCTTTCGCGCTGCAATTGAGGCTAGGCCTTAGGCTTATGGTGCACCAATAGCGATACACACACAACAGTTGGCATGCATGAGCCAAGAGCCCGAGCGGCCTTGCGCTCCTTGTACAATCCCTTCGTGCGCGGCCGCCCTCCGGGTGCATGCAACATTGTCGTTTACGGGCCGTGTGGCGCAGACACAGTAACAGAGACCCACCCATCAGGGGTTTCCTGTCCAGCCCAGAAATGAACCACGCCCAGAGCCCAGGGATAATTATTGACACCCCTATGCTGGCCTGGCGTACGCCGATCTAGCCCACTCGGCGTACGTGTAAAGGGGGGGATGACGACGCTACGTGTCCCAGTTCTTCCCCACTGCCGGAGGTGACATGGCTGCGTCCGCCTGGCATGTCACGGGACTCACTCAGAAAGGGTCTATGACTTGCGTTGCACAGAGTGGTGGCACCGGATATACTGCGGCCGGCACGGGCCTACCGCTACGGGACGGTGACTTTCGGTGCACTGAGGTAGGGGCACCTTAGGTACTGAGCGGGTGTGCGTCCTGGTGGTCCGGACTGGTAATGGTTTGTGTGAGCCCTGCTGGACCACAGTGTAGACCTGAGACAGCAGGCAGCGCGGGCCTACCGCCACGTGGCGTTGCCTCGCGGTTCACAGAGTTAGTGGCACCTATAGTGCTGAGCGGGTGTTCAGCCTGCCATGATGCCGTGTGCACTGATATGATCTCTGCCATTGCGAAATCAAGACCCAGAATCACGTGTGTGACCTGGTGGCCCGTGGGGTGGCTGCATGATGTGGAGGCTGCCAAGGTCGCGGTCCCCGGGCTTGGAGCTTGCACCGGCACGTGGTGGGCCCTCTTGGAGACACGCTGGTGGTGGAAGGTGAGCAGTGAGGCCTGGGTGCGTAGGGGCGGGCAAACACCGCTGGGCGGCGGGAGTGGCTGGGGTGCAGCAGCCTGTGTGCGTGGGGGCGGCCAAGCGATGATGGCGTGTGCACTGATGAGAACTCTGCCATTCATAAATCTGGACTCTGTTTCAGATAGGGGACCTGGTGGACTGCAGTGTATACCGGCACGTGGTTGGAGACACACCGGTGGCAGCAGGTGGGCAGTGAGGCCTGGGTCCGCAGTGTCGGCACTCTCTCTCCCTCTCCCTCTCTTCCTTTCACTGTCTCTCTCTCTTCCTCTGTTTCTCTCTCCTTCTCCCTCTCTTCCTTTCACTGTCTCTCTCTCTTCCTCTGTTTCTCTCTCTCTCTCCTTCTCCCTCTCTCCCCCTTTCTCTCTCTTTCTCTCTCTCCCTCTCTTTCACTCTCTCTCTCTCTCCCTTTCTTTCTCTCTCTCTTTCTCTCTCTCTCTCTGTCCTATGATGAGCGCATGACACACCTTCTTATCTTGAATTTTGTCTTGCAGGCTGTGTCTTACAGATCGTCCAGAGATGACCCGCCATGGCTCTTACGAATAGTTGTTTTTATTTGAATTTTAATAAAATCATTTGTTTGGAAATTCAAAGATGAATGGATGATTCTCCTTTTTCTGCCCACACATGGATGTTAATTGTTGTACTTGTGCGACATCAGGAGAATTGTTTTGTTCATGATTTCGTAGAGTTGATGTTAAATTTCTCTGTCCGAGGTAGGGCCCCGGGGGGGGGGGGGGTTCCTGGGTGTGGTGGCGGTGGGTGTTGTGGCCCTCTTGGGGCTCCGAGCTGCATGATCAGTAGCTCCATGGCATCTGTTGTTCTTCAGGTGTGGCTCTGGTCTGGACTCCCTTTTGTGGTGCAGGTTGTCATCCGACTTAACACCAGGTAGGAGCAGGTGTTAAATCCCTGCTGCTAACGCGCCTTATCGCCTGTTTTGGGATCTTATCGCCGATCTGGCTGGTCATAGAGAATATTGCGAAGTGGTGTTTTCGCCGCTTTTTGCACAGGAACGCCTACTCTGCATCTCATTAGCGTTAGTTGCCGGTGTCATCCGTGGCGATGTTTTTTGCGGCTGCTATCGCAGGATAACTGGTGATATCGGCTGTTAGCACCAGCTTGTGAATAGGGCAATAAATCTATCGCCACTTTGGCTGCGATAAAGTGGCGCTAACTCGGCGATAAGTCCTTGAGAATATGCCCCTATAATGTTAATGCCCAGGACTGACTCACATGCAATGTATACAGGGCCATTAAAAGAATCTTAGCCTGTTCCTACAATATCCACTAGACCGTCGCCTGCTGATATGTCTCTATCCTGTCCACTTACTATTTATACTGAAGATGTGACAACGTAGCAGGCTTTAAATAAGGCATTATTGAAAATTGAATGTGAAAACTGAAACTGCCTTCGTGTCTGTACAGAGATGCAAACTGAATTCAAAACATTTAGGGAGAGAATTCTGAATCTGCCAAGAGCAGAGAAGAATGTATGAGAGAAGGCAACGATAACATTGGATCTGTATTCCATACACTTTCTAACCTTCTTCAAAAGCAAGAAATGAGTCTGTCTCAAATTGATGGATTGTGTGAAAAGGAGAGCAAAACATCAATCAAGTGTTTCCCCTGTCTCTCTGTTCCATTCTGCTCAAGTGTCTCCCTGAATGGCTAGAAGGTGATCGTCAGGCACAACACAAACTACAACAATGCCCTGTATACATGGTGACACTGCTCTCAATACGTGTGTGATAAGGTTTGTGTTAAATAATTCATTTGGTTTGGAAGTGGGATGGATGAGCCACATGGAGTGTTGTATTTATGGAGCAGTAGGATATATCAATCAGAGCACAGATTGTTTTAGGGAGTGGTATGGCAGTTCTGCTGGGAAATAGGGCCTGTTGAGTTGTGTGAGGTGTTAGCAGAGTGCTGGTAGGAACAGTGTGCATCAGGCTATGGAAGTGATAGGGCAGGGCAATCAAGTCACCCGGTTTCCTAAGATCATAGAGAGGCTAATCCATCACATTACAAAATCAATGTTGTTTTTCTGTTCAATTGTAGTTTGCTTTGTTTGCATTTCAAGTTTTGTACTCTCACATACTGAAGTCATTTGAGACAATGTTGTGCCTGATCGCAGTGCCATTGTCCCTCTCTTACCGTTGTCACCCTTAAGATCTTTGCCTCCTCATTAGGCATTGGTACACAATGCCTTATTGCACTGTTTTGTAGCACGCCATGTATCAGGTGGCACACAACTCTCTAGTTTGCACAGTAGAGCATCTTCAGTCTGGGGAACATACCAGTAGTGAGTTTTCATTTAGGCAAATGCAGGTTCCTAAAAGGTACAGGCTTGTCTGTGCATTGCAGGTCTGTCTGTCCACCCTATCACAACTCGTGCTGCTCTTAGAAAGCATGGTGAGCAAAAAAACTATGGATTTAGGCCCAGATCTCTGTACTGGGGTGAATGTATGACATTGTTCTGCATTCTGTCCATCTATTGTTGTTTTTGCATTTGTCACCCCGAGTGGGACGGGTATGCCCAGACGTGGGTCCCGTGCTCTCCATGCCACTGGAGTCAAGCTATCCTGGCTGATGAGGGGTGAAACCCCGAAACCGGTCCTAGGATGCTTGTTTCCAGTCCAGGGAGGACCTGGCTTTGGCAGTTCGGGCTGGACTGTTCCAATTGGGCACAGGGCCAAGGCTGATTTGCACATGGCTGGGTTCGAACTGGAATGGCATGGTGAGCAAACAAATGATGGATTTAGGGCCAGATCTCTGCACTGGGGTGAAGGTATGACAATGTTCTGCATTCTGTCCATCAATTGCTGTTTTTGCTCTTAGAAAGGACATCATAATATTTCTTGAGCCTCCCACAGGGGATAGAGAGAAAAATACCCCAGTGTGTGTATCATTTTCATTTGGTAGGACTTGTAGGAATGGAAAATGAAATGTGACACCCACCCACTGCCATTTACTCAGCTGAATAGCATGCAATTTATGTTGTATGTAAGTTGACAGCACAACTAATACTCTGACTTGGCATTAGTTACTCACATCCGTAATTTCTACAGCGTGGGCACCGATTTACCAACATTGGTGTGTTATTTACAATTCCCCTTGACTCATAGCCTTCATTTCAAATGTATAATGGACTTCACCTGCATTAATGAGAAATCAAATGAGCACGTAAAACACAGGCTAGCTTGTGCCTCTATAAATTAAATTTCTTTCTACACTTGCAATTGTACTATAAATAAAACTTACAGTCTTTAGGATTTTACATTTCATGCCAACACATTTATGGTTTGGATTTGCTATGGTAAGTTAGTAGGCATCAGTGTCATAAAAGAGGCAGGTCTTGCACATGCTAAGCAACTGATGACTACCTGTGTTGTATGATATGCAACTATTCCAGAGGAGCATAACATAACAACATGACCCAAGAAATGTGTCACATCAGTGGATGAGTAACTCAACATAATGGTCCCTAAGTAAATTATGCTGAAGAATCATAACATTCAAACAGTAATTACATTAAAATTAAATATGCACAATAAAGCAGAATTCAATGTAGTGGGGAGCCAGTGTTAAACGTTCTTGGTGCTCTTTTAGATGAGACATGCACATGTGATATGATGAATAAGAGCATATTAACTTTGACAAGAACAGCACGGCCCGTTTAGGAAAAAATACTGTTTGGGTCCGTGATATAGTTTTGTTTTGTTCCTTATTATTATTTATTCATGGAAGCTAGGACAATGTTCAACGTAAGGATTTTAATTGTGTGATGGTCGTAAAAGGAGGCATGCTTCCCTTTAAATGGACACTCTTGACACTGAAACCCTATGGCCCAGTAGAAGGCTTTTGCCGAAACACGTCGGCCTGTTGTATCAGCACGGAGCACTTTTGGATTTGAAAATGAATGGAAAAAAAACAATAAAATATACGTGAAAGCAGACCGGGCTTATGGTGTCTCCCCTCCTAGCAGTAACAAATCACCATTATTGATTGTTTATGTGCAGGAAGGGATACCTTCCTGCACATGAACAATTATTCCCTGCAACGCAGGCCGCCTTGCACTTGGTGCAAGGGTGCGCGCGTTGGCGCTAGGCAGCTATTTTTAGCACCAGCGCTAAGGCAAACACAGGGGTGTGCAGTATTGTTTTAAATACGGCGCATCCCTGCATTTTGGAAATGTCAGAGCGTGGCGTTGCCAAATTTGGCACAGCTCTGCGCTTCTACATTTCCATGTAAATATGCCCCTATGTCATGGAATTAGAATGTGCCATAAGGTATTTGCATAGTGGTGGTATGGAAGTCTGTTTATGTGAGGCTCTGGAACTTCACCAATGTAGATATAATGTGAGATACATTGTCAGAATATTGAAACAATAATTGGCACCTGAAAGTCAGTCATGTTAAATAGACTGAATTTTGGCCCTGGCAAACTGGCCATTACTCTGCATCTATGAAGTGATATCACCCTTTGTAAATGTTTAGCTAGTCTCCTTTCTTCAGCAGCAATGCATGTTATTCCAGCATAGGAGTATGACTTGCAACCATAAAATGACCTGTGACTGCTGTCTCCATGTTGATAGTAACCCTGGGCGGAGTTCGTGGAGTTGACTACGCGGAACACCGCAAAGTGCAAAAAAAACTCCTTTGCACTACGCAGAGCTCCGCGAGCGGCGGAGTACGATAGAAAAATGCCGTTCGCGGTGATTGCACAGTGCCGGATGCTTGTCCGCACTATGCAATCATTGCGAACGGCACCTTGCACAGTGCAAGCGGTCCCTGCTTTCCTTTTCTGCCGCTCGAGTAGATTTTTACTCGAGCGGCATCTTTCTCAACGCGAACGGGCAGTTTCTCAACGCGAGCTGTTGCGAGCATACGCGACCACTCGCAATGAGAAACCTGACCCCCCCGCGTTGAGAAATCTTGCCGGGATGTTGATTTTCCTCGCTTGCAGTTGCCAACTTGACATTGACGAACGCGAGCGAGGAAAAAAACTGCGCTCCGCAAAGCGAAGCAGAGTTTTTCAGAACTTGGCGTAACGCGGAGTGCAGAAAACTCCGCAAACTCCGCGAGCGGAGCGGAGTTCACCGCCCAGGGTTAGTTGATAGTTGTGAGCATTTGTGAAAATGAATGGCTCCTGGGTTTTCTTCGAAAGTAGGCGGATTTGTCAAGTGCGCCTGTTTTTTTCATTGTGCCAGTGTGATGGGTTATGATCTTTTTTAACTATTGTATGCATTTTATTTTGAACATTGTTTGTATGTATTTCTTTTCATGACCTTATTGTGATGTTCCTACTGTTTCTAAAGATTGATTTGAATCATTTACCACTTCTATCACTACACCCTCATGGCGTGCCAGGATAGATCAATACATCTTCAGGGAAGGTTTATCACTTGTATCCCTACACCCTCCTCTAAAGGCTACACCACACCGGAATACAAGGGCCAGCTCTAAAGTGGATAGCCCCCCTCCTTACAGACAGAACACAGCGAGTCAGGCTCCCATCATACAACTCAGCACCTAAGAAACTCATCTGCGGAGTACTACAACACTCTTCAACATATACACAGCACTCCTAGCAAGCATCATCAGAGCCCACAGATTCAACACCATATCCTATGCAAACAACATGCAGCTCATCCTATCCCTGACAGACAACGCCGACACCACCAGAAACAACTTCATAAACTGCATCACCAGTGTGGCAGACTGGATGAAACAGTATTGCCTGAAGCTCACCTCAGATAAAGCAGAAGTACTGATCTTTGGAAGCAAGAGCTCACCCTGGAAAAAGCCAGAAACCCAGGACTCATCCTGGACAATAAACTCATCATGGCACCTCAGATAATTGCTGTCACCATCTATTTGTTCCTCCTCCTACTAATGCTATGTCAGATCTTCAAGTGCCTACCCCAAACCACCAGATACACTGTCACTCAAGCCCTCATCATGAGCAGACTACAGCAATGCACTCTACACCAGAATTCCACCCTCCCTCACACAGAGACTCCAGACCATTCAGAACGCCGCTGCCAGGCTCATCCTCAAACTTCCTTGCCACACCCACATCTCACCTCACCTCAGAAAGCTCCACTGGCACCCCATCCAGAAACACTGCCAACCCATGCATTCAAGGCCCTCCACAACATTAGAACTGCATACCTCAACCATTGCCTATACAACTACCAACCCACCAGACAACTGCGATCTGCGTCTCTTTCTCTCTCTCTCGCACATAACCCAAACATCCACAGAAGTAGAACTGGAGGTCACACTTTTTCCTACATCACCTCCAAGACCTGGAGCTACCTCCCCCAACACATCAGGAGCTCTTCTTCCCTAAAAGACTTTCACAAGAAGCTGATGACCTGGGTCTTCAACTAACCCAGCGGATCTCCTTCGGATGACCCACACCTACTTTTGCTTGACCAACTTACCTGCTCAAGCGCCTGGACCCCTCACAGGTGACAGGTGCGATCGATAAATCTACAAAACATAACATAACCACTTGGTTTTGGGAAGTGGATACTTCTTTTCTTCTTCTGTAATTCATATTTATAAAATGATGGATGTGGCAGCTGCAATTTTCACTATTTTGCATGTGTTTTTTCAAAAGGAAATAATAGTGTGCATTATTAAACTATGCTAAAATTGCATGCATATATAAATAGGGATTATTATTACCTTATACTACCAAAATAAGAATGACTATGAAACTTCGTAGCAGCACTAAACATAGAGGCAGATAATATCATCACCTGAGCAAATTATCATGGGCTGCACCGCTGGTCATTGAGTGCCAGGTCAGGCCAGTACATCTCCAGGGGGGTTGTTGATTCCATGCCAAAAAAGATGGTGGTGGACTTTTCAGCTCCGACGCAACAGGGAGCTTCCCTCAGCAAAGTAGCCATTCCCAGCTGGCACAACAATACATGGGGCATATCTAAAGGTTCCTCCTGCCTCCTGCATTACAGCAGATATTGCAAGTACCACTTATGGAGCACTCTTTATGCCCAGTGCCGCAGCAGTGAGTTCCTGATCTATACAGTGGCCATTTTCTGTGTGCGCCACCTTCTGTGTTCCCGCTTCACTGACTGACACACAGCGTTAGTTTTCTTTTTTCTTCTTTAATCGCCTCATAAATGTGTAGCTGCATGGTGCTCTGGAGGACTTATGACTTTCCTTCTCGCTTGCCAGCTCACTTATATTACCTTTAATAACCCGGAGCTTCTATGGTGACTACTATTTATTAACAAGCGGCTGCCATTTTGGGTTTTTTCTGTGTGGGCAGCTTGTACTTTGCTTTTCTAGCAAATCTAAAACCTCCTTCTGCAAGAAATCCCTTTTGGCCATGAAAACAACTCATGAATGATTCTTTCATACCTATAAAAACCCATTTATAAGCTTCATTTGACTATTGAAAAAAAATGCTGTGATTTTTCTCAGTCTTCTTCAATCCTGCTGTTAAATGGAAATCATTCTCTTGGTGGTCTACTTTTACAAGCAAATTTCACCAGTGCTGTCATATATTCTCCTTGATATTTGGTGATGTGTTCAAACTTCCCATTTGCATATTAAAGTATGCAGGTTATTTTATATTCAATTTTAAACTGCTACTCAGCCAGAGATTCTTTTACTGCTGTGTCCTTGCACTCTGGATTTATCTTCCTTTGTATGAGAAAGACTAAATCATCTCAGAATTCTTTACATCATACTACTTGTTCAATCAAAATGTATTGTGACCCTCATACGTCTGCTAAGTCTACTTCTTCTATCACAAAATCTAAAAGGGCAAAAAATGACCCTCTGTCACCTACTCTATCCTCGCAGAACCCTGTTTTAGACACTATTTTAGGTGAAGTGAGAGGTCTAAAGTACTTTATGTGTGCCACCAATGAAAAGCTTCAGCAGATTGAGGCTCGCTAGATTGTTATGGACAGTAAGATGATCGAAATGGAGCAGCATATTAGTAATCTGTAGGCTGTGGCTATTAAAGTCCCTATTCTTAAGCAGGAAATCCTAAATTTTTAAATATACACAGAGGACCTTAAAAATACGAATAAAGAGAATAATTTTCATATATACAGATTACTGGAGGCCTTTGAAGGTCCTGACCTTCTTGGATTTTTGAAGAAAGTTCTTATAGATTTTCTCAGTATCCTGAATACTCCTCTTCTGAACATTCAACGTGCACATTGTCTTGGCTGTCCTCATCCTCATGCAACCAAACCAGGAGGAATCAATCTGCTGATCCTGGAATTCACAGACCACTTACATATTTTGAAAGCTGCTAAAAAAAAACATCGCCTCATCTGGTCTGGTCACAACATATTTATCTCTCAAGATCTCTCCAACGCAACTAATGCCAGAAGAAAGGGGTTTCAGGCACTTTGACCTCAAATGTGACAATTAAATACCAGCTATTGTATCCTTCAGCCTTTCATTGTGCAAAATTACTTATGAGGGCACCAGAAGATCTTGTGATGATCCTGCAAAGCTGAAAATGTTTTTTCAGACTCTTCCTCCTCATACTACGGACATAAATGTTCAGCAATCCTAAAAATTTAGTTTTTGCACTTGTTCTTTCTTATTTAGTTTCTTGAATATATGGCTTCTGTTTCTCAATTTATTTTTCCTCTCTCTGTCGTAATTCTTGTTCAGGTGTTGACTCATCCCATGATGCGTATTCATGTCCTTCTCCTTTGATCTGCACTTCTTTCCTTGATCTGCTGTTTTTTCTATATCCTTTTACTTCCCCTTTTCTTTCTCTCTTGTTTTACTCCAGGTTTTTTCCCCAGCTGTCAATCGCAAGGATGGTGTTGCCATCCTATGTCATTAAAAATTCAGAATGTATCTACTGAATGTGATACTAATGGACGATGAGCATTGATCATTGCTACCATTCATAATAAACGATTTTCTTTATACAATATTTATGGCCCTGTTAAATCTGATCCTGGCTTTTGGCATAGTATCAAAATAAAACTTACCTCTATTGATAATCCCAACATTATTGTAGCAGGCGATTTCAGTCAATTGCTGGACCCCTTTACGGACAGGAAATCAAACTGGAAATTAATTTCCGACAAATCAGATAAGGCTTTCCAATCAGCCATTACCACTCGTCTATTATTTGATGTATGGAAAACTTGCAATCCTGATTTATGTGAATGTACATTTGTTTCTAATGTCCACCATACCCTGTCCAGAATTGTTCATATTTTAGTTACCAAGTCTTAGTTACCTGCTATGCAATCATCAGAAATTGGTTCCATTTTTCTGTCGGCTCATGCCCTGGTTTTTTTTTTTCTTCCTTTGAATTTTCCCTTGGTAATTGTAAAACTGGTCGTTGGAGGTTTAATAGCCACCTATTGTCAGATCATAACTTTATAAAAGAAGCTACTGCTTCTATTAGGGAATTTTTACAAAATGACAAATCTATCCTGGATGAGCAGCAGCTGCCTGAAGCTCAACTTGGAGAAGACAGAGGTCCTCATCCTCAGACCCTCCCCCTCTGCATGGGACAACTCCTGGTGGCCCACCGCCCTCAGCAGCCCCCCCACCCACCCCCACAGACCACGCCCGAGACCTGGGCATCGTACTCAACTGCTCCCTCTCCATGACCCGACAGGTCAACGCCGTCGCCTCTACCTGCTTCAACACCCTCTGCATCCTCCAAATGACCTTCAAATGGATCCCTCTGAATCAAGAAAGACAGCCACCCACGCACTCATAACCAGCAGATTGGACTACGCAAAAACGTCCTCTACGCCGGGATCAACAAATCTCTACTCCACAAACTCCAGACCATACAGAACACCGCAGCCAGACTCGTCCTCGGCATCCCTCGACATGAACACATCACCCAACACCTGCGTAACCTCCACTGGCTCCCCGTCGAGAAGAGTAACCTTCCAAGATACTCACCCACACATGCATCCACAACACCGGACTCCAATATCTCAACAACAGAATCTCCTTCAACGTACCCAAGAGGAACCTCCAATCTGCTGACCTCGCCCTCGCCAAACCCCGCGCATCTGCAGAGCAAGAACGTGTGGAAGAACCTTCTCCTACATCGTGGCAAAGACTTGGAACGAGCTGCCGATCAATATCAGGCGCGCCCACACCCTGCACATCTTCAGGAAGACCCTCAAGACCTGGCTCTTTGACTGACCGGAGCTGTCCCCCCCCACCCTCCCCCAGCACCTTGAGACCCTCACAGGTAAGTAGCACGCTTATAATTTCCCTGATTGATTGATTTATTGTCTATTTCTAATAATTGGAATGCTTTTAAAACTTCTTTTCGGGCCTTCACCATTGCTTTTTCTGCTAGAAAGAAAAAAGTTAAACTCCCAGTACCTTGCTTTGATTCAGCAAATTAAAACATTGGAACATAGTTATTTAAGCTCAAAATCTTCCACTGTTTTATATGAATTAATTATAGCCAAATCTAACCTTAACAAAACTATTACCACTGATGGATTTAGCATCCTACTCAAAACTATATCTAAATACTACGGAGGTCAAAATAGGGCTGGTACGAATCTAGCTAATTAGTTAAATCAGAGCATAAAACTATTGGATTCATTTGTAATGAATTTACTAACACCACCGTTCCTTACGATTTTAAAATTTCTGCTAGTTTCCAATCTTTTTTCAATCATTATATACAGAGGACACTACTCCATTAGACTCTAATATACGGAAAAAAATCCACTGTCTTTCTAAACCCCTTCCCTCTCTAACTATATCAAAAAATTAGAGGCCGATATTACCTTTCAAAAAATATAGATGGTATCAAATGCCTAAAACGAGCTAAGGCACCTGGCTCAGATGGTTTTTCCATTTAATTAATTTCCTCTTTTTCTTCTTTTTGCCCCCAAATTATTAGAGCTCTTTAATTCTTTCCGTACATACTCAAAGGCTAGTGGTTCCTTCATGGAAGCCCTAATTATTCCTATACCCAAGCCTTATAAAGATAACACCCTCTGTAAGAATTATCGACCTAGCTTGCTAATTAATTATGATTGCAAAAAATTTGCTAAGATCCTTGCATCTTGCATAGAAACTGTTATACCTCTCCTTGTCAAACCTGATTAATCTGGTTTAATTAAGGACAGACTTTCTACGGATAATGCAAGAATGTTCTCTAATATTCTTCCATTAGCTAAAAAGCATAAGGACCCTTCAGCAGCTCTGTCCCTTGATGCTAAGAAGGCATTTGATCACATCAATTGGCAATTTATATTCACCACTCTCCAATGGTTTGGTTTTGGTCCTAAATTTATTTCATTTATAAAACTATTTTATGTGGACCCCCATACTAGTGTCTTTGTTAAAGGTAATCCCTCCCCTTATTTCAATTTACATAGAGGTACTGGACAAGGTTGTTCCCTCTCACCTTTACTTTTTATCCTTTGTCTAGAACCCTTCCTTGAGCATATCCATTGTAGTACACTTACCTTGAGACGCAACTTTCAGCGTATGCTGATGATGTTCTCATTTACATGTCCAATCCTTTATTCTCGTTACATTCCTGTTTACAAGAGATAGATTTATATTCCAGGGACTGAAGGAAGTGACCCGAATCAGGCCACCCGGGTCACTAGTGACCACCTCTCTGCCTTCCAAGAAATGAAGAGTCGGGAAAACAGTAGAAAACAGTATTAACAATTTTATTAGTAATGCGCTGCAGCGGAGCCAAGTCTGACCAGTCTCCTGAGATGACGGTCGAGGGACTGACTCCCCCCAACATAACATCAGATATTATACATTTCCAGATCCCTAAGAACACGCCCAGGCTGGAAAATTCCAGTTCGGGCACTGGTGAACAAAGGAGGCACAGAGAGATTAGCTGCCACCTGCAGAATGGGTACATCTTATCACATTCTCAAGGTTGCCTTGCTTGAGCTCAGTGCTCCCCAACGTGGGAACAGGGATACGAGAGAGGAAAGGCATGCGAGGGCAGAATAAACCATTCATTAGTACATTAGGATACAGCCTTGAATATGATACAGAGAAATAACTCAAAGCTGCCTTTTTCGCTGAGGCAGGCAAGTAATGTGACAAAGTCTTACTTTCGATCACAGTACAAAATGGCGCCTAGAGACAAAATGGCGCTGCAAATGCTAACTTAACTCGCAAAATGCTACATGGAGTCAGCTAGACGCATTTTTAGTCCAACAGGACATAAACTACATTTCTCCCAAACTGAAATTTTACCATTAAACCCTTACTGTTATCAGTATATGTTTACAAATACTAACTTTACTTGGTGCCCGTCCAGAATTAAATATCGCAGTGTTTGGTTTTATCCTACCATTTCCAATATTATCAACCATAACTTTAATGTCTTAAACTAAAATTGCAAATGTTACTTTCTT
The DNA here is from genome assembly GCA_963921515.1 of Calotriton arnoldi. Classification (NCBI taxonomy): domain Eukaryota; kingdom Metazoa; phylum Chordata; class Amphibia; order Caudata; family Salamandridae; genus Calotriton; species Calotriton arnoldi. The sequence goes on along the minus strand of CAWUFW010012996.1, from coordinate 135,912 downwards.
CCTGGTCTCCTCTCCATTTATCATGGAGGGGTAGATTGGATACTCCAAAAATGATGATTGTACTACATGTCCTTTATTCACTTTCTATGCTACCTTTTAAGATCCCTAATCATTATTTCTCACAAATTAAGTCCATTTGTACAAAATTTCTCTGCAGCAACAAACATCCATGCATTGCTTTATCTAAATTATAATGCCCAAAGAATGAAGATTGTGTCCGTTTTCCGGACATTAAGCGGTATCACTCTGCTTTTTTGATTAGACAATTTTATGCCATAACCAATGATTTTCCTGATTCAGCCATACAATGATGTATTGCTTTTGAACGATCCTTTCTGCAAGATTTTTCATTCAAAATGTCATTCATATGTCAAAAAGTACCATTATTTCTAAACATCCTATTTTAATATATTTCTAGCACCTATTACATACAGTGACTACAGCTCACTATGACTTTCAACAATGATCGCTATCCTCTTCAATCTGGTATAATAAGTTTCTCAAACTTCGCAATAAATCCTTTTACCTTAAACATTGGAAAGAAAAGGGTAGTATGTTCGTTCACCAACTGAGAAGTGGTGATTCTGGTAAACTCTTTGTGCAAGTGCAAGCACGGTTAAACTTACTAAGTACTTTTCTCAAAGAATATGATTTTCTATCTTCTGCTAGGCATTCCTTTTTAACTACTCAAAGTCAGTTTCCATTCTTAGCCAGTCTCACTCCTGCTCCTGCCACCTATTGATAATATTCAGTCTGACTGTACTCCTAAAGCTGCTTACATATACAAACCCTTATCAACATCATCCTCTGAGAGCACAAAGAATCAGACTGAAATATCATGGGAAACTGATCTTTCCTTCTCATTCTTTGCTCAATATTGGGATCAGGGCCGGACTGGCTACTGGGCGTTTTGGTGTGCTGCCGAGCTGGGGGCTGATTTCGTTGATGGGGACCTGCGTGTGCTTAAAAACATTTGTTTTGCTTTGTGTATTTCGAAGCTCACGCAGGTCCCCATCAACGAAATCAGCCCCCACCGCAGTGAAATCAGCCCCCAGCTCGGCAGCACACCAAAACGCCCAGTAGCCAGTCCGGCCCTGATTGGGATATATTTTGGCTTAAAGTTTTCAACACTTCCAAAGCTGTACATATTACCTAATCTCTGTTTTTTATTTATAATAGAGCTATTATTACCCCAGAATGTATTTCCAAATTTGATTTGTCTGCTTTCCCACTATGTCGGTTGTGTTCCATTTCCAATGCTACTTTAATTCAATTACTTTATTATTGTTTTCAGGTATCTAACTTTTGGAAAGCTATTTGGTCTAAATGTTTGAAGAACACATTTCCCACAAACTTTTGTTATTGGATCCTTTTATTGCGCTTGCTTTTAAAGTTATTCTGACCTGTTGGAAAGATGCCTCTGTGTTAACATGGTGCAATTTTCTTTGTGACAAACATAGAATATCTACTGTCTCTTCATTGTTGTTATACCATAAAACCAAATCAGTTCTGTATTGGTTACCATTCACTACCTATCTATCTTTGTACTCACTTTTTCCTTAACTTTCTTTATGTACACTCCCTCTTATTCTCTTTCCGATCTTCCTCTACCCCACCTCTTCTTTCTCCTTTCTTTTTCTATTTTTCTATTTTTCTTTCTTCTATCTTTTTAATTTTGTTTCCATTTTTTACAAATTATAATACCTCTGATTTGTAACAGTTATATTGCAATGTTACACCTATTATTATGATTGTTATTGTTCTCTATTTCCTCAATAAAACATTATTTAATTAAAAAATACATCTCCAGGGAATTTGGGGATCAGGGCCGGACTGGATACTGGGCGTTTTGGTGTGCTGCCGAGCTGGGGGCTGATTTCGTTGATGGGGACCTGCGTGTGCTTAAAAACATTTGTTTTGCTTTGTGTATTTCGAAGCTCACGCAGGTCCCCATCAATGAAATCAGCCCCCACCGCAGTGAAATCAGCCCCCAGCTCGGCAGCACACCAAAACGCCCAGTAGCCAGTCCGGCCCTGATTGGGATATATTTTGGCTTAAAGTTTTCAACACTTCCAAAGCTGTACATATTACCTAATCTCTGTTTTTTATTTATAATAGAGCTATTATTACCCCAGAATGTATTTCCAAATTTGATTTGTCTGCTTTCCCACTATGTCGGTTGTGTTCCATTTCCAATGCTACTTTAATTCAATTACTTTATTATTGTTCTCAGGTATCTAACTTTTGGAAAGCTATTTGGTCTAAATGTTTGAAGAACACATTTCCCACAAACTTTTGTTATTGGATCCTTTTATTGCGCTTTGCTTTTAAGTTATTCTGACCTGTTGGAAAGATGCCTCTGTGTTAACATGGTGCAATTTTCTTTGTGACAAACATAGAATATCTACTGTCTCTTCATTGTTGTTATACCATAAAACCAAATCAGTTCTGTATTGGTTACCATTCACTACCTATCTATCTTTGTACTCACTTTTTCCTTAACTTTCTTTATGTACACTCCCTCTTATTCTCTTTCCGATCTTCCTCTACCCCACCTCTTCTTTCTCCTTTCTTTTTCTATTTTTCTATTTTTCTTTCTTCTATCTTTTTAATTTTGTTTCCATTTTTTACAAATTATAATACCTCTGATTTGTAACAGTTATATTGCAATGTTACACCTATTATTATGATTGTTATTGTTCTCTATTTCCTCAATAAAACATTATTTAATTAAAAATACATCTCCAGGGAATATGCAAACCTGGAAATGTTGAATCTTAGGTAACACTACAGCATTTCATAGGCAGAGGTAAAGATCTCATGGGAGTTTGTCAATCTGGAAATGTTGCATCCTACATAACACCACATAATTTCAAAAACAAAGGTAAAGGCACTTATAAATTTGCATTACTTTAATACAGCAAGCAAGTAAAAACAGTAAGTGAAAAACCAGGGGCGAGGGCCATTACTAGGCATGTATAGAGGGCGCCTGCCCAAGTGTCCTTTGCATTTCCTTCTAACGCGTTAGTAATAAGGGTAATTTGTAGGCAGTGCTAATCCTAAATGATCACCCCGCATGAAAGAAACTGCCTTTGGCTGGCAGTGTGCCACATAGAAGTCCTGGAGGTAGCAGGATAAGGTTTTGAAATGAGAGTGACATGCATTCCTCTGGGTGTATTTATTTAAGGAATCCAGCTCTCTTACATGAAGCATGGATATTCTAGCTGACTACATTTTACTATTTAGCTCGGAAAACATATGCAGTCTAGAGGAAAATACCAAAAAGACATTTGGCTTAAAACATTTTAATGCAAAACATTTCTTTTGTTCCCCAGAATGACTGTCTTGTTGCATTCATAAGGAATGCATCAAAACAGATATTTGTTTCTGAGAGCACATCCTGTACAGTGTGCCCCAGCCTCGAAATAATCAGTAATTAAGAACCTTATTTTTGGAGGCTTCTTGGAAGCCATTCTTATTTATGGCACAGGGACGCCTTTTTTATCAAGCAGTATTAAATGCAATCCACACATCCCACCTGTTTATCAAATTTGACTCAGTTTATTTTAATAAACTTGCCACCGGCTGCTAAATCCACATGCCATGGTGCCATACGCTTCAACAGCTTTCATATACGTTAGCAACATTTTCATACAAATATAGATTTCCATGTACCACAGTGCAGGGAACTGAAGCAAGTACACAAATAGCAAGCATGGTTAAATGATATGATGGTGCAGTGCTTCACTAAACAACATTCATATCTGTGACAGTATGCATATGAATATGTTTATTTATCGATTTAAGAGTTTTATATAGCGCTGGCAAGACCCGAGGGCATCAGAGCGCTTTACATCAGTATATGAGGGTGGTGAATGATGATCCACTAGTTAAGATGGCTGTTGAGGAGGAGAGCCTTTAACTAACTCTTGAAGGAGGGGTTGGTCCTTATGTGTATTGGTAAGGAATTCCAGATTTTAAGGGGAGTTGCTTGAGAAGGAGCAAGCCAAAGTTTTTTGATTGTGGACTTTGGGTGCGATAAGGTGCATGGTGTTTGAGCTTCTGATGTTTCTAGTCTTTCCTATCCTTTAGAGCTTAGAGGCGAGGTAGGTTGGATTTCCTGTGTGAGGGGCTTTGTGGGTGAGACAGGCTGTTTTGAAGCTGCAGCAAGCTTCAATCGGGAGCCATTTTAGTTCTTTCAGGGCGGGGGAGATGTGGTCATATTTTCTGATTCCTGTGACCATCCTGGTTGCTGCATTGAGAGAGGTTCTGATGGGCGCAAGGTGGGCTTCTGCCATGCCTGTGAGGGTGGCATTCCCGTAGTCCAATCTAGACAGCACCAGCCCTTGTGTGGCAGATTTGAGATCTTACTGCGGAAGGTAGGGTTTGATTTTGTTCAGGAGTTTAAGGTTGTAGAAGGCACTCTTCGCACTATTCTTTATAAGATCTTTCATGTTTAGTTTGAAGTCCAGAGTGAAGCCTAGAGATTTGACTGAGTTGGCTAGTGATAGAGTGCAGTTAAGAGCATCTATGGAGTTTATCCATTCTAGCATCAGGGGTGCTGCTCTGTCTTTGATACGAGTAAAAGGTCTGTCTTATCTTGGTTGAGCTTTAGGTGGCTGTGAGATAACCAGTGTTGGACTTCTTTGATGGTGCCTTTAAACGATGGTTGTCTTCTAGCGAGGAGATTTCCATGTATAGCTAGGTGTCTTCCGCATGTACATGGAAGGTTGTTTTTTGGTCGATTGAGGATGGTGGTGAGAGGTTACATGTAGATATTGAATAGCATTGATGAGAGGACAGAGCCTTGGGGGACCCCTAGTTATCGCTGTTGTGTCAGAGGTTTGATTGTCTATTTTTATTCTTTCAGGGCGGTTATGTAGGAAAGATGCAAACCAGCGCAGGACCACCCCGTCCGTACAAATTCTTTTTTGGAGGGAATCCAGGAGAAGCCTCTGGTCGACCATGTCGAAGGCCGCTGATAGGTCTAGGAGAATGAGTAGGCAGCATTGGTCCTTATACAGGGATTTGTGTAAGTCATCTATTAAATTCAGGATGGCTGTTTCCATGCTTCATCCCTTTCTGAAGCCCTATTGGTGAGGGTCTAGGAGATTATTGTTTTTGATGTGATGGTTAAGTTGCACGAGAACACATCTCTCCAGAGTTTTGGCTAGGAAGAGGAGATTGGAGACTGGTCTGAAGTTATTGAGGTCGTTTGGATTTGCTCCCGTTTTTTTTATTATTGGTGTGACTTCACCAAGTTTGAGACAGTCTGGCATCACTTCAGTTTCCAGGGAGCTGTTTATTATCCTGGTCCAGAGCGGAGTAAGAGCATGTTTTAGTTTTTTTGCTAGAGAGGCTGGGAGGGTGTCCTTAAGGCGGGAGGGGTGTTTGGACATAGCCAGCAGGGAAGATATATCTTCCTCTGTGAGTGAGTTGAAAACCATCCAGCTTCACCGGTTTATATGGGACCCTGGGGTTTGACTGTACTCGATGTTGTCCTGTGGGGTGCTCATTGCTATGGGGTGGGGAGTGAGAAGAGAGGTTATCTTCATTGCTGAAAGGTGGGTCCCATTGGGGGGGCTAGTTGAGATCAATGGAGAGCTCTATCTTCGTGATATTGTTATTGAATAAGGAGACACTATTTTACACCATTCTTTGGATATCTGAGGGTTTGTTAAGGATGGCTTGGAGGTTTGTTGATTGATGATATCGAAGAGCCCCTTTGAGTGTTTTTTTATCTTATCTAGAGCGTTGCAGAAGAAGGAGGCTTTTTCATTCGTGATGTGCTTTTGATATTTTCTGCGTTCCACTTTGGCTGGTCCGGGTGGGCTGTGGATGGAGTTGTTTGCCAAAGTCTTTCAGCTGCTCTGAGCTGTCTTCTTTCAGTTTTGAGCTCTTTATTGAACCAGGATTTTGAGGAAGTGTTTCTCACATTTTTCAGTTTCAGTGGGGCTACTTGGTCCAGGATGGAGGGCGTTGTTGAGTTGTAATGGGTGATGAGTTCAGTTGTTGAAAGGTTCTCGGACAAGGGGGTAGTATAGACACCATTATTTCTTCAAGGTCTAGCAGAGAATCTTGCCTGAAGTTTCTCTACAATTTGAAGGTTTTTTGCTTACGCATTGGGAGGGGACATACTTTGTTGATGTGAAATAGGATGATGGGGTAGTCTGACTAGTCGACAGGGAGGATGATGCCAATGGTTAATGTTTCATCTTGAGCTATAATGGCATCCAGGGTTTGGCCTTTATTGTGGGTTTGACCTTTGCAACGTTGGGAGAGGTTGTTGCTGAGTAATAGGTCATTTAGGGATTGGATCAGGGTGTTGGTTTTATCATCCCAGTGAAGGTTGAAGTCACCTAGGCAGATGTTGTTGGTGTGTGAGAGTGAGCAGTATGATATCATGTCTGCTGGGTGTTAGCCAAAGGATAGTGTGTTACTTAGTGGGTTGTAGCGGAGATGACAGTTCATTGTTAAGTTGCCTTTCATCCTTATGGAGGTGCTGATATGTTCAAATGAAGTATAGGAGAAGGTGTCTGTTTCACCCAGGGTGATCCTTCCTGTCTTTCCTAATGATTGAGAACCACGTGGGACTAGCATGTCCAAGATTGGGTAGGAGGAGTCACCTAGCCAAGTCTCTGCAATGAATGTGATGTCAATGTCATGATTCAAAATTGTTTCAGCTAGTTCTGTTGCATGCTTGGTTGCCGATCTGCAGTTTATGAGCATGCATTTGGTCTCCCTAAAGTTAGTAGTATCTTGGGGGGAGGAGGAAAGGGGGATATTGATGAGGTGAGCTGGTTGTCTCATCATTGACGATTGTGTGGGTATCTCCCTAGTCCCATGATAACCTAGATTTTCGAAGGGGGATGTGCCTATTAAATGCCGGGCTGTAGGATTTAGGGCCAGATGTACGACCGTTTTTTGCGATCGTAAACAGGAAATCACACGTTTGCAACTGCAAAAACGGGTGTTGGTATGTACAAACGCTATTTTGCGAGTCGGTGACTCATAAAATAGTGTTTTCAAGTCGCTATTAGGAAGGGGCATGCCAAGGGCGTCCTTTCCTAATAGCAAGTTAGAATGGTATGTACCATTGTTTTGCAACCGCATTTGCGGTCGCAAAACATTAGCAAAACATTAGCAGTTCATCACCCAAGGAGGTGGTAAGCCACTCGCAAACGGGAAGGGGTCCCTTTGTGAATGGATGAGGAAATATTTTTTAAGAGCAGGCAGTAGTCCCACGGACCACTGCCTACTCTGAAAAAAATGAAACAGAAACATTTCATTTTTATATTTTAAATGCATCCATTTTCCTTTAAGGATTATGCATCATGCACACCATACAGTACTTCACTAAATCTGCAGCTGTCTTAGAAATGTTGTCATTCTGCCATACAGGGTCTAACAACTTGCAAATATCCTTAGCACTAATATGCGCTGGGCCATGGGCCATGGTAACTACAGGAAGAACATATGCATCTGGTAACATCCATCTCTGCTTCCCTGACTTATCAATCCAACATCCCTCATAATTCAATTGTACTGTACTTTCTTGCCACACTGCTAACTCTTCTGTGTGGCCTCGCTTTGAATCTCCTTCACATCCTCAAGTGTGTCTTTGAACATAATAACCTCAGGCACCCACCTAGCAGGTCCTGCCACAAACATTCTTTTCACTTTGGTCCGGGCTGTTTCCTTAGCTGTCTGATCTGCTAAAGCATTTCCCCTACCAACATCATCAGTGACCTTCTGATGTGCACTACACTTTACTATGGTCAATTTCTTAGGGAGCGTCAAGGCAGACAACAGCCTCAATATGAGGTGCTCGTGCTGAATTTTAGTGCCATGGGAAGTAAGAAACCCTCTCTCAGCCCAGAGTCGCCCACAATTATGAGCGACTCCAAAGGCGTACTGACTGTCAGTATAAATATTGACAACCAGTCCCTCATTTAACTCACAAGCTCGGATTAGAGCCACAAGCTCAGCAGCCTGGGCCGATTGATAGGGAACTCATGATGTCTCAACTACTGTACGCAACGTAGTGACAGCATACGCAGCAGTTGTAGTGCCATCTGGTAATTTAAAACAAGAGCCATCGACATATAGTTCCCCTTGTGGATCAGATAAGGGAAAATCAGTCAAGTCTACCCGTCCTTTTGTCTCTTCTTCCATCCGGAAGCTACAATCATGTTTATCAATCTCATCATGCTCAGAAGGGAGGGGCAGTAACGTGGCTGGGTTCAGAGTGGCACATCATTTGACTGTGATGTGTTTTGCAAACAATGTTAATTCATAACCTGTTAGACGTGCACTGGTGAGGTGCTGTGTCTTTGTCTTATTCAAAAGTGTATCCACAGCATGGGGTACCATGACTGTGAGGTCAGTATCAAGTACGAGTCCATCCGATTGTCTTATCAAGACGGCCACAGCCCCAACCACTCTTAGACAGTTCGGGAGGGCTCTTGCGACAGGGTCGAGGACAGCAGAGAAGTAAGCACACGGCTGTTGCTTATCTCCAGATTTTGTGCTAAAACAGAAAGCGCGCAACCAGCCATCTCATGAACGTACAAGACAAATGGTTTAATATAGTCTGGAGTGCTGAGTACTGGAGCCGAACAAAGCGTAGTTTTTAATTGCTCTAAGGACTGCTGACAGTCAGGCATCCAAGGCAGGAGCTCATGCACATCTTTTAGCGTTAGGGCAAGCAGGGGTTTTATTAGTAGCGAGTAGCTAGGTATCCACTGCTGACAGTAGGAAGTGATACCTATAAAAGTGCGCACATCTTTCTGAGTTTGTGGAACGGGCATTTTAACAATAGTACTGATGCGCTCCGGAGTCAATCTCCTACCCTCCTTCGACAGTAGGTGATCTAAATAGGTAACCTCCTGTCGACAAAATTGAAATTTAGAACACCTTATGTCCATGTTGAGTCAAATGTAGCAACAATTTAACTGTACTGTCTTTGCAACCTTGTTCCGTGTCAGAAGTGATGAGAAAGTCATCAACATACTGCACCAATATATCACCTGATGGAAGCGATAGAGAATCCAACTGACTTTTTAAAGCTTGACTATAAATACTTGGACTTTCAGTATAGCCCTGAGGAGCTCGACAGAACCTAAAGCTCCTACCAGCTAGGGTAAAACCAAACAAGTACCTGCTATCTGGATGAATAGGAATACTAAATAAAGCATTTTTCAGATCAATGACAGAGAAAAGTTTAGCAGTAGAGGGGATCATGGCCAAAAGAGTGGTAATATCAGGAACCACGGGAAACTGTGGAACCACTATTTTATTAACCTCGCACAAATCAGTCACGAAACGATAAACATTTTCATGGTCATCAGAAGAACCTGAGGGTGTCTTTTTAAGAATTGGAAGAATAGGGCTATTACAAGTATTAGCAGTAGTCTCCTCAACCACTCCCTTTTTAATCAAATCCTGTATAATTTGTAATAAGGCTCGCTCACCTGCCTGCGCTATTTTATACTGAAGGATACGAGGCAAAATTGCACATCCTCAACCTGTATCGAGACCGGCGGTATCTGCAATAATCCCACATCTGTGTCACCCATCGCCCACAGAGTGGGTGGCATATCTTTAAACTCAAAAGGAAGGGGTGCATCTTTGGACAAACACTGCTTAGCGCGTGCCACATCTGGACCCATTGTCATATAGACACCCGCCGGAGAACAATAGATAGTGGCATGCAATTTCTTCCACAAATCCAAACCCATCAAATTCTCACCACAATTAGTTGTCAGCTAGAATGCCGAATCCACCGTGAAATGACCTATAGTAAATGCAAGGGGTTTTGAAATGGGGCTTACAACCGGTACAGCAGAGAAACCAACCGGCACAACCTTCTGCAGAAGCACAGGACACTCACCTCACCAATGCCCCTCCTCTTTACAGTATGCACACTGATTCGGACTCGAGGGCGTAGATGTTGGCTGCCTACTAGTGCGTGGAAGCTGTCGGGCAGGACCACCACGCCCTCTTGCATTCCCTCTAAAGGCCTGCTGTAACAACACCTTCGTTTTTAAATCCTTATGCTTCTTCTCTGTCCTCTCCTTTTCCTCATTATTCCTATGCTCATAATATTGTGCCATATTCAAATTAACAGAGGGAAAGGAGGTGGACCAGGTACTCTCAGAAGCTTGCAATCGAGTCACAATTTCAGGACGCAAATTAGAAAGGAATCTATTGACAAACAACCGAACACCCCCCCTCGATGGACAAATCTTGTCCGCTATAATCCAAAAATGTACCTTCAAATCGGGTAAAGAAATTAGACACACTCTCATCTTTCTTCTGTCGACAAGCTGACAATTTATCCCAATCTACCTTTCTTGGCGGAATAAGAGAATGCATGTACGTAATTATGCGACCTGGCAAAGCAAGTATCTCTGCCCGTGGCTTATCGCCTGGCTTTCTTTCCTCGTCCCATGCCTTAATTTGATCCCAAGTACCACCCAACTCCGGAACATGATCTTGAGCATGAACATGTCTCCAAATATCAACCGGAACAAGAAGACCAAAAAACATTTCAATGTCAGCAAGAGTCATTACCGTCGAAGAAGCAGCTTCAGTCAACTCTTTATAATAAGCAGTAGAATTCTTTCTGGGGTCTGGCAAATGAGTTTTAAGGGATAAAACCTCGCTTCTTTTCCATGGAGTATAAACCTATTGTTCTTGAAACCGGGCCGCTACACCCGCTCGAGTAACATTACCATGCTGATCAGTTAACTCTGGTATCTCTGGGTGATATATAGGATGAACCTCTCTCATCGGAAACTGAGACACTGACCTGGGACTTCTCTCATGCAATCTTCGTAACATTAGCAAAAACATGTTCTGGCCCCAATTCACTAATATACACTCGATCCCTTATATCAAATTAAATTTGAGGTGCTTCCGCTTCAAAGTACTGTTGCCAAAGACCAATCAAAGTAGCAGACATATGTTTTTAAGGGCATGTTGCTGTATAAAGGGCTCAAAATCTTTCATAGTCGCCCAGACATCCTTTACACTATAAATAGGATTACGAGCCCACTGCACAGCCTGATTAGCTATTACCTGTTTCTCTTCATCTCCCACATCAGACCTCACTAACGGTCCCATGCGTTCCCTAAACTTCATCCAATCCCTATCCTCAAATCCACGCACTGGCGTCCCACTACTCACTAAGGCCGGAGGATGAAAAACCACAGTGGGAGAGGCAACAGTATTAACAGGTACTATTGTTGCTGGTGGTAGTGTCGCGGGTTAAAAAGTTGGCGAAAGGGATGCTGAAACAATAGGTGCAGCCGGAGCACTAACAGTCACAGTTGCAACAGACGGCAAAGAAACAGTAAAAAGAGGAGGAGGAGCCGAAGCCACAGCCATTGACGTAACACCAGTGGGCACAGAGACAGTAGGCGCAACTGTAACGGGCGGCTGTGAGGGTGCCAAAACAGTAGGATATATTCTCTGCGGGGCATATGGAGGTGGGGGTCGGGCATCCAACAATTCTTCCACAAAAGTATCATCTTCCTCCTGAGTCACATATGATTTATCAATATGCAATCAAAACCTTCTATCTTCACATTCAATACCCTTCTCCTGCTTTTCCCTGTCATATGCTACGGCCTTCTGAGTCAATGTCTGCATTCTCCCTTTCCGGGCCTCTTTCTCTGCTTTCATTTGTCTCTGTTTAGCTGCTTTTTGCCACGTTCTGAGGGAATCAAACATAGACTGCCTACTTCTTTTCTTAAACAACTGTTCTTGTAAATACTCAATCTTTTGTTCATCAAAAGTGCCCGTCAACGGCCACTGCAATTCGGCATTGTCCCTCGTATATTTGTGCCATAATGTACTAAACCTAATAGTGCCAAGACCATGCTTCACATACATATCAAAATTCGGAGTGCCTTCTGGAGGCGCCGGCCGACTTTCTTCCAATCGAGCATCAGTAGAGCAACTACGACAGCACAAAACAAACATTCTACTAAAAGAGAACAGATTCACTATTCTATGCCTAGCAAAAACAATTGCAATTTCTTTTATCCCAAAGACGGTCCTTAGACCATACCAAATACAAACCAAAATGGTACCATATCCACTAAGGACCAAAACAAACTCACATGATATATGCAGGTCAAAACTATTCTATTCTCCACTGCCGACTCTTCAGACCAAACGGTCAGATCCAAGGGTTTCACCGTTCAGGACTCCAGTCGGGATGACCACTGGGCGAGGCACCGACCAGCCAGACATAAGGGGCAGCTGCAGTATCAGAAACTCTTCGTGCAGGGATCCCTGATCCGTCCGTCCAACCCGATGATGGCCTCGACCTCCCCCCCGTCCGCGGAAGGGGAAGGGCCACTCACCCAGAGGAGTCCCTGTTCGGGCGCCAACTGAAGGAAATGGCCCGATTCGGGTCACTCGGGTCACCAATGACCACCTCTTTGCCTTCTACAAAATGAAGAATCGGTCAGACAGTAGAGAATACAAACCAATAAAAGTTTATTCAAAGTACGCTCTGAGCGGAGTCCTGTCTGCCCAGTCGCTAAGAGTGCTGCAGAAAGAGTCTGACTTCAGCAAGCATAACAATACATTATGTACATTTCAGAATCAATGAAAACCCACCAACCATGGAATTTTCCAGAGGGACGCAGCTGCACAGTATATTACAAAGGAGTAAGTTTCTGTTATAAGGCCGGGCACACATTATCTATCTCTCAAGGTTACTCTGCTGGTGCCCGCCACTAGACAAGTGGGAGAAGGCTTACATCTCAGAAGAAAGGCATGCACTAATAAGAGCAATGCATTCATTAGTGTGGCAAAACCCCACTCCGAAGAAACATAACCTAGAAAAGGCCGTTTCTCGGAAATAGAGAAGAATCAGTTTCAATCGTGATACAAAATGGCGCCCGTACACAAAATGGTGCCGTGAATGCTAACTTAAGTAAAAGCAATACAAAAGCATAATTTTTATTCTAACACAGGGAAGGGGGGCCACGGGACCCCTCTCCCGTATAAATATTTTTTTAAAAAAAAGAAAAAACGAGGCCATGCCCCGGGGGATGGGATCCCCGGGGCCAAAATCGGCCTTGGGAGGAGGGCCGCGTGGCCCCCTTCCCCTTTTTTTAATTTTTTAATTTTTTTTAAAAAAAATGGGTCAGGCCCTGGGGATGGGGTCCCCAGGGCCCACAAAATATTAAGAGAAGGGGGGACCAAACAGCCCCCTTCTAACAATAATTTTAAAAAAAGAAGCTGGCATCTCGCCGGAGGCCCTGTCCCCTCCTTGCACTACTGTGCAAACGCGCCTCCTGGCGTGTTCTGGATTGGGGGATTAAGTCCCCTTGAATTCTAAGGGTCCTTAGGGGCCAACTAGCCCACCAGCTACATCCAGTAAGCCCCACACAGTGGGATTGCTGAGAGGTGGTCTGAGGCCACGCCCCTTTTACACCACTCTGCAAATGCGCCTCTTGGTGCACTGCTAGTGGGGCGATGAGGTCCTCTTGTGTCCTGTGTCCTCCAGCAATGTCCTGGGGTGCCCACCCCTGGACATTGCAGTTTGCTATTGCAGGGCGGGAGCACTGCTCCCGCCCTGCCATAGCAAGCTTCTGCTTCTTCGCTTCATGGAAGCGAGAGCAGAAAAACTGCTCCTGCTTTCATGAAGCGAAGCAAAATTGCTTTTTGGGCAAAGGGAGCTGCATGTCAACAGCTCCCTTTGCTCAAAAGCAAAGTCGGCTCCCGCAGGAGGTGGGGAGCCGGCAGGGACCGCAAGGGCATTGGGGCTCCCCGCGGTCCCCAACACAGAGGCCATGCCCCGGGGATGGGGTCCCCGGGGCCAAAAATGGCCGGGAGGGGAGTCACTCGCACCCCTCCTTTAGAAAACATTTTTTTTCTTAAATGGGCAAGTCCCGGGGGATGGGGTCCGCGGGGTCAAAATTGGCCTCAGGAGGGGGCCACACAGCCCCCTCCTTTAAAAATTGTAAAAAAAAAATAGAAATGGCCATGCCCGGGGGATGGGGTTCCCAGGGTGAAATCCCCTTTTAAAAACAAAACAAAACAAAAGCCTAGCTCCAGGGGATGGGGTCCCCGGGACCGTAATTGGCCTCAGGAAGGGTGCCGCAAGGCCCCCTCACTTTTCATTTTTTATTTTTTTTTAAATGGCTCCGGCCCTGGCATATGGGGTCCCCGGGGCCCAAAAGAATCAAGGGAAGGGGGGCAACACAGCCCCCCTTCTTAAAAAAATAAAATAAATAAGAAACAGGCAACTCGCCGGAGGCCCCACCCTTCTCCTTGCATGCCTCTGCAAACAAGCCTCCTAGTGCACTGTGGGTTGGGGGATGAAGTCCCCTTCACTGGTGATGGTCTTTATGGGCCAACTAGCCCACCAGGTACCTCAAGTAAGCCCCACACAGTGGGATTGCTGAGAGGTGGTAGGAGGCCACGCCCCTTTTTACAACACTCTGCAAACGCGCCTCTTGGCGCACTGCTAGTGGGGCAATGAGGTCCCCTTGTGTCCTGAGGACCTCAGGACTAAAGTGGACTTCATCCCCCAAGCAGAAGTGTGCCAGGAGTCGTGTTTGCAGAGTGGTGTAGAAAGGGGGCATGGCCTCTGAGCACCTCTCAACAATGCAGCTGTGTGGGGCTTACTGGAGGTAACAGGAGGGCTAGTTGTCCCCCAGGGACCCTCAAGAGGCAAGGGGACTTGAATGCCCATCCAAGAGCGCTCCAGGGAGCGTGTTTGCAGAGTGGTGGGCAAAGGGGGCGTGGCCTGCTTTGAGAACTTAGCAAGAGAGGATGTGGTGTCACAGCTATACTGCTGACTTTGGAGTTGGGAAACCAAGGTTAGAGCCTCAGGGTCAACTCCACATCCTGTGGTTCTGGGCAAATCACTTAATCTCCCCGTGCCTACCAAAAAAATTAATGTGTCCTTGTGTAACGTAACTGGTGCTCATGTAAAGCGCTCCAATACCTTCGGGTCGAGTTTGCGCTATATCAATCTTCAAAAAAAAATCCTGCTATGTGGGACTTACTGGAAGTAATAGGAGTGGCAGTTGGCCTCCAAGGTCGTCCTTGGGGGCCAACGACCCTTCCTGTTACCTCCAGTAAGTCCCACACAGTGAGATTGCTAAGAAGTCTTTGGATGCAATGCCCTCCCTTTCTCCACCACTCTGCAAACATGCCTCCTGGCACACTACTGGTTGGGGAGGAAGTCCACTTTACTCCTGAGGGACTTTGAGGGCCAAGAAGCACTCCTGGTACCTCCTGTAAGTCCTACGCAGCAGCATTACTTAGTGCTGGTTGGAGGCCCAGCCCCCTTTCTCCACCACTCTGCAAACGCGACTACTAGTTAAACAAGCATTTGCAATGCAATAGGTCTGGCATTTGCGAGAGTCAGAGCTATTGGCATTGTAAATGTAATAGTTTTTTACTAATAGTTTTTAGAGTGGAGTGGATGTAAGTTGTGTGTAGTGGAATTACATGGTATGCTGTGAAGTGAAATTGAGTGGATAGAAAGTATGTGGTATTTAGTGTATAGGAATTATGAGAAGTGGGATTATGTGTTATGGAGAGTAATTATGTGGTATGGTAGTCTGTGTTGTGGAGTGGTAACCTCAGGTTTAGTCTTCCTCGTTTCCATAGAAGCTAAACTTTAAATTCAAAAAGACACTAAAAAAGCAACCACAGAGGTGCACTTGTGGACCTAGTCAGAGGTATGAGGAGGGCCACTGGAATTATGCGACTGTTCGGCTGCGCCGATTTTCACATAAATATACATTTTATGCATGTGCCACATAATCCATCATCTGCCGCATAATCTGCAGATTTGAACAAAAAAAAAATTGTTTCTAGCTGAAATGGTTCAAATGTTACCAAAAATGCAGTGACATGTGTTACAGTGAGGTGGAAGGCCCTTTGCAAAGCTGGAATGGTCATGTTTTACTTATTGCTAAATGTGGGTGTTAAATTGGTACTAATGGTGCGCAAACCTCTCTTGCCTCTTTCTGCACTTCTGTTGCCTCTTTCTGCACAGCTGTTGCTTCTTTCTGCACTTCTTTTGCTTCTTTCTGCACCTCTCTTGCTTCCTTCTGCACCCCTCTTCCCTGTTTCTGCACCCCTCTTCCCACTTTTTGCACCTATGTTGCCTGTTTCTGCACCTCTCTTGCCTCTTTCTGCACTTCTGTTGCCTCTTTCTGCACTTCTGTTGCTTCTTTCTGCATTTGTTGCTTCTTTCTGCACTTCTCTTGCTTCTTTATGTACCCCTCTTGCCTCTTTATGCACCTCTGTTGCTTCTTTCTGCACTTCTGTTGCTTTTTTCTGCACATCTATTGCTTCCTTCTGCACCCCTCTTGCCTCTTTCTGCACCCCTCTTTCCTCTTTCTGTACCTCTCTTGCCTGTTTCTGCACCTCTCTTGCCTCTTTCTGCAGTTCTCTTGTCTCCTTCTGCACCTCTCTTGCTTCTTTTTGCACCTCTCTTGATTTTTTCTGCGCCTCACTTGCCTCTTTCTGCACTGCTCTTGCCTCTTTCTGCACTACTCTTGCCTCTTTCTGCACCCCTCTTGCCCCTTTCTGCACCTCTGTTGCTTCTTTCTGCACTTCTCTTGCTTCTTTCTTTACCTCTCCTGCTTCTTTCAGCACCCCTCTTGCCTCTTTCTGTACCCCTCTTCCCTCTTTCTACACCTCTCTTGCCGCTTTCTGCACCCCTCTTCCATTTTTCTGCACCTCTCTTGCCTGTTTCTGCAACTCTCTTTCCTCTTTCTGCAGTTCTCTTTCCTCTTTCTGCACCTCTGTTGCTTCTTTCTGCAGTTCTCCTGCCTCTTTCTGCACCCCTCTTGCCTGTTTCTGCACCTCACTTGCCTCTTTCTGCACCTCTCTTGCCTCTTTCTGTACCTCTCTTGCCTTTTTCTGCACCTCACTTGCCTCTTTCTGTACTTCTCTTGCCTCTTTCTGCACATTTTTTACTCTTTCTGTACCTCTCTTGTTTTTTTCTGCACTTCTCTTGCTTCTTTCTGTACTTCTCTCGCCTCTTTTTGTACTCAAATGGGAAGTGCAAGCTGTCAAGTTTAAAGGTCTGTGTGCTCTCATGACTGAGGATTATTTATTTTAGCCCCCGGGAGGTGGGGTCTCCGGGGCTGTGTAGGAGGCCCTAGGGCCTCCCCATTTATTTTCTTTTTTTCAATGCATGTGCCCTGGGGAGGTGGTGGTCCCCGGGGCAGGGGGGTCCATGAGGCCCCCCATATAATGTAAATTAGCCCTAGGAATGTGGTGTCCCCGGGCCTGCAGGCGGGCCCAGTGGGCTCGCCCATATTAATAATGTAAAGTGGCCTAGGGAGATGGTGGTCCCCAGGGATTTGTTAAGCCTAGGAGGGGGGTCCAGTGTACCCCCTCTTATATTAATCTTATGCCCCCAGGACCTGGCCCACCCAGGGGTGATTTTAAAGCAAGTGCAGGAGCCCGCAATTGCATTTAAAAAAAAATGTTGCCGCAGATTTGCGAATATCGCTATTTCCCAGCAAATTAATTAAAAAAAAATCTTTTTATGTCATGGCGGGCCCCCAGAGGGACTTCAAGACCATGGATTTGGGGTCAGGGTCTTCCTACCCCGCCCCCTTTTCTTTATTTTCACATTTTGTTTTAGGGACTGGATGAAGCCGAGTCCCAAGATGGCTGCCACCACTTCCTGGTTGAAGTGTTTGCAGCCAATCAGGGCAGTACATTTACCTGCACGAGCTTGTCTTTGTTTGCAAAGACTTCCTGACCAGAGATATCACTATAATTCAAACTTAATTTTCTCAATAACTTCTAAACAGATTTCCACCAAATCAGCAAAAGGCACTTCCTTGAACCAACATCTACCTCCCTGCTGGATTTGGTGTAAGTCCATTCATCAGTTCGGGCTGTAGGTGTGGCTAAAGGTTCCTATGGGAATTAACGATACAAACACATCCTTATTTCACACCCCAAATTCTTAGTCCCCACTGCACAGATCACCCCCAAACTTTCCATGAGAACCAAACCCTACCTTGACATGTTTTTGGAAAAATTTAATGAAGATTGGTCAAACAACACCATAGTTATAGCCAAGTTAATAAATGCTTTTCCTATGCAAACTAGGTCCTACTATACCTACCTACTGGTGACCACCAGTAAGTAATATATATATATATATATACATATATTCACTTAAAAAACTAAAGGCTACAGGAACGTTATAGTTAGAAACTAGAATTTTAAAAAACTTAGAAATTCACTGAAAAAAACCAAAGGTTACACGGACTTTATAGTAAGGCTCCGATTTTACTGAAACAAAACCATAGAACCTGACCAAACTATAACTTACGCCCCCGCAATGCACAGCTTATGACTTCACATATTACATCACTCATGACATAGTCAGTGACATCACTGATGGTATCTCAAACGGCATCACTGATGACATCACAGTTGACATCATCTAATGAGTGTAAGTATTTTCTAAGAATTTGAGTTATAAACAAATATACTAATCTACTACAAAAGTTAAATTAATATATTAGGTGTACTACTACTGAGTGATACTACTAACATATATTATGTGAGCAGCAGTGTGACTGTATGTATACTTGTATGTATGGGTGTGTGAGTGACTGTGTTGGGAGGTTGTATGGGTGAGTGAGTGGGTGTGGGAGTGACTGTGTAGGTTAACAAGTAGGTGTGTGAGTAGCTCTATGGCTGAGTTTTTGGCTGAGTGAGTGGTTGTATGGGGAGTGAGTTGTTGTATGAGTAGCTGTATGGGTGAGTGAATGGCTGTGTGAGTGACTGGACAAATGAGTGAGTGGGTATGTGAGTGGCTCTATGGAGGAGTGAGTGGGTGTGTTAGTACTGAAGTTGGGTCTGTGAATTGGTGTGAGAAAGTACCTCTTTTGCATGGTAAGCCCCCCACTTTTTGCCTGGTTTTTGATGTGGTTTCAAATGTAGTGCACAAGGTCCTTGCCAACCAGGTCCCCTGAGCCAGTGCTCCTTCCCTAAAAGCAAATCCTAATTAGCACTTCTGCCCTCTGTAAGTCCCTAGTACATGATACTCTGAGTACGAAGGGCCTGGGAGCTGAAGACAGTCCCCTGGGACCCCGTCACTGGGACCATGTCACTGCCTTTGCAGCTTGTGCAGGAGAAAATGACAAAGGCAGCATGGCACCCTGCCAGGGTGCCATGCCAGCTAACACTTCCTGAAGGCATAGGTAAGTCACCCCTCTAGCAGGTCTCACAGCCCTAAGGCAAGGTGCCTCTTACCACAGGGGAGGGCATATCTGCATGAGCAGATATTCCCCTACAATATTGATGTCCATTTCCTAATATTGTAAGTGCCAGTGGAGCCATAGAGAGTACTTGGGCTGGAAACTCGCTAACTTGAGTTCCACAGCACCAAGATGACTTCCCTGAACACAGCAGTATTTGGTACCAAACTACTCCTCTCAATATATGCACTCTGATGCCAGTGTGGGATTTATTGTACCATGTACACTGAGGGCACCTCAGAGGTGCCTCCTGAAAACCTGCCAACCCTGGTATGGTCTCGGACTGGCTGTAGGCAGCATGCCACCACCAGACATGTTTCTGGACCCCTAGGTAGAGATCCCCTGCTCTCTGGGACCAGAAACAATGCACCTCCTGGGCAGAGGTGTCATGCCTCCTCCCCCACAATGGGCCAGTTCTCGAAGAGGGGAGTTTCAAAGCCTTGCCGCCTTTGTAATTATGAGTCATGACCCCAGCCTCTGCTGCTAGCAGAAGATGGCAGCCCCTGGTTTACACCCCCACTTTGGGAGAAAAAAACAGCGGGAACATTTTTTTAAAAACAGGAGGTGTGTCCACCTCTGCCAATCCCACCCCTAAGGTGGGGGAGGCGAAGTGAAGCAAAATTTTCAGTCCCCACTATCTTGAAGATAGGGAAACCCCTCCAATCAGTGCTAGGTCTATGCCCCCCTCCCACAGGAGGGTGGCATAATAGAGGGTGTAGTCACCCTAGGTAAGGTGCACATTGGCCCTACCTGCTACACCCCTAAAACACCTCCTAAATTTATTATTTAGGTGGCACCTCCAGACCTAGAACTCAGATCTGTGATGACCTCAGAAGAAAGAAGATGACCCTGCAGAGAAGACTGAAGAAGGCGACTGCCTTGGCCCCAGCCCTACCGGCCTGTCTCCAGCTTCAGGGATCCTGTGACCTGTCTTGCAGCCAGTGATCTCTGACACCCCTGGGAGGACTGCTGCCTACGAAACAGATTCCAAACTCCTGTGGACAGCGGACCTGTCCTGAAGAAACCTCCTCCAAGGACTCTGGATCGAAGCGGATCCGTGTCTCCTGCCCACTCTGCACCTGACACCCACATCCCGAGTTTGAGTGGCTCACCTGTGCAGTGAAGTCTCCCCGGTGATCCTGACCTTGTGTCCAGCATTAGCTGTCATCTCCTGCCCTCCAAACCGGCACCTGCAGTGTGAATCCAGAGGCTCCCCCCGACTGCGACCGGCTCCAGTAAGAAGACTCCAATGTCGAAAGGCACCCCTGCACCTGACGCCCCTGGGCCTTGATGAGCTGAACAAACAGTGCCCCTATGACACCCTACATCCCAACTTACCTCTGCTGTTGTTGATCTTCCTCCTGCAACCTCCAGTGCCACGCCAGCAGTCTCTTTGCGGAAGGAAGAATCCATATTTAAAAGTATTAGGCACCCGATGTAGAATTTGCACCCGGCAGCCCCTGTGCCGCTGGTGGTGATGTTTGGTGCTTCTTTGTTCCCCCCTGTGCTTAACCTAACCTCTAAAGCTTGGCCCCTGCAACCGATCTACTTACCTGCAAGCAGTGTGACTGCAGGCACCCCCTGTCTTGATTGGAAAGCATGAGGCCGAACTCCGGTTTGACCTCTGCACCCGGGTGCCCCTGTGCTGCTCATGGTGCAGTTTTGGCACTTACCTGACCCCTGTCCTTTGCTGATTTTTTGCTCCAAAGACTGAGATTGTAAGTTTAATACTTACATGTTGAACTGCAATATTGTTTTCCCCTTAGTATAAGATTGGACTATGTTGAAAAGGTTCTAAGTATCAATTTATAAAAGCAAAAAGTATTTTTAATCAAAAATGTACCTACCTGATTACGAAGACCTTGGTCTTACAATAAAATACAAACAAAGTATATTTTTCTAAAATTGGTCTGGATCTCCTTCTTGAGTTGTGTGTCCATCATTGATTACTGCTGTGCAATAAATGTCTTACACACCTCTGTGTTAGGCTTAAGGCTGCACCCCCATGCTACCACTAGTAGAGCACTTGGGATTTTACATTGAGCCCTGTACACTTTTGGGGAACCCCTGGACTCTGTTCATAGTATTACCACCTTGTGGCAATATTGTACACAGAGCCAGCTTACTACAATGGGTATGTGAGTGGTTGTGTGGGTGTGTGACTGTACCTCACAGAGGTTGTATGGGTGTTTGAGTGGATGTGTGAGTGGTTCTGTGGATGATGTCATCAGTGATGTCATCAGTGATGTCATTTGAGCTGTCATCAGCAATGTCATTTGAGCTGTCATCAGTGATGTCACTGACCATGTCATGAGTGATATAATATGTGATAAGCAGTGCATTACAGGGGCGTTAGTTATAGGTAGGTCAGGTAACTATAACTGCTGAATTTCTATGGTTTTGTATGAGTGAAATCTGATCTTAACTATGGCATCCTGTAACCTTTGTTTATTTCAGTGAATTTCAAATGTTTTTCAAATTCTATTTCCTAACTATAAGGTCCCTGTATCCTTTGTTTTTGTAAGTGAATTGCAATGGTTTTTAAACTAGTTGTCATGTTTGCAGAGTGGTGGAGAAAGGGGGCGGGTCTCTGACCAGCTCTCAGGAATCCTGCTGTGTAGGACTTACTGGAGGTAATAGGTGGGCTTCTGGGTCCCCAAGAACCCTTAGCATCCAAGCATTAGCAAAGTGGTGGAGAAAAGGGAGTGGCTTCTGAAGACCTCTCAGCAATACAGCTGTGTAGGAGTTACTGGAGGTAACAGGAAGGCTTTTTGGCCCCAAGGACCCTCTGGAGCCAAGGGAATTTCATCCCCTAACCAGCAGAGCACCAGGTGATGCGTTTTCAGAATGGTGTAGAAAGGGGGTGTGGCCTATGAAGTCCTCTCAGCAATCGTGCTGTGTGGTACTTACTGAAGGTAGCAGGAGGGCTTGTTGGCCCCCCAAGTACCCTCAGCATCCAAGGGGACTTCATCCCCCAACCAGCAGTGCACCAGGAGGCACATTTGCAGAGTGGTGGAGAAAGGGGGCGTGGTCTGTGTAAAAGCAATTGCGCTCCACTTCTAGCAAGCTAGAGCATTTTTTATGCTCTTGTTTGCTAGAAGTGGCGCATTGTTTGCTGTGGCTTGGTGGGAGTTGTAAATCTCCTGCCAAGCCACAGCAAGCAGCTATGTCCTAGGGGTGGGCACCCTGCGACATAGCAGGAGCCAGCCCTGAGGGGTGACGGTCTCCAAGGCCATCTATGGCTCCAGGAGCCAGAAGGGGGGACCATGCCTTTTCTTATTGTAGGGCCTGCCCGGGTAGATGGCGGTCCCTGGGGCCGAGAACGGCTCAGGAGGGAGACCGCGCAGCCCTCTTCCAATTATTTTAAATATAGATTGCCCCGGGGAGGTGGTGGTTCCGGGAATCAAGTTGAGTCCCAAGTTGGCTGCCAAAACTTCCTGGTTTGAAGTGTTGCCAGCCAATCAGATCTCAGCACGAAATTGGGAGGAGTCTTGGATCCTCTGTGCCCCTAGATATCTAAATTTTGATATTCCATAATATTTCAAAAACTAATGAACAGATTTACACCAATTTACAAAAAGATTGCTTTATGGACCAACAGCTACCTTTCTGCCAAAGTTGGTGTAATTCCGTTCAGTAGTTTGGGCTGTAGCCGTATCGAAAGATTCCTATGGAAATTAACACGGGGAAAACGCATTTTGCGATCCCTTCTTTTTCTCGGCCCGTGCTTTACAGATCACCCCATAACTTTCAAGACAGCAGCTGAATTTTGCGTCAAACTAGTTTGAAAAATTTCACGACGATTCGTCAAACTACGCTAAAGTTATAGGCAAATGAAAAGCCGTTCTTCCTATGGAAACTAGGTCCTAACTATAACTACCCACTGGCAACCGCCAGTAGGTTTTATATATATATAGGTTATATATATATATAGGTTGTGATAAAGGCGGCTTGCCGTCGAAACGCGTCGTGGCTTTTTCCTTGTAAATAAATTGCTTTCCTGCTTTATACTCACGGAGTCTATGCCTGTCATTTCGCTAAGACAGGACTGGTTGCATATATATATATATATATATATATATCAGCAGTGCATTGCGGGGCACGAGTTATAGTTAGCTCAGCTAACTATAACGCCCGAATTTCTCTGGTTTTGTACGAGTGAAATGTCAGCCTAACTATAACGTCCCTGAAACCTGTGGTTTATATATATATTTATTTATTTATATAAATATATATAAACCACAGGTTTCAGGGACGTTATAGTTAGGCTGACATTTCACTCATACAAAACCAGAGAAATTAGTCCGTTATAGTTAGCTGAGCTAACTATAACTCGTGCCCCCGCAATGCACTGCTGATGATGTCACATATTACATCACTCATGACATGGTCAGTGACATCAATGATGACATCACTGATGACATCTCAAATGACATCACTGATGACATCATCCAGTGACTGAGTGTTTCTAAAAAGTTTAAGAATGTTATATATATATACGCCAAGGTGTATTGAAAAATAAGTGGGTGTATGAGTGTCTGAAATGATGATTTAGTGGGTGCATGACTGACTGTATAAGTGAGTGATTAAATGTCTTTTAGTGAATGCATGGGTGAATGACTAATCTGTGTGAATGTCTGTATCAGCCTGTCAGTTGGTGTATAAGTGGCTGCATGGGTTGGTGAGTAGCTACATGAATGTCTATATGGGTTAATGATTGGTTGTCTGAGTACCTGTATGGGTGCCTGAGTGTCTGTGTGGGTGGGGGGTGTGACTCCCTGCTTGTATGTGTGAGTGGGTGATTCACTGGGTGTATGGGTTCATGAGTGCATCTGCAAGAGCCTGTATGGGTGAGTGAGTGTGCGTATGTCTGTGTTGGTGAGTGAATGGATGTCTCAGTTGTATATGTGTGAGTAACTACATATGTGAAAGGCAGTATATGTGAGTGTTGGAGTATATAAGTGATTGTATGTGTGAGTGAGTGAGTGTGAGAGTGGCTGTATGGATGAGTGGGTGCTTGTGTCAGTGAGTGTAGAAGAGATAAGTATGTGTTACTGTCGTATGAATAAGTGAGGTGGTGTGTGTGTATTACTGTATAGGTGAGTGAATGGTAGTGTGTTTGATTCTTTGGGTGACTGACTAGGTGTGTGAGTAACTCTATGGGTCAGTGGCGGTATGTGAGTGTCTGTATGGGTATATGAGTGCATATATCAGTGGCTGTATTGATGAGTGACTGTGTGTATGAGTGACTGTATGGGTTAGTGAGTGGATGTGTGTGTAGACTATGAATCATTGAGCGGGTATGTACTAACTGGTATTGGTGTGTCTATGGTTTCGAGAATGGTAGTCTGTATTTTAGAGTGGGTGTATCAAAGGTTATATTAGGGTGTGAGGAGGTGCATCAGATAGTAAGTGGATGATATAATCAGTGATGTCATCAGTGATGTCATTTGAGATGTCATCAGTGATGTCATCAGTGATGTCACTGACCATGTCATGTGTGAT
Source organism: Calotriton arnoldi (assembly GCA_963921515.1). Taxonomy (NCBI): domain Eukaryota; kingdom Metazoa; phylum Chordata; class Amphibia; order Caudata; family Salamandridae; genus Calotriton; species Calotriton arnoldi. Next base: position 111,130 of record CAWUFW010012996.1, on the reverse strand, counting down.
GTAATATGTGAGATCATCAGCAGTGCATTGCGGGGGCGCGAGTTATAGTCAGCTCAGCTAACTATAATGGCTGAATTTCTCTGGTTTTGTACGAGTGAAATGTCAGCCTAACTATAACGTCCCTGAAACCTGTGGTTCTTTCAGTGAATTTCTAAAGTTTTTTAAATGCCAATTCCTAACTATAACGTCCCTGAAACCTGTGTTTTTTTCAGTGAATTTCTAAGGTTTTTTAAATGCTAATTCCTAACTATAATGTCCCTGAAACCTCAGTTTTTTTCAGTGAATTTCTAAGTTTTTTAAATGCTAATTCCTAACTATAACGTCCTTAAAACCTCTTTTTTTTCATGGAATTTCTAAGGTTTTTTAAATGCTAATTTCTAACTATGCCTACATAGGTAGGGCATGTGCAGAAAGAGGAAGAAAGGCGCAGAAAGAAGCAAGAGAAGTGCAGAAAGAGGCAAGAGAGGTACAGAAAGAGGAAGAAAGGTGCAGAAAGAAGCAAGAGAAATGCAGAAAGAGGCAACAGAAGTCCAGAAAGAGGAATACAGGTGCAGAAAGAAGCAAGAGAAGTGCAGAAAGAACCAACAGAGGTGCAGAAAGAGGCCTACTTTGACTGTACCTTACAACAGACTCATACAAAGTAGCCTAATCACTAATCCTTCTCCCAAGATTTCTTAAACCTCACTTTTCTCTTGAAGTTTCACTATTAATCAACTGCTCAGAATGTTAGGCCTACCAAATATAAAACAGCAATCCTAACCATATCACAGTTGTAAGTCTGACTAAGTTTGTGAAGGTATGCATGCGTGTGTCTCTGCTTTTACCTAGTGATGTTACATAAAAATAAACATACAAATACTTGAATACCTGTGTTTAAACAGCATACTCTGTAAATTTGTGTACAAAAAGGTAGAAGCAAGAGAAGTGCAGAAAGAAGCAAAATAAGGGGCAGAAAGAGGCAAGAGGGGTGCAGAAAGAAGCAACAGATGTGCAGAAAGAGGCAAGAGAACTACAGAAAGAGACAAGAGAGTTGCAGAAACAGGCTAAAGAGGTGCAGAAAGAGAGAACTGAAGTGCAGACAGAGGCAAGAGAGGTACAGAAAGAAGGAAGAGGGGTGCAGAAAGAGGCAATAGGGGAGCAGAAATGTGCAAGAGAGGTGCAGAAAGAAGCAAGAGCAGTGCAGAAAGAACAGAGGTGCAGAAAGAGGGAAGAGGGGTGCAGAAAGAGGCAACAGAAGTGCAGAAAGAAGCAAAATAGGTTCAGAAAGAGGCAAGAGAACTGCAGAAAGAGGAAAGAGAGGTGCAGAAAGAGGCAAAAGAGGTTTACAAAGAGGGAAGAAGGGTGCAGAAAGAGGCAAGAGAGGTGCATAAAGAAGTACGAGAAGTGCAGAAAGAAGCAACAGAGGTGCAGAAAGAGGGAAGAGGGGTGCAGAAAGAGGCAAGAAAAGTGCAGAAAGAAGCACAGAGGTGCAGAAAGAGGCAAGAGAAGTACAGAAAGAGGCAACAGAGGTGCAGAAACAGGCAGGAGAGGTGCAGAAAAAAGGAACAGGAGTGCAGAAAGAGGCAAGAGAGATACAGAAAGTGGCAAGAGGGGTGCAGAAAGGGGCAAGAGTGGTGCAGAAATTTGCAAGAGAGGTGCAGAAAGAAGCAAGAGCAGTGCAGAAAGAACCAACAGAGGTGCAGAAAGAGGCAAGAGGGGTGTAGAAAGAGGCAACAGAAGTACAGAAAGAAGCAACAGAGGTACAGAACGAGGGAAGAGGGGTGGAGAAAGAGGCAAGAGGGGTGCAGAAAGAAGCAAGAGAGGTGCAGAAAGAAACAAAAGAAGTGCAGAAAGAAGGAACAGAGGTGCAGAAAGAAGCAGGAGGGGTGCAGAAAGAGGGAAGAGGGGTACAGAAAGAGGCAAGAAGAGGTGCAGAAAGAGGGAAAAAGGGTGCAGAAAGAGGCAAGAGGGGTGCACAAAGAAGCAAGTGAGATGCAGAAAGAGGCAACAGAGGTGCAGACAGAGGCAAGAGAGGTGCAGAAAGTAGAAGAGATGTGCAGAAAGAGGCAAAAGAAGTGCAGAAAAAGAAAGAAAGGTACAGAAAGAAGCAACAGAAATGCAGAAAGAGGCAAGAGAGGTGCAGAAAGAAGCAAGAGTTGCTTGCACACCATCAGTACCAATTTAACACCCACATTTAGCAATAAGTAACAAGTGACCATTCTAGGTTTGCAAAGGGCCTTTCACTACGCTGTAACACTTGTCGCTGCATTTTTGGTAGCGTTTGAGCCGTTTGTGGTAGAAACAAAGCTTTTTTTGTTCAAATCTGCAGATTAGGCACCAGATGATGGATTATGTGGCTAATGCGGAAAATGTATAATTGTGCGAAAGTCGGTGCAGCCAAACAGTTGCATAATTCCAGTGGCCCTGCTCATACCTCTGACTAGGTCCAAAAGTGCTCCTCAGTGATTCCTTTTTTTTGTCTCATTGAGTTCATAGTTTAGCTTCTATGGAAATGAGGAAGACTAAGCCTGAGGTTAGCACTCCACAACACAGCCTACCATACCACATAATTACTCTCCATAACACATTATCCCACTTTACATACTTCCTTTACACTAAATACCGCATACTTTCAATCCACATAATTTCACTGCACAACATACCACATAATTCCTCTACACACAACGTACATCCACTCCACTCCAAAAAACATTAGTAAAAAACGTTTACATTTACAACACCAATAGCTCTAACTCTCGTAAATACAAGACCTATTACATTGCAAATGCTTCTTTAACTAGTAGTCGCGTTTGCAGAGTGGTGGTGAAAGGGTGCTGGGCCTCTGACCAGTGCTCAGGAATTCCGCTGCGTAGGACTTACAGGCGGTACCAGGAGGGCTTCTTGGCCCCAAAAGTCCCTCAGGAGTAAAGTGGACTTTATCCCCCAACCCATAGTGTGCCAGGAGGTGCATTTACAGAGTGGTGGAGAAAGGGGGGCGTGGCCTCTGAAGACCTCTTAGCAATCCCACTGTGTGGGACTTACTGGAGGTAATAGGAGGGGTAGTCGGCCCCTAAGGACATCTTTGGGGGGAGGAAGTCCACTTTAGTCCTGAGGACCTCAGAACACAAGAGGACCTCTTTGCCCCACCAGCAATGTGCCAAAAGGCGCGTTTGCAGAGTGGTGTAAAAGGGGCTTGGCCTCAGACCACCTCTCAGAAATCACACTGTGTGGGGCTTACTGGAGGTACCTGTTGGGCTAGTTGGCCCCCAGGGGCCCTTAGGATTCAAGGGGACTTAATCCTCAAACTTAGAACGCACTAGGAGGCACGTTTGCAGAGTTGTGCAGGGAGGGGGCGGGTCCTTCGGCGAGATGCCGGCTTTTGTTTTTTTTTTTGTTAGAAGGAGGGCTTTGTGGTCCCCCTTCTCTTTATATTTTGTAGGCCCTAGGGACCCCACCCCCCAGAGTCTGACCCATTTAAAAAAAAATTTAGGAAGGGGGACACGCGGCCCCCCTCCCAAGGCCCATTTCGGGCCTGGGGACCCCATCCTCCAGGGCATGGCCTCATTTTTTTATTTTTTTATTATTTATGCGGGAAAGGGGCCGTGCGGCCCCCCTTCCCTGGGCCACTTTTGGCCCCGGGGACCCCATCCCCCGGGGCCTGGCCAGCCTTTATTTTTAATTTTAAAGGGGTCCGCGTGGCCCCCCTTCTGAGGCCAATTATGGCCCCGGGGACCCCATCTCACGGGCTGGCCTTTGGTTTAAAAAAAAAAATAAAATTAAAAGGGAGGGGGCCGAGTGGCCCCCCTCCCAGGCCACTTCTGGCCCCGGGGACCCCATCTCCCAGGGCCGGCCCTCATGTTGGGGACCGCGGGGGGAGTTCCAATGCCCCCGCGGTCCCTGCCGGCTCCCCGCCTCCTGCGGGAGCCGGCATTGCTTTTGGACAAGGGGAGCTGCTGACATGCAGCTCCCCTTGTCCAAAAGCAATCTGCTTTGCTTTGTGGAAGCAAGAGCAGGTTTCCTGCTCTCGCTTCCATGAAACAAAGCAGAAGTTTGCAATGACAGGGCGGGAGCCGTGCTCCCGCCCTGTCATTGCAAACTAAAATATCCCGGGGGTGGGCACCCCGGGACATTGCTGGAGCCGGCCCTGGGGGGTGGCGGTCCCCATGGCCAAGGAGGGCTCCAGGATGGGGGTCACGCGGCCCCCCTCCCAACATAAACACAGCCCCGGGGAGGTGGTGGTCCCTGGGGCCGGGGGTCCGCAACGGACCCCGCATTACCATAATTAGTGCCCCGGGGAGGTGGTGGTCTCTGGGGCAGTGAAATTGAAGCCCCGGGGAGGTGATGGTCCCCAGGGTTTGGGGTGCCTGTGAGGCCCCCTGCCTCATATAAATTGAAGCCCCGAGGAGGTGGCGGTCCCCGGGGCAGTGTGGGGATGTATTTTATTTCAAAGCCCCGGGGAGGTGGCTGTCCCCGGGGCTGCGGGGGGCCACGTGCCCCCACACATTATTAATAAAGCCCCGGGGAGGTGGCAGTCCCCAGGGCTGCGGGGGCCCATGCGGCCCCAGCATATATTATGTGCATTGGCCCCGGGACCTGGCACACCCGGGGGCTCATGAAAACAAAGCACGGGAAGCCGTGCTTCATTTTTTTTTTAATGCTTTTTTGGCCCTGGGGGTCCCTGTGGGACCCCCTGTGTGTCTACCCTGCCCCCTTTTCTTTTTTTTCACCTTTTTTCTTGTGACTGGATTCTACCGAGCCACAAGATGGCTGCCAACACTTTTTGATTTGGAGTGTTGCCAGCCAATCAGAATGAAGCTCGTGCTCGGGAGGGTTCACGGATCCTCCTCGGTCACCAGATATCGATATTTTTTTATTTTTTTATTTTTCAGGAACTACTGAATGGATTTACACCATTTAACAAACAGAGTGCTTTCTGAACCAAGAGCTACCTTTATGCCAAATTTGGTGTAATTCCGTTTAGCAGTTCGGGCTGTAGCTTAGTCTAAAGTTTCCTATGGAAATTAACATGAAGAAATAGTGGTTTGGGACCCCCCTTTTTGGCCCCCGGTCGACAAATCACCCCAAAACTTCAAAGACAGGAGCTGACCTGAGCGAACCATTAGTTTTGAAAATTTCACAAAGATTCGGCAAACAGCGCCAAAGATATTGGCAAAAGAAAAGAAAAAATTTGAATAGAAACGAGGTCCTAACTATAACTACCTACTGGTGCCAGTAGGTAACATATATATATAAATATATATATATTTCTTTTCAACAATGTGGCTCCAAAAACGGCGCTCTCAATCGCGGGTGCGTTAGAAAGGCCGAGCCATCAGCCTCCATTGGTTCTGTGACAACAAATTGCTTCACACTCAGAAATCTGGGAACAATTAATTTATTTCATATGCAGAGCCAGTCTGCCTCCACCAACGCGTTTCAGACTAACGGCCTTGCTCACGGTTGAGTGACAATTGGCTAAGTAGTGTTTTTATACCTCTCCCCTTACAGACCCATTATGTGGCCTGCTGGGAGTTGCAGTGTTACATGATAAAATACAGTTTTGTCAGCACAAAAGGTGGTAGATAACCATGTTAATACATTGTCAAACCATACGTATGTTCATATTTCAACTGATTAACTCAATTTACTTTTTTTAAGTTCAAGAAAAGGTTTATTGAGAATATTGATATGAGCATACAAACAATACTTCGTATAGACAATCATTTTCCAATGCATGAATACAAGAAAGAATGGTAAAGAATGATGATGCTATACAATAACCGCTGAAGTAATAAAAAGATAACATAGAGATGATATGCATACGGTCAAGGGTTCACAAGAAACGCGAATAATAATACATGTACATGTCAAAAAATCAAAAAAGAAAATACACAATTGAAAAGATATTGTGGGAATTGATACGTTAAGTAAGGTTATATACAAACAATAGGAAGTCAAGGAGGCTTGGTAACTTCTTGTAGTGAGGGAGCAAGTGAAAGAGTTTCCTTCACGGAATAATTTAAAATTGTGTGAGGGGGCACCAAAGATGTAATCATTTCGTAGCAAGAGAAATAGGATGAACGAGTGATGTATCCAGGCGGTGATTGTGACATACAGCATACCACCATGCTAAATAAGACAATTTAGAGGAATCTTTCCAATTTTTTGATATCTGCTGAAAAGCTACAGCTAGTAACAAATCGATGAGTGTTAGCTGGGATCGTCCTTTGTTCCAGTCCGATGATAGGCTACCTAAGAAAATGTTTGTGAGGGAAAGGGGAGCTGTGGTGTGAAAAATAGTGTTAATTTGGTGCCAAACCTGTGTCCAAAAGTTAAAAACGTGTGTACAAGTAAAAAGCATGTGTTTAAAATCAGCATCATCTTGGGAGCACGTCCAGCAGGTATTGGGAGTTGTGATATGTATCTTGTTTAGGTGGGCGGGGGTAAAAAACAATCGATTATAAATAAAAAGAAGTGTCTGTGTCGTGCTAGCTGCTCTGGAGGATTTCCTGAGCTTCGTCCAAATTTTGTTCCATAGAGAAATAGGCCAGTCTGTCTCTAGATCAGATTCCCATGAGAGTTCCACTTTGGTTTTGTCCCGGTTCTCTAGAGGTGTCATTAGACGGGTATAAATAGTGGAAGCTTTGGGGTTTATGTACAAGAGATTATGCCATGGGAAGAGGAGTTGGGAGGGTAAGGAAGGTGAAGTTTTGAGTTTAGCGAATTGTGTTCTGCAAAACCAAAAATGTAAGTTTAAAGGAAGAAGGCAGATGATAAAGAGTTTGTAGTTGTGTAAATTGAATGGGTGAGCCTTGATCGAAAAATTGATGAACCCAGAGCAAACCCTTGTTTCTCCAAGTCTCCCAATATATAGGTTTCCCGTTAAGGAGGATTTGTTTATTATGCCATATTGTGGAATTGAGAAAAGTGTCTGAGTCGTGTATGGCCAAATGGGATGCAGTGGATAATAATTTACAGGAGTACTTGATTATGGGAGTAGAGAGATTTTGTGGCTTGCGGGTAAAGGAGAGATATTCCTGAAATGAGAAAGGAGTTAAAAATGAAGTTTCAAGATCTACCCAGAGAGGCTTGTCTTCAATCTGGTTAGTGATCCAATTCGATAGTTGTCTTAACTGAAAGGCTTTGTGATAATTGGCGAAGTGAGGGAAATTGACACCACCTTCGAATTTTGGTCTAGTTAATTTCTGTATCGCCATTCTTGATTTTTTATCATTCTATAAAAAGGAAATTAAAATGGAGTTGATTTTTTGAAAAAAATTGGATGGAATGGATAGTGGTATGTTGGAGAGAGTATACAAAACTATAGGGGTCAACATCATTTTAATTGTGTCAAGGCGACCCCACCAGGAGAGATGCAGAGGATGCCATCTTGCAGTCAGTGATTTAAGTTTGGCAGAACATTTGTCCAGATTGAGAGAGATGGATGTTTTAATAGAGGGAGAGAACCAAATGCCAAGATATTTTATATGTTTAGAATTCCAAGTGAAATTAGAGATCTTAAAATCATCCTTGAATGTGTATTTGGTTAGGGGAAGTATCTCACATTTTCCTCTATTCAGTTTGTATCCAGACACCAGTCCAAAGGCTTCCACCTCTCCCAAGAAAGCTGTGAGTGAAGATTGTGGCTGGGATAGAAAAAATAAAATGTCATCAGCGTATGCTGCAAATTTAATTTGTTGAGGGTCCAAAACAAAACCTGTGATTGAGTGGTTTTGGCGAATTCTTGACAAAAAGGGTTCTAGGGCCAAATTAAAAAGAAAAGGGGATAAGGGGCAACCTTGACGAACTCCTCGATTAAGATTGAAAAATGGGGAAATGAGACCGTTGGTAGATATTGCGGATTTAGGGTCAGAGTAACGGATGGCAATTAAAGAAATTATTCTTGATCCAAAACCAAACAATTTAAGAGCATGGAAGATGAAAGGCCAGTACACTCTGTCGAAGGCTTTTTCTGCGTCTAACGCGATAGCTGCCAAAGAATCTGGATAGTGTGATGATTTGGATAAAATGTCGAAGAATAAGCGGGTGTTGTCAGTGATGTTGCGACCTTTGACGAAACCTGATTGTTCTTTGCCAAGCAGCAGGGGAAGATGTGGTTCTAATCTTAGAGCTAAGGCTTTTGAATTTTTTTTATAATCTACGTTGACTAAGGATATAGGTCTATAATTCTTGCAGAAGCGTAGGTCTTTATCTACCTTTGGTATTAAACAAATCAAGGCCTCAGAAAAGGAGCCAGTGGAATTACAAGAGGTGACGAAGGAAGAAATAAGATTGTGTAAGTATAGTAGGTGAGCAAAATGTAAATAAAATTCCACTGTGAACCAGTCAGGACCAGGGGCTTTGTCTTTTTTAAGTATTTTTAGAGCGTTCAATAATTCTGTTTGCGTAAGATCAGCTTCCAAAGGGGCTAATTCCAGTTGGGGATTAGTGTGCTGTTGAATTGTGGAGAAATATTGGGAGAGATCTGTATCTGAGGGTATGTTTTCTGGTGTGTAAAGGGATTTGTAGAAGTGTACGAATTCCTGGAGTATTTCAGAATCTTTGAGCTTCGGTATGTGGTTATCATCTATAATAGAATCAATATGGAATTTATTTTGTTTGATCTTTAGGTAATTGGCTAGAAGTTTGCCTGATTTGTTTTGGCCACCATAGTATTTTGCTGAGGATTTTAGGAGATATAGGGAGGCCTGTTCAGTAGTAGATTCATTAAAGGCGATCTTAGCATTGATAAGATCTTTGAGGGAATCCTTCGATTTGGAAGTGTGGAAGGAGTGTTCAAATTGTTTAATTTTAGCAAGAAGTGAGTTATGTAATATACGTGAAGCTTTACGTTTATTTGACACAAATCTTATGATGAAATCTCGGGCAGTGTCCTTAAAGGCGTCCCATACTGTATGAAAGGAGACATCATTTGTTAGATTAATGGAAAAAAACTCCTGAGAAAAAGATACAATGGACGAATTAAAACTAGGATCGAGAAGTAGGGAATTGTTGAAATGCCATTTTTTTAGTGGTGTAGATTGGTTCAAAATGTCCAGTTGAATCAAGACAGGTGCATGATCTGAAATGAGAATAGGGCCAATATCAGCAGAACGTAGGGATTGGGAGATGTTTCGTGAAATAAAAATATGGTCTATTCGAGATTGTGTTTGATGTGGAGGGGAAAAGAAGGAGTATTCTCTTATGGATGGGTTACAAAGTCGCCAAGAGTCCAATAGATTCCCTTGTTGAATAGTTTGAGTGAAAGCTTTATGTGACGCCTTCTGGTTAAAGGGGGATTTAGAATTTCTATCAATAAACAGGTCCATCACTTGATTGCAGTCACCTGCGAGAATGAAGTTCTCTGATGGGTATTTAAGCATTAACTGAGAAATACGAGACCAGAACATAGCGTCACCGCTGGTAGGGGCGTATATGTTGAGCAAGGACAGGGAGGTCTTTCCCAGCAGGAGGTTAGTGAAAACCCATCTACCCTCTGTGTCGGATTCCTGAGATACAAGCTTGACATTCAATGCTTTGTGGCAAAGAGTTATAACCCCATTCCTTTTACCATCTCTCGGCGAAAAAAATACTTCACCAACCCAATTTCTTTTAAGTTTAAGTGATTCGCTTTCGGTGAGGTGTGACTCTTGCAAAAACGCAATGTTAGCATTTAGTTTGGAAAGGTGGGATAAGACTCTTTGTCGTTTGATAGGGGAATTCAAGCCTCTGACATTCCATGTAACAATGTTCAACAACATGTGTGAAATAGAAATAGTAAAAATAAAAGTGAACCGGTAAAATACTGTACGTCATGAACAATAATACTTATGAAAAATTCAATAGCAGTATCTATGTAAAACATTAGAAAAAACCTTATATTAGGTACAAAAATATTGATATTCAAAACCAATTGAGAGAAGTGGAAAGGGCATGACAGAAAAAGAAAGAAGAGTAGAAGGAAAGGTACATGAAGAAGTGATACATGAGAAAAAGATAAATGATAGAATAGTACATAAGGAAGGGAAGTGAGAAAGAGTATAAAAAAGGTAATGAGTACTATGAAGAATAGTAGAGATAAATGGGACATACCTACACAGAGATCAAAACAATGAAAGGGTGGGGAGGGTGAGGCCACACGGAACGATGACACGTCCAGACTCCATGAGGAAAGGCAAGGGAGACATCAGGATGTAGACAAACATGTAGGACAAACTTGTTGAATAGACTGAGACACATCCTGTGAAGAGAAAAGGAATGATTAATAATATTAAACAAATTGCGATAAAACGCATTATCAAACAAGAATCTAAGAGTAACGACCTGGAATTAAAAGGTTGATTAATACAGGCGAAACCAAATATTTCTTAATAAAGTAAACATGGTATCTGCAATAGAAATGAAACACTAATTTAGGGAACTACAGAATGGTGAATAACATAAGCAAGATCACTTAAAACGTGCATTGGAAGTGTCCATCTGATCCGGGCAGTGCGTATTGAGGAAACTTCGCAATTTGATTGGGTCCTCGTAAGTCGTGGTGTTATTGTTGAAGGTAACCTTAAACAAGCAGGGGTGAAGTAGTCCAAACCTCGCTCCAATAGAACGTAGTGCTGGTCTCATAGTAAGAAATTCTCTACGTCGATCCGCCGTTGGTTTCGCATAATCCTGTGAAAAGAAAAGCTGACTGCCTGAGAATGAGATCCGTTTCATGAGCTTGGCTGCCTGTAAGACTTTAAGGAGGTCCGTGTATTCGAGAAAGTATAGTATGCAGCCTCTTGGTTTTCTCGTACTCGAAGCTGATGAATGCATCGGGCCTAGACGATGAGCCCTTTGGATGTTAGGAAAGGTGCCTTCAGGTAAGTTGAGGATTGATGGTAGAGATTTTTGGAAGAAAGAAATGGGGTCAGGCCCCTCTGAACCTTCTGCCAGACCATATATGCAGAGGTTATTTCTCCTGTTTCTGTTCTCAAGATTTTCAACTTGCTTTTGGAGGGCAGTAACTTGAGTTTGAAGAGCCACCGTTTTGGCAGCAGAAGAGTGTAGCGTCTCGACAGAATGCTCAACTTTGGTGACCCTTTCTTCTAAATTCTTCCATCCGTCTGTAAGAACTTGGATTTGAGAGTTCGTTTCCTCCACAAATGGTCTCAGGGCGCGAATTTCCTCCAGGAGAAGATCCATAGATACTGAGGAAGATTGCTTTGGTGGAGAAGGAGGGTCTTTTTTCAACCGCTTTGTTGTAGTTTTGCTACCAGCTGATGAACCACTAGCAACAATTGGAGCTGCCATTTTAGGGGAAGAATTCAGTGTTGGTTCCATTTGGGCAGAGTGGGTTCGAAATTTGGCGTGTGCCAAAAGTGTGTGCTTTGAAGCAGCTTGTATAGAAAAAACTTTTTCAATCTGCCCATAGAATGGAGTATAGTCAAAAATAGTGTTAAAGGTAATAAAGATGCGACAAATCACCTCAATTGAAAGTATGCAGGCTGAGAGGTAGTGCAATAATAATGATAGAGTAACAGAGACGTGGAACAATAATAGTGACCACAAGCGTGTATAAAAACCCAAAGCACGATGAAGTCTCAGGCAAAGCTATTAAAATAATCAGAAAGACATCACCAGAGTCTTGAGGAAAATAGAAAACCACGAGTGGTTAAGGAGATGCATGAGGTGAGGAGCAATATCGCTTTGGTAATGCCTTAACCAAGGTGTTGTGCAGGACAAGCTTTAAAATAGAAAGAGAATACAATACGCTGCATCATTTTCCCGATATATGCTGTGGCGTGAGGCAGTTAATATGGAGCAGCTCGTGAGCTCGGTCCGCTCTGACTGACCTCTTCAGATAACGTGAGCCGCTAAGATGGCGGCCGTCAGAGCGGCCGTTACGGGGATAACGATAAAAAGGCTGAAAAAGTGCCTGCTGAGAGTTGAAACCTGTTTCACCATGTAAAAGGCAGGTTCCGACGTCCGGTCATCTCGAAGGAGGCAATTCAGGCCATGAAATTCATGGGAAAATCCTTCCGGCTCCCTGCCGTTCCCAGCCGAGTCACGGAGGCGCCGCCATGTTCCTCGGGCGCTAGCCATGCCCCCAACTCAATTTACTTTTATCGGGACAGCAGTTTCCACTGAAATTGTTGGTACAAAATATATAATATAATTAGAACACAGGCATAAAGTTGTATGTTATATCGACCTTTGCATGGTATAGTGCCATCACATTACAAACTTAAACTGTTATTATTATAACAGAAAGTTTTTATATGTCAATATACTCACATTTTGAAGGTTCACTGTAACCAGAGGGTTATTGTTATGTGTCTAGTACACTATTACAATCTCTAGGTATATATTGAATCCCTCTCTGGTCAATACGCCTGTATCTTACTTGAAAATATGAAATAAATTAATTCTTCCCAGATTTCTGAATGCGAAGCAATTTGTTGTTTTATATATATATATTCACTGAAAAAACCATAGGTTTTAGGGAAAGTTATAGTTAGTTGGACATTGCACTCGTACAAAACCGGTGAAATTCCCCCGTTATAGTTAGTTCAGCTAACTATAACTCGCGCCCCCACAATGCACTGCTGATAACGTCACATATTACATCACTCATGACATGGTCAGTGACATCACTGATGACATCACTGATGACATCTCAAATGACATCATCCAGTGACTGTGTGTTTCTGTAAAGTTTAAATATGTTTAATATATATAGGGAAAGGCGTATTGAAGAATGAGTGGGTGTATAAGCGTCTGAATGGATGATTTAGTAGGTGCGTGACTGAGTCTATAAGTGAGTGATTAAACGTATCTTACTGGATGCATGGGTGAGTGACTAAACTGTGTGAATGTCTGTATCCGTCTGTCTGTTGTTGTGTAAGCAGCTGCATGGGTTTCTGACTAGCTAAATGAGTGTCTATATGAGTTATGGATTGGTTCTCTGAGTATCTGTATGGGTGCCTCAGTGTTTGTGTGGGTGGGGTGTGTGTGACTCTGTGCATAGATGTGTAAGTGGGTGATTCACTGGGTGCATGGTTTCAAGAGTGCGTCTGTGATGGACTGTATGGGTGGGTGAGTGTATGTATGGGTGTGTTAGTGATTGAATGTATATCTCAGTGGTACATGTGTGAGTAACTACATATGTGAAAGGCAGTATATATGTGTGTTGGAGTATATAAATGGCTATAAGTGAGAGTGTGTGATTGTGAGAGTGGCTATATGGATGAGTGTGTGCTTGCATAAGTGATTGCATAGGAGCGTAAGAATGTGCTAGTATTTTTATGAGTAAGTGAGCTGGTGTGTATAACTGTATAGGTGAGTAAATTGGAGTGTGATTAATTATTTGCATGACTGACTAGGTGTGTGAGTACCTCTATGGATGAGTTGCGTTGTGTGAGTGTTTATATAGGTGTATGAGTGCATATGATAGTGCTGTACTGAGTGACTGTAAGTATGAGTGACTGTACGGGTGAGTGAGTAGATGTGTGTGTGTAGACCTAAGAATCAGTGAGTGGGTATGTACTTATTGGTATTGGAGTGTGTATGGTTTTGAGAATGGCAGTCTGTAATTTAGAGTGGGTGTATCAAAAGTTATATTAGGGTGTGAGAAGATGCATTAAATTCTCACATGGATGATGTCATCAGTGATGTCATTTGAGATGTTATCAGTGATGTCATCAGTGATGTCACTGACATGTCATGAGTGATGTAATATGTGACGTCATCAGCAGTGCATTGCGGGGGCGCGAGTTATAGTTAGCTGAACTAACTATAACGGGGGAATTTCACGGGTTTTGTACTCGTGCAATGTCCAACTAACTATAACTTTCCCTAAAACCTATGGTTTTTTCAGTGAATTTCAAAGGTTTTTTAAATGCTAAACCCTAACTATAACAGGCCTGAAACCTATGGTTTTTTCAGTGAATTTCAAAGGTTTTTAAAATGCTAATTCCTAACTATAACAAGCCTGAAACCTATGGTTTTTTCAGTGAATTTCAAAGGTTTTTTAAATGCTAATTCCTAACTATAACATGTCTGAAACCTATGGTTTTTTTCAGTGAATTTCAAAGGTTTTGTAAATGACAATTTTTAAATGTATTAATTGTTATATTTATTTTTTTTGATACTGATTTACTACATTTTTTAAACTATTTATTTTTAGATATTTTATTTTTTAAATTACATTGTAATTACATTATACATTACATTACAAAATATACTTTCTCAGAATGAATTACTTTAGTTTAAATACTTTGCAAATAGGCAATAGACTTTTAAGTACAGTAGTTACAGTTGTTGCAATGGGCAACACAATTTCAAACACAATGCAACATTGAGCTCAATGTGAATTTCTAGCTAAATGCAATTAGTTACTTTATGGATTACTTTTCTAACCCCAGGACTGGATCCTAGATTCAGTCCTGGGACATCTCCTGTAAACAGTTGAGTAAAAGCGTTTTGGTTACAGTAGTGATTTTTAAAGAATATTATTGTATTTTAAAAGTTGACAGAAACTTTTTCACTTAGAATCACCAATGTTATCCTATGGGAGGAAATTCACTTAGCAGGTAAGTAGTGTTATCGTTACTTTTTCTTACTCAGTGGTGGATCCTGGATCCAGCACTGGTGCATCTCCTGTAAACAGTTGAAAGAATGCGTTTAAGTCATACAGGCGATTTTTAAGGAATATTTGTAGTTTGTGAAAATCAAAACTTTGAAACTTTTCTGCTGAAAACCAGACAATGGATTCCTATGGAAGGAAATATAAGTTACTGGTAAGTACGGTTAAAATTACTTTTCAGGATCAGTACTGGGCTGAAAGATGCAGCACTGAGGTCTCTCCTGATAACAGGTGAGTAAATCGGAATTCGTATTTTAGCTGATTTTAGAGGAATATTATAAAGTTCCAAAACTCCACACTTAGAAGAATTTCCAAGTGAAACCAGTCAATGATATCCTATGGAAGGAAATTCAAGTTACTGGTAAGTACGGTTAAAATTACTTTTCAGGATCAGTACTGGGCTGAAAGATGCAGCACTGAGGTCTCTCCTGATAACAGGTGAGTAAATCGTAATTCGTAGTTCGGCTGATTTTAGAGGAATATTTGTATGTTTCAAAAATCGACACTTAGAAACTTTTTCAGCAAAAAGCAGACAATGATATCCTATGGAAGGAAATTCAAGTTACTGGTAAGTACGGTTAAAATTACTTTTCAGGATCAGTACTGGCCTGAAAGATGCAGCACTGAGGTCTCTCCTGATAACAGGTGAGTAAATCGGAATTCGTATTTCGGCTGATTTTAGAGGAATATTATAAAGTTCCAAAACTCCACACTTAGAAGAATTTCCAAGTGAAACCAGTCAATGATATCTTATGGAAGGAAATTCAAGTTACTGGTAAGTACGGTTAAAATTACTTTTCAGGATCAGTACTCGGCTGAAAGATGCAGCACTGAGGTCTCTCCTGATAACAGGTGAGTAAATAGGAATTCGTAGTTCGGCTGATTTTAGAGGAATATTTGCACAATGGTGAAGGGAGGGGCGGGGCCTGAGGTGACATCTGTGCAAACGCGCCCCGTGGCGCGTTTTAAGTTGGGGGATTAAGTCCCCTTGAATCATGAGGGTCCCTGGGGTCCAACTAGCCCACCCTGTACCTCCAGTATGCGCCAGGGAGCTGCGTTGCAGAGAGGTGTTCAGAGGCCACGCCCCTTTTTGCACCTCTCTGCAATGCAGCTCTGTGGCGCTTTCTGGACGTACCTGTTGGGCTAGTTGGCCCCCAGGGACCCTCAGGATTGAAGGGGATTTAATTCCCCATCTTAAAACGCGCCACGGGGCCTGTTTGCACACATGTCACCTGAAGCCCTGCCCCCTCCCTTCACCACTGTGCAAACGCGCCCCGTGGCGCGTTTTAAGTTGGGGGATTAAGTCCCCTTGAATCCTGACGGTCCCTGGAGTCAAACTAGCCCACCATGTACTTCTAAAAAGCGCCACAGAGCTGCGTTGCAGAGAGGTGTAAAAAGGGGCGTGGCCTCTGTACACCTCTCTGCAACGCAGCTCCCTGGCGCATACTGGAGGTTCCTGGTGGGCTAGTTGGCCCCCAGGGACCCCAGTATTCAAGGGGAATTACTTCCCTTCTTAAAACGCGCCAGGGGGCGCGTTTGCAGAGTACTGCATGGAGGGGGCGGGGCCGCCGGCACGATGCCGGTCGTTTTTTTTTTTTCTAATTTTTTTTAATGGGAGGGGGGCTGCGTGGCCCCCCTTCCCTTGGCCACTTTTGGCCCCGGGGACCCCATCCCCCGGGGCCTGAGCATTTAATTTTTTATTAAAAAACGGGAAGGGGCCGCGTGGCCCCCCTTACCTGGGCCTGTATTGGCCCCGGGGACCCCATCCCCCGGGGCATGCCCTTGATTTTTATTTTTTATTTGGAGGGGGCTGCGTGGCCCCCTCCTCAGGCCATTTAAGGCCCCGGGACCCCATCCCCGGGGCCGGCCTTGCCCTTTTTTTTTTTTTTTTAAATTTTTTTATTTGGGGAGGGGGCTGCGTGGCCCCCTCCCTGGCCACTTATGGCCCCAGTGACCCCATCCCCCGGGGCCTGGCCTCTGGTTGGGGACTGTGGGGGGGTCCCCAATCCCCCCACAGTCCCGCCGGCTCCCCATGTCCTACGGGAGCCGGCATTGCTTTTCCACATGGGGAGCAGCTAACATGCTGCTCCCCATGTGGAAAGCAATTAGTTTGCATTTTGAAAGAGAGAGCAGGTTTCCTGCTCTCTCTTTCAAAATGCAAACCAAGTTTGCTATGACAGGACGTGAGCCGCGAGGCTCCCGTCCTGTCATAGCAAACTACAGTGTCCCGGGGGTAGGCACCCCGGGACACTGCGAGGAGCCGGCCCTGGGGGTGGCGGTCCCCAGGGCCATCAAGGGCTCCAGGAGTGGGGCCGCGCGGCCCCCTCCCAACCATTTCACAGCCCCGGGAGGTGGTGGTCCCCGGGCTTTGGGGGTCCGTAACGGACCCCCATATTCAAATCTTTAGTGCCCCGGGGAGGTGGCGGTCCCTGGGGCATGTGGGGGGGCTGGAGCCCCCCCACACAGGTCAAAATATTTTTTTTTTAAAAAGCCCCGGGGGGTGGCGGTCCCCGGGGCTGCGGGAGGGCCAAGAGCCCACCTGCACCATTATTTTTTGAAAGCCCCGGGGGGTGGCGGTCCCCGGGGCTTGGGGGGCCTTAGAGGCCCCCCACATTAAATTTAAACCCCCCCCACCATGCCCCCGGGACTTGGCCCATCCGGGGGCAAATTAACATCGAAGCGCGGGAGACCGCGCTTCGATTTTTTTTTTTTATCGGCGGGATCCGCGCACCCTGAGCGCATCCCGCCGATTTAAAAAAAAGAAAAATGCTTTTTTCTGCCCAGGGGGTCCTTGTGGAACCCCCTGAGCAGACCTAGGGGGTCAGGGTGTTTCTACCCTGCCCCCTTATTGCGCTTTGCGCACTTGTTTCTGTCCCTCGGTTCTACCGAGGGACAAAATGGCTGCCAACACTTCCTGATTTGGAGTGTTGACAGCCACTTGACAGCCAATTAGCATACATCTCGTAATCGGGAGGGTACGCGGACCCTACGTGGCCATAGATATATATCTGACTTTACTTTTGATTTTCTCAGGAACTACTGAACGGATTTACACCATTTAAGCAAAAGGCACGACACTGAACCAAGGGCTACCACTTTGCCAAATTTGGTGTAATTCCGTTCAGCAGTTCGGGCTGTAGCTGCGACTAAAGGTTCCTATGGAAAAATGAATGGGGAAAACGCGTTTTGGGATCCCCCTTTTTTCTCGGCACCCGCTTGACGTATCACCCCGAGACTTTCAGGATAGGAGCGGACCGGAACGCCCCAACAAGTTGGAAACTTTCGCGAAGATTCGTCAACCGGCGCCAACGTTATTTCAAATAGAATGTCGTGGATTTCCTATGGATAATAGGTCCTAACTATAACTATCTACTGGCGACCGCCAGTAGATAATATATATATAAATATATATATATATATATATATATATATATATATATATTCACTGAAAAAAACCATAGGTTTCAGGCACGATATAGTTAGAAATTAGCATTTAAAAAACCTTAGAAATTCACTGAAAAAAACATAGGTTTTAGGGACAGTTATAGTTAGTTGGACATTTCACTCGTACAAAACCATAGAAATTCCCCCGTTATAGTTAGTTCAGCTAACTATAACTCGCGCCCCCGCAATGCACTGCTGATGACGTCACATATTACATCACTCATGACATGGTCAGTGACATCACTGATGACATCACTGATGACATCAGCCCCCACGGTCCCGCCGGCTCCCCGCATCCTGCAGGAGCCGGCATTGCTTTTCCACATGGGGAGCTGCTGACATGCAGCTCCCCGTGTGGAAAAGCAATCTGCTTTGCATTTTGGAAGAGAGAGCAGGTTTCCTGCTCTCTCTTCCAAAATCCAAAGCAAGTTTGCTATGGCAGGACGGGAGCCACAAGGCTCCCGTCCTACCTTTCAAACAGCAGTGTCCCGGGGGTGGGCACCCCGGGACACTGCAGGAGCCGGCCCTGGGGGGTGGCAGTCCCCAGGGCCATCACAGGCTCCAGGAGGGGGGCCGCGCGGCCCCCCTCCCTTCACTTGCACAGCCCCGAGGACCACCGGTGGTCCCCGGGGCTCGGGGGTCTGTTACGGACCCCCAAATTTAAATATTAGTGCCCCGGGAGGTGGCGATCCTCGGGTGTGTGGGGGCTAGAGCCCCCCCACACAGGTATATATATTTTTTAAATAAAGAAGCCCCAGGGGAGGCGGTCCCCGGGGCTGCGGGGGAGGCAGTGTGCCCCCGCGATTATAATTGATCAAAGCCCCGGGAGTGGCAGTCCCCGGGGCTTGGGGGGCCTTAGAGGCCCCCAAACTCTAAAAAAACAAACCCCGGGGGTGGCGGTCCCTGGGGCTGTGGGGGGGCCGTGTGCCCCCCGCAAATATTGTTGCAAAGCCCTGGGGGGTGGCGGTCCCCGGGGCAGTATGGGGGGATTGGGGCCCCCCCACACATTTTTTTACTGCCCCCGGGACCTGGCCCACCCGGGCGCTTTGTTTTTTTTATTTTCACAGCCGGATTCGCGCACCCAGCGCGAATTCAGCCGCTTTTTTTAAAAAAAAATGCTTTTTTGGGCCCTGGGGGTCCTTGTGGGACCCCCTGAGCAGGCCTAGGGGGTCAGGGTGTTTCTACCCTGCCCCCTTTTCTTTTTTTTCGTGTTTCTTTTTCTCTTTTCTTGTGACTCGGTTCTACCCAGTCACAAGATGGCTGCCAACACTTCCTGGTTTGGAGTGTTGACAGCCAATTAGCATGAAACTCGTGATCGGGAGGGTGCGCGGATCCACCGCGGCCATAGATATCGAAACTTTTATTTTTTTAATTTCTCCGGAACTACTGAACGGATTTACACCATTTAAAAAAAAGGCGCTTTCTGAACCAAGCACTACCTTCTTGCCAAATTTGGTGTAATTCCGTTCAGCAGTTCGGGCTGTTTCCGTGTCTAAAGTTTCCTATGGGAATTAACATGGAGAAAACACGTTTTGGGACCCCCATTTTTTCGCGGCCCCCGCTTGCCGAATCACCCGGAAACTTTCAAGACAGGAGCTGACCGGAGCACCCCACTAGTTTTGAAAATTTCGCGATGATTCTTCATCCGGCGCCAAAGTTATTGGGAAAACAAAAAACGCTTTTCCAATGGAAACTAGGTCCTAACTATAACTATCTACTGGCAACCTCCAGTAGATAATATATATATTACGAAAATCCGCTCCTGTTCGGTGCAATCCTCAGCAAAAAGCAGACGCGGACCACAAACTTCGTGCAGGTATGATGACTTTATTCGCCGGCCATTACGCGTTTCGGTCCGTCGGGACCTAGATCACATGACAAATGCTGCCTGACATTTTTTGCTATTTAAAGTGATAAGTGCTCGGAAACAGATGCTGCATCATAGAAAGCGAAAAAATCATTTTGAAGCTTTCTTGTGAGTGGTAAACAACAGACTCCCCACTTGTCATCTTTTTGAAAGTGCATAATGCTACATAAATAGTCGAATAAATACATGATATATACTAAAAAACTTTAAATAGTTCTAAAAACAGTTTTAAAAGAAGTATTGTATATTTCTTACTAATGGATATGTCATGCATTTTTCTCAAGACTATATCTTCAATACCCGACTTCAACAATCAATGTAAAAAACGTTTTTTTATATACGTTTAGCCGGTTAGGGATGACTCATGGTTGTTGATTCCCCCATATTTTCACAAGGTCCAATAAAGTGCAAGTGCGTCACGTTTCAGTGCATCAAGAGTATAGGAAATGTGTTTGTCTTATGTTCCCTAAAAAAGTGCAAAAAGTGTGCAAATTGTGATTAAAAAACCACTATTCCTGTGGATCAGTTTGGACTGGCAGTTGCAAGTTATAATAATAATCTCATTTATTACGTTGAATCCTCGTATAAATACGATGGGGTCGTCTAAGCTGACTCCAATCCTTCTCTGGAAATAAATTCATGCAGAAGTTGGGCTCAATGGTTCTCTAATGAGTACTGTATGTGTTGTGACACAAGAATAATGAGTCTCCTAATTAATGATTTTATCATGTTGGTAACAACAAAAAGCTCATGTGGCATAAGAGGAACTAGTATAAACAGGTAAAGAGGTCCTCCTTCGTACTGAGGCTACCCGGAGACTTGCAATCCAGATCTAATATGTAACGGGCCTCTAGTTTTCTATGGGTGCCTTCTCTATCTCCACCCCTTCTATTGGCCACCACTGTGTCTATCATATAATAGCTAAAATGCGCCAAATTGCTCTGGTGTACCTCCTTAAAATGGCGGGCTACAGGATATGTTGCATCCTGATTGATGATAGCTCGTGTGTGTTGCAAGATTCTTTTGTTTGCCTGTAATTTGGTACTCCCTATATATTTAAGGTTGCAAGAGCACTCTAGTACGTATATTGCATAGTCTGTTTTGCAGTGCAAAGATTTAGTAATTTTACGTTCCTTGTTGCCAAATGGTGTAATGTATGATGTCCTGTTGACTCCATATTGGCAAGCTTTGCAACTCTTGCATTTAAAGAATCCCTTAAGTTGTGTGAGCCATGAACATGGTTCAATTGTCTCAGGGGTGCTTTTCACCAGGCAATTGCTCATAGACGGAGCACGTCTATATGTGATAGAGAGATTGTGTGGTGATGACCCCCCTATAACTGGGTCACTTAGCACTATTGGCCAATTTTGTCTCATTATCTTTTTCAATATCTTGTCCTGTTTATTAAATGCCATGATGCATCTGACTTCACTTGCAGTATCATTGGGCTTCTTAACTTTGGGTTCTAGAAGATTAGACCTGCTTAAATTGGTGGTTTTGACTATGGCTGCATCTATTGTTTTTCTAGAGTAGCCCCTTTCCAAAAACCTGAGCTTACTGGCCTGTTGTGCCATGTGTAGATCTGATGGATTACTACAAATTATTTTTAGTCGCAGCATTTCCCCGTAGGGAATGCTTTCTATTAGATGACGAGGGTGGTGACTAGACGAATGTAAAACTGAATTGCCTGCAGTCTCCTTCCGATAAATGTTTGTTTCTAATTTATCGTGATCTAAGTAAACTTCCACATCTAGAAAATGAACCATTTTGTTGCTAATAGTGGCTGTAAATTTGAGATTAAGTTCATTGATGTTAATATCTGAGACAAATTCCTCGGCTTGGGTGTAAGTGCCTTCCCAGATAATAAACAAATCATCAATGAATCTTAGCCACAATTTTACATTGTTTTCCATATATGTTTTGTGAGTGACCCCCAGTACCAGCTCCTCCACCAGCCCATGTGAAGACACGCATAGCTGGGGGAGAAGATGGCACCCATTGCGACGCCCCGCATTTGTTGGTAAAACATTTTGTCAAACAGGAAAATGTTGTTATTCAAGCAGAAATTTGCCATCTTAATAAGCATTGTGTTGTGTTGGGTCATCTGACGTGTGTTTCTCCCCAAATAAAACTCGAATGCTCGTAAGCCGTCTATATGATTTATGCTAGTATATAGCGACATTACGCCTAATGTCAATAGCAAATAATTGTCTTTCCAAACGAAGTCCTTCAATTTTAGAATGAAATTGCCAGTGTCTCTTACATAAGAGGGCAACATCTGTACATGTTCCTGTAGATGGAAATCAATGTTTTGGGATGCATTTTCTAATAGGCTGTTCTGTGCCGAAATAATCTATCTTCCCGGTGGTTTATCTGCGTTTTTGTGGATCTTTGGTATGAAGTACATGTGGGGGACTGTAGGATTCTCCTTCTTGATAAATTTATATTCGTCATCTGTAATTAGACCCGCACTCTTCCAAGCTAGTAGTTTCAAATAAAAGTCATTGTAGACTGATCGAAGAGTCTGCATACTGCTTTTTTATTAGCAAGTGGTGTCATTTAGTTGGGATATTGCTTCCTGTACATATTCTTCTTTTCCCCAAATCACTACATTGCCACTCTTGTCCGAATTTTTTATTACAATTTGATTGTTTTTGCTTAACTTTTTCATCAATTGGTTATATTGTTGATTCTGCCTGGTGTTTTTGGCTTTGGCATTGTGGACTTTGTGATTGAGATTTTTCAGTTCTGATATCACGTGTTCATTGAAAATGTCAATAGCATCTCGGGGTGCAATGGGATTAAATGTCGATTTACCTTTAAATGGTGTCGGTTTTTTACCCTTGTTCACTGATTCGGGGGTTTGACTTGATCTTTGGGTTAAATGCTCTGTCGATTTGGGGTAATCTTGGCTATTAGTTTGATCATTTTCCTTTTGAAGATCTTGTAAAGTTTCTAAAAATGGCAAGTCTGACATTGTCAGATTGCAAGTTGGAGAGCCAGATGTTGCTTGATTTTGTTGTATTTGCGGATTCAGGCCATGAAACTTTTTCAATTTTAGTTTCCTTATGAATCAAAAAATGTCCATTCGTGTATTGGCATAATTGAAATTGGATTTGGGGCAGTATGATAAGCTTAGGGTGAGTAGTTGTTCTTAAGCTGTGTTAAGGTTAATCCCAGACAGGTTTATTACCGTTTTGGTTGTTTGTGAGGTGTTTCTCACTTGCGGTTCCATCTCCCTCTCCCGCGTCTCTTGTTGGCAGTTGTGTCTTCTGACCGCTTTTCTCCTTTGTCTTCGTTTGAAATTTCGCCTCTTCCTTAGTTGCTCCTTTGTGTCCTGGGGCAGAGAGTTTGCCGCTGGTCTTGGCACAAAAAATCTATCTCTTCTGCTAGAGATAATTTCTGTTGTGCTTGGCTTCTATTTGCCTGGCGTGTTTCTAGTTCTGTCTCGCTCTCCACTGCCGAGCTTATGTCAGAATTAGAGGTGTAACTGCATCCTTCTTTGCTCGGTCCTGCATTGGGCATGGTGTCTTTCCCCAATTTGGACTTAGAGATTTTTAAAGCATCATATTTTATGGAAAATGTGAAGATGCGGCCTCTCTCATAATCCACCTTGTCTCTGTGGAATTTATATGCCTTGCGTTCTTTTATTTTGTCTTCTTCTTTACGTAATCTAATAGTCATTTCTCCCCGTAGTTTGGCTACCTCATCGTTTTGTCCCATTTTGTTTATCTCTTCATTCAATGTGTCTATCTGTTCTTGTAGACTGCTTCTAACTAGTTCCGCATATTTCACATGTATTTGTACTAGTCTGGTGGAGGAATCCAAATTGCATTCCGCCCACTCTTTCATCATAGCAGCATTCGGGTGCTCATAGCTCGGCGCAATGAGAATTCTCAGGCCCCTTGGGATTCGCCCCACATCCAGGTACCTCTGCAATGATTTAAATTCCCACCATTTTCCTTGCTCCGAGCGTCATCAGTGATGTCATTTGAGATGTCATCAGTGATGTCATCAGTGATGTCACTGACCATGTCATGAGTGATGTAATATGTGATGTCATCAGCAGTGCATTGCGGGGGCGTGAGTTATAGTTAGCTGAACTAACTATAATGGCCAAATTTCTCTGGTTTTGTATGAGTGAAATGTCCAACTAACTATAACGTCCCTGAAACATATGGCTTTTTCAGTGAATTTCAAAGGTTTTTTTAAATGCTAATTTCTAACTATAACGTCCCTGAAACCTATGTTTTTTTCAGTGAAATTCCAAGGTTTTTTAAATGCTAATTTCTAACTATAACGTCGCTGAAACCTATGGTTTTTTCAGTGAATTTCCAAGGTTTTTTAAATGCTACTTTCTAACTATAACGTCCCAGAAACCTATGGTTTTTTCAGTGAATTTCAAAGGTTTTTTAAATGCTGATTTCTAACTATAACGTCCCTGAAACCTATGGTTTTTTCAGTGAATTTCAAAGGTTTTTTAAATGCTAATTCCTAACTATAACATCCCTGAAACCTATGGTTTTTTCAGTGAATTTCTATGGTTTTTTAAATGATAATTTCTAACTATAACGTCCCTGAAGCCTATGGTTTTTTCAGTGAATTTCAAAGGTTTTTTAAATGCTAATTACTAACTATGCCTACAGAGGTAAGACATGTGCAGAAACTGAAAGAAAGGTAAAGGAAGAATCAAGAAAATGCACAAACAGACAACAGAAGTTCAGAAAGACAAAGAAAGGTGCAGAAAGAAGCAACAGATGTGCAGAAAGAACCAACAGACATGCAGAAAGAGGCCTACTTTTACTATACCTTACAACACACTCATACAAAGTACCCTAATGAGTAATGTATCTCTCAAGAAGTCTTAAATCTTACTTTTCTCTTGAATTTGTAATATTCATTGAGTGCTCAGAATGTTATGCCTACAAAATTTAAAATAGCAATCTCAAGCATAACACTGTTTTTTATATGTACAAGTTACTATTATATTTTTGGGAAATAATTCTTTTAATACTGTAAAGTTGTTGTATTGTATCATAATGCTTTCTTTTTAATTTTTAAAAAAAAGAATTGTGCGCCCTAAGCAAACCTACTCGATGGGTGCGCAGATTAAAAGTGCGTGAACCCTGCTAGTGTGCATTTCAGAAGTCGTGCTGGAGTCGCGACTTCGGCATAATTTCAAAAGTATAAAATATCATTGTAGAAATTATAAATATAAGTTTTGGTTAAAGTCTTTCACTAATATAATTTAGAAAACAATTTATAAACAGTTTTTTTGAGTGTACTATTAACTATATGAAATTTCATGAGTGCGCGACGTCTGTGCGTACGGTGCGTGACCCCACCCTGCACGTATTTCCGGGGTCGCGCCGGAGTCGCGACTTCGGCGTATTTTCAAAGTTTGAAATATCACTATACAAAGTTAAAATATCAGATTTGAATAAACACTTTTACTAATATGCTTTTAAAAATATTGTATAAACATCTATTTATACTTTATAATTATGTATACAATATTTTGCGGGTGCGCGACGCGTAAGCGACGGGTGCGCGCACCCTACACGACTTCATGTGACCACAAAAAGAAAGCTTCTGATTGGTTTAAATCATTTTCATTCTGGAAGAGGGAGGATCCATCCTTGTTATATTCCTCTCATTATTTGTCTGTCTTGCTGACAAGACCTGCTTGTTGTACCTCTCTTCATTTTTTCAATTTTTGTGTGTTTTTTTACTTTTATTTCACATTATGGCATCTAGTCATGGAGATTTTGATCCACTGGAACTGGAGGATGATGACATCGTGAAGCCAGTAAAAAAAGGAAGGAAAGCGTGGTATGGGCCTTCATTAGTGTGCCAGAGGGAGAAAAGAAGGTGAACGCACGAAAAGTCACCTGTAACATCTGTAAGAGAGTCTTGTCAAGAGGCTCTGAAAAGAAATATTCATGCGGGACATCAAGCATGAAGAAGCATTTGGAGACTGTCAATCCCTTACATCTGGCAAGAGAAGTAAAATGGAGAGAGCAGAATGAAGCAGCAGAACAAGACCTTAATGCCCCTTCAACATCCTCTCAAGGACTTACAGCAACACCAAGGCCTCACATTGTTCCAGAGTTGTTGGAAGTGGCCATAATTTGTAAGAAATGTGATGCAAAACTGTGCATTGGAGAGCAGTGCATTGACGTTATCACCAATGCAATCAAAGCTCATAAATGTTAATTTTTTTTTATAATGTGCTCCCAACTTTTCTTTTCGTTTTTTTTTCTCAAACATTTCCTTTGCAGTCCAATTTTGTTTTGTTTAAAAAAAAAAGTCAAAAACACCCCAAAAAAGAAAAAACGTTAAAAAACTACAAACATTTTTTAAAATTGTTGGAAAACAAAAAAAAACGGTTCTTACGGACCCACATATATTTGTTAAAAATAGAAAAATTACCTGTGATTGCATGAGTGCAAGGATACTGCCTGAGTGATTGTAGGACTACTTGTATAGTGTCTGAATGATTGCATGTGTAGATCTTGCATGATTGCTTGAGTGCAGCAGAAGTGCCTGAGTACATGCATGAATGCATGGGTACTGCCAGAGTGATTGCATGAGTGTGTGAGTAGTGCTTAAGTGATTGTATGAGTGCAGGAGTAATGTCTGGGTGATTGGATGAGTGCATGGGTAATGTTTTGGTACATGGAGGACTGCGTAGGTAGTGCCTGGGTGATTGCATGAGTACATAGGTAGTGCCTGGGTGATTGGAGGAGTGCATGAGTAGTACCTGGGTGATTGCATGAGTGCACAGGCAGAGTTTGCATGTTTGCATGAGTGCAGCAGAAGTGCATGAGTGTATGCATGAGTGCATGGTTAGTGTCTCAGTGATTGCTTGAGTGCAAGTCTAGTGCCTGGGTGCATGGAAGAATGTATGAGTAGTGCCTGAGCACATGCAGGACTGCATGGGTAGTTCCTGGGTGATTAGAGGAGTGGATGAGTAGTACATGGATGATTGCATGAGTGCAGGAGTGCATGAGTAATGCCTGGGTGCATGGAAGAGTGTATGAGTAGTGCCTGAGCGCATGTAGGACTGCATGGGTAGTTCCTGGGTGATTAGACGAGTGCATGAGTAATACATGGATGATTGCATGAGTGCAGGAGTAGTGCCTGAATGATTGAAAGACTGCACAGGTAGTGCTTGGGTGATTGCATGAGTGCCACAGAAGTGCCTGAGTGCATGTATGAGTGTATGGATAGTGTCTGAGTGATTGCTTGAGTGCAAGGGTAGTGCCTGGGTGCATGGAAGAGTGTATGAGTAGTGCCTGAGCACATGTAGGACTGCATGGGTAGTTCCTGGGTGATTAGAGGAGTGCATGAGTAGTACATGGATGATTGCATGAGTGCAGGAGTACTGCCTGAATGATTGAAAGACTGCATGGGTAGTGCTTGCATGATTGCATGAGTGCAGGGGTAATGTTTGGGTGATTGAAGGAGTGTATGGATATTGCTTGGGTGCATGGAAGAGTGCATGGGTAGTGCCTTGGTGCATGGAGGAGTACATCAGTACTTCCTCTGTGATTGCAGCAATGCATGACTACTACCTCTGTGGTTGCATTAGTGCATAGGTAGTGACTGGGTTATTGTATAACTGCATGGGTACTGGTTGCATGATTGGAGGAGTGCATGAGTAATGCCTGGGTGCATGGAAGAGTATATGAGTAGTGCCTGAACGCATGTACGACTGCATGGGTAGTTCCTGGGTGATTGGAGGAATGCATGAGCAGTACATGGGTGATTGCATGAGTGCAGGAGTAGTGCCTAAATGATTGAAAGACTGCATGTGTAGTGCTTGGGTGTTTGCATGAATGCCACAGAAGTGCCTGAGTGTATGTATGAGTGTATGGATAGTGTCTGAGTGATTGCTTGAGTGCAAGGGTAGTGCCTGGGTACATGGAAGAGTGTATACGTAGTGCCTGAGCACATGTAGGACTGCATGGGTAGTTCCTGGGTGATTAGAGGAGTACATGAGTAGTACATGGATGATTGCATGAGTGCAGGAGTAGTGCCTGAAAGATTGAAAGACTGCATGGGTAGTGCTTGGGTAATTGCATGAGTGCAGGGGTAATGTTTGGGTGATTGAAGGAGTGTATGGATAATGCTTGGGTGCATAGAAGAGTGTATGAGTAGTGCCTGAGTGCATGGTGAAGTGCATTAGTAGTGCCTGTGTGATTGCATGACTGCATAGGTAGTGACTTGATGATTTTATAAATGCACAAATACTGCCTGAGTGATTGAAGGAGTGCATGAGTAATGCATGGGTGATTGTATGAGTGCAGGGGCAATGTCAGGGTAATTGGAGGAGTGCATGTGTAATGCCAAAGTGATTGCATGAGTGCAGGGGTAATGTCTGGGGGATTAGACGAGTGCATAGCTAATACCTAAGTGATTGCATGAGTGCAGGAGTAATGTCAGGAGGATTAGAGGAATGCCTAGTTAATACCTGTGGAATTGCATGAGTGTAGGGGTAATGTCTTGCTGATTGCAAGAGTGTAGGGGTACAGCCTGGGTGTTTGTAGGAGTGCATAGGTAGTGCCTGAGTAATTTTAAAACTAAAGGGTTGTGGCTGAGTGAATTCACAAGTACACGAGTAGTACCTGGGTGATTGGAGGACTGTATAAATAGAGCTTGGTTGATTTTATAAGTGTATGTGTACTGCCTGAATGAATACACCATTGTATAGATACTGCCTGGATGATTGAAAGAGTGCAAAGGTAGTGTCTTGGTGATTGCATGAGTGCAGGGATAATGCTTAGGGGATTATTGAAGTGTATAAGTATAACCTGGGACATTGTAAGAGTGTACAGGCAATGTGTAGCTGATTGCATGAGTTTACAGATAATGCCAGGGTGATTGGAAGAGTACATAGGTAGTGTCTGGATGATATTATAACTGTGTGGATGCAGGCTAGGTGATTTGATAAATGCATGGATAGTGTATGGGTGATGGCAGGAGTGGGGAATAGTGCCAAACTGTATAGATCAGTGCATGGGTAGTGGTTGATAAAATAGATGAGTGCAATAAAAGTAACTGTAAACATTACTTCATTTTGTTATACTTATTACATTATTTCATCTTACCTTCTCTATTAAACAAGATACAAAACTCAGTGAAACTACTTTAAACTGAATTGAAAATCTTTTCAAGCTTTAGTATTACTTTCTGTAAAAAAAGAAGAAGAAAAATAGTTATTGCATATAATATTATAGTTTTAAGAACACAACATAATTTTGCATTTACATAACATATTCAGTTTCCCATTTTTGCTGTTCTCAGATTCTACTGAATTTCACCATTCACAGTGATTTCAATATAGATCATCATATAACAGCGGGGAAAAAATACAATCAATGAGATTGTAAAAAAAACAAATCTGCGCTGAAAATATTTACAAGTTCAACTATCTGTTTACCTATCTAAAGTTTCTAAATTGCATTCTTCAACTACAATAAATCATTTCTTTCTCTGAAGTACATTTCTGAAATATACATTCTCATTTACATTGCATATAATATAAAGATTGAATATATAAACTATTTCTTTCAAACACAATTTTGCAAATGCAATAACAATTAGAACAAACAATAATCCAAAAAGTAATTCTTCACATCTTCCCAATAGGCCAAATAATGTTTCCAAATGAATTTGCAATAATAATATTCAAAATAAACTCCTTAATTTGTGTTTACATCTTCCCAAAAGGCCGAATGATGTTTTCAAAACTTTGGCATCCAAAAAATCAGATATGAATCTGGTAATTCGTAAGGCAACCTACCTTTGAATTCAAAATGGGCATCATTGCAATGTGTCCATCCTTTATTGCACTTTAAATACACAGTATAGTGCCCAGATGTTGTAGTAGGTCCATCTTGGAAAATAATAGCCACAGCTTTAAAAGTTCTTCCAGAAATTGATAGTTGACTTGCCACAACATTTTTAATTTTGGTTTCCAATTTTCTTCCACTTGCTCTACAATGTTGCAGCATTAATATAACATATTTCCCAAATCTTTCTAAATATAACGTTGACAACATTTCTGATTTACAATTAGAGCATTTCATATCTTGATTAGCTGATTTTACTAATTTATTAAAAGACACTGATTCGCAATCTGGTATTGTCAAATATATGAATCGTTCAGTGTCTATTTCAGTGGTAGAAGAAAATGAACACTCTTCACTTTTATGATCCCATCTGTAACTTAGTCCAAACAAATTTTCAATTTCTATTCCTTCATCATCCAATACTGCAAGCATAAACTTAAGAAAATCTTCTGCATATTGTTGTATATTGAGCGTAAATTGCGAAGAACCAGTACATATATCAAAAAGATGCCGAATGCTAGAAGCAGTATGGATTTTAGTTCTATCAGTTACCAACTTTTGAAAAATATAATGTAATAAAGAACAGAATCTTTATTCTTGATTTTCCACAATTTCATGATGAAGATCTTCTAGATAAAAGACAACATTCACAATTACATTAGCATAGCAGTTGATACCTGAACTATTTTCTAACTGATATCCTACAATATCATCAACAGTGTCCATTTTCATTTTCTTTGCAGCTTCATTATTCTCTTCAATTCTTTTCTTTTTTTGAATTTCACTAGAATGTTTCTCATGTTTCCATTTTGGACATACTACACGTTTCTCATATATGGGATATTCACCTAAGTTAGGAGCATAAAGGCTTCTTAACCGATTATACTCTCTTACACAATTTACATCAGCACTAATCTTTTTCTCATCAAAATCAATCAAATACAAACCAGATAATGTTCTTACTCGAGACAATGCAACATATGCCATGCCCTCTTTGAACACTGTACTTCCAATATTTACCAAAGCATTGTCTACACTTAAACCTTGAGATTTATGAATAGTCACTGCATATGCTAAAGAAAGAGGAAACTGTTTTTCTACGAACATACAAGTCTTTTACAAGCAGAAAACGAACAGTACAGCGTCCAATATGTTTTACTTCTTCAAGCTGATCAAATGTAATCTTCAAAAATTTAATTCCATCTCTGTTCTGATAATTAACAAAATCAACAACTTTTCTCATTGCTCTATTTACTAAATCTTTTTCTATATCCAAATTACGCTGTAAAATTACCCGACAGTTTACACATACATATAAAGTCTTTCCTAAACCTGCAGTCTTCGACACCGACTTTTCCAAAGCATCCAATTTTGACTGTAATTTTTTTGAGAGAAGAATAGTAACTTCTTCGTGTTCCATTTTATCAAGGGCTTCAATTTTCACTATTGGTTGTTTTTCCAGTTTCAAAAGTTCTTCATTGAATGTAGAACGCTCTTGCAGTGTTGTTTTAATAAACCCAAATGAAGATACAGTACAGAAAAAAGAAAAAAGAGTAACAAATGTCAATAACAATTTAGTCAACAAGGTGCACTTTTTGCAACTTTATTGAATTGACTCTTTCTAGACATAAAGTGATTACGTGCGGGCGCAAATGTTTTGCAATTTTAATAAATGGACAACTTGCCCGTTCTTAATTCTTTTCAGACAAGTAAACTTGTTGACAGCTTCTCTTGTTAAATGAACATGTTAGGAAATTCTTAATTCATTTTGTAGGTGTTCGGGTCTCTCACGATCGTATGATGGGAATTTTAATTACAAGCCTTCGATTTATACTCAAACCCTACACGAATATACGTACTTTTATACAACATCAGGTAGGCATTTTCTTACTAATGACTTTTTAATTATGCCTTATACTTATTAGAAATAACAATTTGGGCTATCACAGACATTTCTCTACTTGTTAAATAGTAACATAGTTTTTGCATTTGCAGTATGATTGACTTTTGCTCTCTGATCTTCTTTTTTAGTTAGATGTGGCTTATACAATCCCACTATCTCCCTATAGGTCGCTCTAGATTCGACCCTGTAAATCACATTAACAATGTTGTGTAGCACGCCAGTGTTTCTGTGCAGTAAAGACATGATTATTACAAATTGAATATTGATAGAGTAGGCATTGACATAGAATGTTTTATTTGGGGCCTAATAGTTATTTATAAACTTGCATCATATTTCTATTTTTCTCGTTTGTTTCTTATAATACGTGCCCACTATTACTTTTATGTTTATAAATAGTCATGTAAACATCTGACTAACTTTTGTATATTAAGTTCTGTGGTCTATTTGAATTTTCCATTCGAAGTGGTTCTTTTGGTTGTTACAGAACATAGGACCTTGCCTATTCTGAATATTTTACTTTGGATACCTTGCAACGTTAAGAGGATCGTTTGGCGTCGTTGTGATTGTTTTTTAGGTATGTTTCCATTTATACCTTCGGCGAGTACTAGCTTTTACTTATTTAATCTCGAATGTGGTGTTTTTGAGGTGATAGTCTTAAACCTGGAACGACTTGTTAACAACAATGAGCATCTAGAAATGAATTAGTGTGCACAGCTTTATATCATTTGGTAAAAACAACAGAGTGCACTTGTGACAATGTAGTTCCTGTTGGATTGTTTCTATGTTGCCTTGGTTTTGCTCAAGTACGACGTGTTTACTAACATTGTTTCAGTAAGTCTTTTGTTATACAGTGACAGTCAATAGGTTTACTATATATTATATATAAATACTTTCAAATTTTCGTTTTGACTCAGTTCGTTTGAGATCCCCCGAAAACTGCACGGGGTCTAGTAGCAGAAGAATATTTCGAGCGACTGTTAAAACTATCGCGAGGTATTTCTCTTTTTTATTCTCATTCAGTCCTCTTCTTTTTCTATCTAAAACATGGGTGAATTCCTTACCTGGTTAATTAATTTTATATACACTTAGGGGTCGATTCCGATCCCGGTCGGAGGCGCTCCTAATACCATTCGGTCGGGAAAAAATCCAGGCGAATGCCTGTTTCCCGACCGATCCGCACACACGTCCGAACGAGCAAGTACGATGCGCACAACTGCCCAAATCCCGACCCAGTCGTACTCACCCAATACAGGACCTGAACTGAGACCGAGGCGGATCCGGAATCGTAGAATCGAGCCGCACGGAAGCAAAAATGCAGCCCCGTCCGGCCGGACAAGTACGATGCGCTTCCCGTACGCGCCGAACCCATCGCTACGCACGGCACGTCAAAGCATCCGGTCGAGGCGCACATAAGCTCCGATTCGCGCCACAACACGATCCACGGCTACGAGACGAACACGCCAGCGACGAGGACGAGGCGAAGCAAAGAGAAAGACGAACGAGATGAACCAACCATGAATCCCTTCGTGCCGATCCTACCAATATTCTACCTCTATTACCGGAACAGGCACGGACGCGTACGGCGCAGAAGGTAAGTCAGACACCAACAACAAAAACAAACTACACGTACCCGACACATCACACACAGAGGGATGCAGAAATACCTACACCAGCAACAGCAGCACCATAGGGGCGGGATGGCCCTCACCAATGCCACACATACACATAGGGGCCTGTATGTCTACCACTACTACCACCCCTACCCAGGGTGGGCTGGATGCCTGTCACTACTACCACCTCTACCCATGGGGGGTTGGATGCCTACCACCACTACCACCCTTACCCAGGGGGTGCCAGATGCCTACCACTACTACCACCCTTACCCAGGGGGTGCCAGATGCCTACCACTACTACCACCTCTACCCATGGGGGGCTGGATGCCTGTCACTACTACCACCTCTACCCATGGGGGGCTGGATGCCAACCACCACTACCACCCTTACCCAGGGGGTGCCAGATGCCTACCACTACTACCACCTCTACCCAGGGGGTGCCAGATGCCTACCACTACTACCATCCTTACCCAGGGGGTGCCAGATACCTACCACTACTACCACCCTTACCCAGGGGGGGCCAGATGCCTACCACTACTACTACCTCTACCCATGGGGGGCTGGATGCCTGTCACTACTACCACCTCTACCCATGGGGGGCTGGATGCCAACCACCACTACCACCCTTACCCAGGGGGTGCCAGATGCCTACCACTACTACCACCTCAACCCAGGGGGTGCCAGATGCCTGTCACTACTACCACCCTTACCCAGGGGGTGCCAGATGCCTACCACTACTACCACCCTTACCCAGGGGGTGCCAGATGCCTACCACTACTACCACCTCTACCCATGTGGGGCTGGATGGCTGTCACTACTACCACCTCTACCCATGGGGGGCTGGAAGCCTGTCACTACTACCACCCCTACCCATGGGGGGCTGGATGCCTGTCACTACTACCACCTCTACCCATGGGGGGCTGGATGCCTACCACCACTACCACCCTTACCCAGAGGGTGCCAGATGCCTACCACTACTACCACCTCTACCCATGGGGGGCTGGATGCCTGTCACTACTACCACCCTTACCCAGGGGTGCCAGATGCCTACCACTACTACCACCTCTACCCATGGGGGCTGGATGCCTGTCACTACTACCACCTCTACCCAGGGGTGCCAGATGCCTACCACTACTACCACCCTTACCCAGGGGGTGCCAGATGCCTACCACTACTACCACCCTTACCCAGGGGTGCCAGATGCCTACCACTACTACCACCTCTACCCATGGGGGGCTGGATGCCTGTCACTACTACCACCTCTACCCATGGGGGGCTGGATGCCAACCACCACTACCACCCTTACCCAGGGGGTGCCAGATGCCTACCACTACTACCACCTCTACCCAGGGGGTGCCAGATGCCTACCACTACTACCACCCTTACCCAGGGGGTGCCAGATGCCTACCACTACTATCACCTCTACCCATGGGGGGCTGGATGCCTGTCACTACTACCACCCTTACCCAGGGGGTGCCAGATGCCTACCACTACTACCACCTCTACCCATGGGGGCTGGATGCCTGTCACTACTACCACCTCTACCCATGGGGGGCTGGATGCCTACCACCAACACCACCCCCACTCATAGGATGGACAATGCATGACACAACCAGCACACTACAACCTAGGGAATGCAAGAAAAAGACATCCCCCAACACCATGACAAGCGTGTGTAGACTGTGTCAAATGCCTACAACACTGAACATGACTTTGAACATACAATGTGACCCCCTATCACATGTGCCACACATATATGTGTGTGGCCCCCACAATGCAAGCAGGCCATGACCATTGTGGCAATGGGGATCAAAACCCCATCATCACAGTGAGCAAAATGTAAGTGTGGGGGCCCATAGCTGAAGCACATTCAGAACATTGTGGCAATGGGGTCTAAACCCCCATCATCACAGTGACCAAAAGGTAAGTGTGGGGTCCATAGCTGAAGCA
This sequence comes from Calotriton arnoldi, assembly GCA_963921515.1. Classification (NCBI taxonomy): domain Eukaryota; kingdom Metazoa; phylum Chordata; class Amphibia; order Caudata; family Salamandridae; genus Calotriton; species Calotriton arnoldi. Next base: position 75,894 of record CAWUFW010012996.1, on the reverse strand, counting down.
CATTTTGAACATTGTGGCAATGGGGTCCAAACCCCCATCATCACAGTGACCAAAAGGTAAGTGTGGGGTCCATAGCTGAAGCACATTTTGAACATTGTGGCAATGGGGTCTAAACCCCCATCATCACAGTGACCAAAAGGTAAGTGTGGGGTCCATAGCTGAAGCACATTTTGAACATTGTGGCAATGGGGTCCAAACCCCCATCATCATAGTGACCAAAATGCAAGTGTTGACAAAGAAAAAGATGCAACTGCCAAACTGCATGGATGATTCCTGCTCACAGAAACTAAAACACATCAGTGGCAAAGTAGTGCATGTGTCCCATTGCAACATAGATTGGGGGAGGCAAATACTGCAGTGCAAATAAGACATACCTTTGGCCATGTGCAGACAAACATCACCCATGGGGGCTGACACTGTCAACATTCATCAATGACACAATGACAGAAGTGACCATCAGAATGCAGACCCACATATTTGCACCAATGGGCACACAAATGCAGATACCCTGTGGAGACTGTAGATGTGAGGTGAACAGATACCATACCATGGCAGCAATGGGACACACAAACCATGATCATTGTGCTGACCGATGACCTAGGAGTCCCAGGGACAGCAGGGGAAACCCACCAAACAACATACAGCCAATGGCACACCAAAGATATGCCAATGCAGTGGTGCAGATGCACAAACACAAACAGGCAGACCCACACTGCACATCAAACACAACAGGTGAGGGGGGTGCCAGTGTCCCCAGGCAACCACACAACACATGAGGAGGCCTGAATACCAATTACACAGATGTGCATACAGTGCCACACAAAGGTAACTCATGGATCCAAATCCCCTATGTGGGCAATCAGGCATTGTCAGATGAGAGGGAGCACAAATCACACATGTCACACAAGCATGTAGGAACAGCAACTGACACAGCAAGACACAGACAGACCACAGCACTACCCCCAGTGCCCCCACAATGTGGTGACCCTGGGCTGCATTACAATCCCAATGTGATGACAAAGCTAAATGTCGTTCACACTGTGAACCACAGTCATGTGTCCTGAGCAACAAACTACCATCACACCTACACAAGCACAAATCAATCAGCACGGCCAGTAAGCCAAGGCCAACATGGAGGCAGGGGTCTAGCCGGGCAACAACTCTCATCTGCACACACTCAACACCACACACCTCGACCTCCAACAATGTGCAGCAGTGAAGCACACATGCACTGGTGACATTGCACATGCACCCATGACAATCCCAGGGTGGTGGGTGGGAACCAAGGTGCAGAAACACATCACACATGGCCACTCAACAAGACTCCTGAATGTCTGACACACTGCACACTACGCTGTACATGGACATGACGGCAATACCACACCAACCAAAGGGATCCCAGCCACAGTCACACACCAATGAAGAAGCCAAGGTCACCCACAAAGAACACACATAGACAACTACCAACATTGCAGCCCGGACCCTGAGGAGTGCCAGCACTCACACACACAACGTGTCACAATCACTGAAAGATAACACAAACTGGAAATCACATGACAGGTGTAAACAACAAGTGCCAAGGGGAATCCTGACTGTGACCCATCTGCGTCTGCACACAAACTCAGCCCTGACAGCAAACACACCTATGGGTGACACCCTGATGACCAGTAATGTGCCATGCACCCACATCACAGAGAATCCAGGGAGAAGACTTGGGGGGAACATAGGTCAACTCAGCAAGCATCACAAACAGGTACAACACTAGGGATCCCAGCATGCACAGCAAAACGGAAGTGAACACACAGACATGCTCATACAACACACACCTTGGGCGCAGGCAATGTCACAGGAGTACACACTGCCATGAAGGGACTCCACTCCTGTGTGAGGAAAGCTGTGCCATATGTTGCCTCAGTAGAGCTCCATCATGTCAGCTGAGCACTTGGTCACACAGTCAACAATTAGCACCAAATGAAGGCTCCCGTCACATCAGCCTGGTCATGGGAGTGCCAACGAAATCATCAGCACATATCCAACACACTTGTATAGCAATGTTGCACTGACAACACAGATGTGTCCTTCCCCATTGATGCCCAAACCTGCATGTCCAGTGGAGATGGCCACACGGTCAGGAAAGTAGACTAATTGAACAATGGCAGGCACAACAGATGTGCAGGGGTGGAAGCCACAGATGTGAAATTGCTAATGTAAGTAGGGAATCCCATTGCCAAATATTGAACACATGACACCCTCAGATGCTGCTAAGGATGACATGGATACACCACAGGATAGGACACATTCCCCCTGGACCACATGTGTTCCTGCACAGTAACACTTCATTATCATGAGACCAAATATCACCATCACTGCAGCAAGGGCATGGTTAGCATCATCAACAACATGTACATCAGAAGCAAAAGCACTAGAGAACAGAAAGGTGCTTTATTCAGCATATGTGGGTCTAACAGTTGATGTCCAGCAAACAATTAACAAAGGCCAATGGTCAGTCCAACATGAAAGTCAAAACAGGGTGACAGTGGCAGATGTCACCCTACGCATGCCTGCACTGATGAAAACCAGGGACAATCCCCTCGGAGGGGCATACGGGGGGCAGGCCAGGCACCGCAGGGACAGGATCATGGCTCACCAGAAGGAGGCAGGGAAGGGGTGGTGGGTGCTGGAGAGCCACTGACAACTGCAGTGGAGGTGTCTGACATGGTGTGTGCTGGCACAAGTGGGGGGCATGACTCTGATGGTGTGGGTGCCAGCAAGACTGCAGGGGACCGTGCAGATGGAGTGGACAGGTTCCCCACTGCAGTGCCCAAGTCAGACAGGGTGGTAGTGGACTCCACTGCAGTGCCTACCTCCAGGGGAGGAGAATGGGGATCAGGTAAGGTGGGCAGGACAGAGGGGAGGACACCGTCTCCACACCAGTGGCACAGACAAGCGCAGCGGGGGTGTGGGGCCGGAAGAGCAAGTGGCAGGGGGAGAAGGCCGGATCCTTTTGGGGATGGTGTATCTGTGGGTGGGGGAACCTGGGGCAGGGTGTGGTGGGGGCACCTGTGGAGTGGGGGCCTGAGGGTTGGAGGAAGGAGACTTGGTGCCTGAGCTGCAGGGTGGCGGGGTCTTGCTCTTCCGGGTCCAGGGGGACTTGCGGATGGGGGCGTCAGTCGGTCTGCACCTGGGCGAGGGTGTCCGGTGGCAAGGGGCACTCCGCTCCATGTGGGTGGGCTTCCTCTTCCCCCTGAATGCTGTATCAGCTGGATCGGAGGGGAAGAGGCCGAGGTCACTGAGGAAGAGCCGCTGGGTCTTTGGGGTTGCAGGTGAGGCAACGGAGGGGGCTTTGGAGGGAGAGGCAACTGTGGACTGCGCAGTGCTCATGGATGTGTGTGTGTGTGACTGGGCCCCATCCCCTGTGAGTGTGGTTTCAGTCCCCTGACTGTGCGTGCGTGTGCATCTTGTCTGTGGCGTGTGTGTGTGTGTGCTGCTCGTGTCTGTGCTGGTGTGTGCCTGTGCCGGTGTGTGTGTGCTTGGGACAGGTAAGGTGCTGGGGAGTGTGAATGGGGCAGAGACAGGAGGGGTGAGGGACTGTTGGAGGAGGGACACTGCTGCCGTCAGGGAGGAGTTCATGGACCTATTGCCCCTCTGTAGGGCAGACATGCCCGATAAGATGCCCTCCATGAACGACACCAGCTGAGTCAACAGAGTGGTGTGTGCATGGAGGACACTCAGCATCGCTGTCTGCCCTACATGGAGCTGGCGAAGGAGGTACACAGACTCCTCACTCAGGGCAGCAGGGGACACAGGGGCAGGGGGTGCGGTGCCTGGCCCGAAGGAGACACGCTCCCGAACATGGGAGCCTCCACGGACCTCGGGAATGGGAGCCGATGGGAGGGTGGTGGTGGTGGTGGTGGCGGGGACAGCAACACTAGCTGGGGTGTGGTGGCTGCTGACACCCGCCTCCATAAGGGAGTCATCCTCCGAGCTGCTGTGGTCCTCAGCTGAGGTGGATGGAGCTGAGGACTCCTCGGTGTGGCTCCCCTCGCCCTCCGTGCCACTGGGTCCCTCCGACCACTCCTCGGCTGCTGACCCAGTCTGGCTCTGCGGCTCCTCCTGGTCCGTGGAGCTGTCCCCTCCTGTGGCCGTGGATGTATCTGCAAACAATAGGGAAACAGACAGACATCAGTCACCTGCACCGAACGCACACACCACAGTAAGTACAGCACAATACAGAGCAAGGCCTGGCATCCTTAGTTGAACATTGCTAAAATTGCCCAAACAGAATAGGAGAAGCCAATTGTCAGTCTGATCGTCAACCATGGCACTCACATCCCACCTGGCCTTGCACCCATCTGTCTGGCGTCCGTTGGCTGGCAATACCCCAGTGTGGACACATGCACCACCTACACAGTAGTTGGACGGTGCAGAGAACACGGTGAAGCATGTGAACATGCACACATCACAACTCTTGCCACTGAGTCAGTACAGGTGTCCGGATGAAAGTGATGCCCAGAGTCAGATATATGAAATGCATGTGATGCATACCAGCGACAGACACCATGATGCACCCATGTGCTGATAGCCATTGCCACTATGGTGTGCATGTAGCACATGTCACTCCCCTGCAGGATCACTCATAGGAAGTCACATGCCATGGCACAGGCATGCCTGCTAAGTCATACATCACTGTCTCCAGTCACATGGGCAGGGCAGCCACACAACAACAGTCTGCACTGTGTCACAATAGTAGGTCATGGGGAATGCAAGTCCTGGAGCTGAACAAGTGCACATGTGCATCCCCCACACACCACATCATCTGAACCCTTATCTGTCCAGGTCATACTGATTGGACATATGGGTGACCTGTAACACAAGCCTCTGAACCTGAGCACCTCACAATCTGCTGTGAATGGGAAACAGCTGCATGGACTTCACATTCGCATACCCCAGTCTGCACGGTCAGGTGTTCAAACACCTATGTGTCACACAAGTATCGTCTCCTATGGTCACATCTCCGGTGGCATGCTGAGCCCCAACCGATAAACACCCCAGCAGTCCTGACATTGAAGCCACAGCACACTGACACAGAGGCTGACACCTGAGGGGACATATCACTGAGCACAACGTGTCAGCTGATACACGGGAGTGGGAGTACAGAGTGCATTGCATGGCCTGGAGTAGGCATGACTGTCCGGCCCCACATGAATGAGGGATGAACCCTGGACAGTAGGCAGCTGGCTAAGTATGTGTGACACACGTAATATACACACTCCTGGGGCCCAAACATTGTTCCCACCCGCAGCTTGGGTGTGTGCCAGTTACCCCAGGCACATGTGGTGGATCAGCTCAGCAATTGGACCACATATCAAAGTAACACGCAGATTACATGTCAGAACACAGGCATTGTGTAAGCAATGGACCCACCCATGATGAACACCACAGTTAGGGGAACAGATGCTGTCCCCCACCTTGAGTCAAGCAAACTGCAAGGACACAGTACCCAAGTGACACAATTCCCTGACTGCAAGGGCCACACCTGGGTATCAGATGAGGAGTGGGCAGTGCACAATCGAGGGACATGGGTCCTGGTCCACATGACTGATGTGCTGTGGAAGTTTAACCAGGCCAGAGGAGGGCACATAGCATGGCAGACAAAGTTCACAATGCAGTCATGGACTCACCCCCTCCGTGCTGCTCCCTGGCCTTCAGCTGCCCATCCAGATCAGGGAAGACCACCGCCAGGATCCTGAGCATGTGGGGGGTCAGGGTCCGGTGTCCGCCCCTCCTGCGAGGAGGCGACAGCTTCAGCTGGACCCGTGCGATCCTCCGGGTCCAGCCCCGTAGGTCCTGCCACCTCTTCTGGCAGTTGCGGATCCGGCGCTTGTAGTCCCCCACGGATCTCACTGCCCGGACGATGGTCAGCCATATCTTCTGCTTCTGGTGGGTATCAACCTGTGAGGATGACAAAGTGAGAATGCTATTACTACACATGCAACATATCCGTGCATTACACAGTTGTGTATACATGTCTCAATCACAGGGGCACATGATGTACACAGGCAGTGCAATGATGGCCATGGACAGTATGCCAGCAGTTACTACATGGTATCATTGCCTGGGAAGTAAAACCTTGTTTAAATGCACTGTCACTGCACTATACCTGTCCAGTGCATGTAACTACACACTATGGGGGGTGACAACTACTCAGTGAGCCTGCTAGCCAGTGGCATGCAGACTGTTAGCCTTGCTAGTCAGACAACATGCACATTTAGGAAGGCAGTGGACAGAACACTCACCTGCTCCCCTGCTTTCCCATACAGCTTGCTGTACTGTGGAAGGAGGCCGTCCAGCAGGGCCTGGTTCTCCTCAGTGCTGAAGGCTGGGGCTCTCTCCACAGTACGTGCCATTGCAGGGTCTAGAGGGTGCAGATACAGCAGCAGTGGTGGTGGCAGATGTCATCCTGGAGCATGTAGTGCAGGCAAGTGAGCTCTCAGGGGAACAGCCAGCATTATATGTGTGCTGCAAAGGCAGTTACTGTCCCATGTGTCCAAAGTGATAGGTCCAAGTCGTTAGCATCTTCTGAATCTGGCCAATCCATGGAATTGCACCACTTACACACGCCCACAGAATCCTTCAAAAGTTCAACTTCATGACACCCATGAATTTGCAACATTGTTGTGGGTGACCAACTGAATTTCCAGCATCAGACTCGTTCAAGATTTGAAAACGCGTCCGTTGCCAGGCCAGGCCATAGCCAATGGGTGCGCACCGATCGGTCCATTGCTGTTCAACGCGTACCTAGGATACAACGTGTACCCGCACACATTGAATGCAATGGGCCGGCCGGGCACACCGATCGGTCCATTGCTGTTCAACGCGTACCTAGGATACAACGCGTACCCGCACACATTGAATGCAATGGGCTGGCCGGGCTAACCGATCGGTCCATTGCTGTTCAACGCGTACCTAGGATACAACGCGTACCCGCACACATTGAATGCAATGGGCCGGCCGGGCACACCGATCGGTCCATTGCTGTTCAACGCGTACCTAGGATACAATGCGTACCCGCACACATTGAATGCAATGGGCCGGCCGGGCTAACCGATCGGTCCATTGCTGTTCAACGCGTACCTAGGATACAACGCGTACCCGCACACATTGAATGCAATGGGCCAGCCGGGCACACCGATCGGTCCATTGCTGTTCAACGCGTACCCAGGATACAACGCGTACCCGCACACATTGAATGCAATGGCCAATGTGTGCGCACCGATCGGTCCATTGCTGTACAACGCGTATTGTGAATACAACGCGTACCAGCACACATTGAATGCAATGGCCAATGTGTGCGCACCGATCGGTCCATTGCTGTCCAACGCGTCCCTGTACATGTCACTGGCATATGTCACCATGCCTGTCACAGGTGAACATATGTCAGCCACATATACTTCCCAGGGAGTGAGGGGCACACCTTCAACACCACAGCCTGTCCAAACTGTATCCTAAGGCATGTAAGGCTGCATTACCTATTCCGTGTATGGGGGTGAACATGTTGTTCTGTGGGTGTCACTTGGGGCAGCCACCCCCAGGCTGTGCACGTGTTCATGGGGACAGTATCCTTGGTGTTTCGTGTACATGATCACTGTGATGTGCAACTGTTCATATCTGAGCATGTGGCATGGTCACATTTCATGGTGGTGTATGTGTATGTCATGTCACATGCCCCCTGAGTCCCATGTGGGACGGTATGTTTAACCCAGGGTGACCCATTGGCACAATAGTGATGGTCCTCCACAGTCTGTGTGCATGTTGTGTTTACAATGTCTCGGATTTCATGTGCACAATGGGAGACAGTCTCCACATCCACGTTGTTTGTGCATGGACTTTGATGTTGTGCGTGTGTGTGTCACAGACGTCCATGTCTGTCCTGCCGAGGCAACAGGGACCACTACCTGTGGGGGTCATGGTTGTTTTGCTGTGGTGTATACATGATACGCCATGTCATGCCAGTGTCCATGTGGCAATACAGGGTCCCTGGGAATCTACCTGTCATTGAGCTGTGATGCCTGGGGCACATCTGTCCTCACATGTCACTGTGGGGTGTGTTTGTAACGTGGCAGCAGGAGATGGGAAATGTTACACGTCCTCATGATACCCAATGGCACAACCTGGGACTTATTGATGCCACTTGTTGAACTGTGATGTTGGATGTTGGCCATGTATGTGCCATACATGTCCTTACGGAACTGCACACATCATGTACTTGTGCCTCATAATGATGTATCGTGTGATATTGAGTGTGTACAATGCCACATATGTGGGGTGAGTGACAATCTTTCTTTCTTCACCTATGCACTGCAGGGCACCAGCTGTCCATAGACCATTCCCTGACCTGGCAACGATGGTGGAACGTGACAGCATCCGACGGTACCGCTTCACCAGGCAGCTGATTGATGATTTGGCAGTGCGCTTGGCACCACACCTGCAACCTGGCCGGCCGTACCCTACAGCGCTGACCCCCAAGGTGAAGGTGATGGCAGCCCTACACTTCTTTGCCACCGGTACCTTTCAACACACTCTGGCGACTGCTGGTGGGATGTCACAGACCATGTTCAGCCGTGTGCTCCGCGATGTATTGGAGGCTATGTTGATATACCTGAACCAGTACATCTATTTCCCTAGACTCCAACAACTCACTGACGTGAAGAGTGACTTCTATGCCCTGGGGAGGATGCCGCATGTCATTGGCTCCATTGATGGGACACATGTGGCTTTGGTACCACCATAGGCCCAGGAGCAGGCATACAGGAACCGCAAGCACTACCACTCGGTCAATGCACTGGTGGTATGTCTTGCAGATATGACCATCTCACACGTGTGTGCCCGTTTCCCCGGTTCTGCACACAATGCCTACGTGATGAGGAGTAGTCGCATTCCGAGGATGATGTCACAGATGCAGAACCAGCTTGCCTGGCTTGTTGGTGTGTACTGACTTTGTATCATTGTGTGTGTTCTGCAATGTAGTGTTCCACCCTCTTTTCCAACTCAGCTAATGTGCAATTGTCTGTATGTAGGTGACTCCGGATATCCCAACATGCCGTGGTTGCTGATGCCCCTCAGGAACCCTGTGACACCAGCCCAGATGCGCTACAATGAGGCACATGGTCGGACGAGGAGAGTGATTGAGCGGACATTTGGTCTCCTGAAGAGCCGCTTCTGCTGCCTGGACAAGACAGGAGGGTCCCTCCCATATGCCCCGGCAAAGGTGTGCAAGATTGTCATTGTCTGCTGCATGCTACACAACCTGGCAGTGCGGAAGGAGTTGCCTCTCATCCTGGATGACGATGACCAACGTCCGCCACCTATGGAGGATCCTGGCCTGTACCATGATGCCAGTGATGATGATGATGATGATGTCCGCACACAGCTCATCACCAACTTCTTCAGCTGAATGTAAGTATCCAGAGATGTCATGTAACTGATGTGAGTTTGCATGATATGTGTTGGTGGTGCTCTGGTGCTGTTTGAGTGTGTCCATGTGCTACATGACTGTATGCGTGTAGCGATGTGTCCTTACAGGTAGTCTGTACTCCCCAACAGTGTTGACATGCTAACTTGGTTCTGGGTCGGTATCTTGTGACATGTATTGGGCATGAGTATTGCAGTTCTGTCCTGTTCTTCAGTGCTTTTGACTGTGTCATTTCTGTCCTTCACAGGGTACTTTCAGAGTGGTTTGGTCAACTGTGATCCCCGACACCGTGATTCGACTTCCAGGGTGGTAGCTGTTGTGTCCCTACAGGTGATGTGCGCCACACCCATGGACTTCCTTCCTTCTACACTTGTTGACTGTGTGCCCGCTGCCAGGTGGGATTACCTTGCATCTGTAGTGGTTACAACATGTTGCATATGTGTAATAAACCTGTGCTTCACTTTGTGATGTGCGTTGTCTGTGGTCACACATTTGACTGACATTTGCTTACTGCACCAGTGGGCTAGTTGACTAAGACTGGGAATAGGTGTTGTGTCTGTGCATTGCACCGTATTTCCTGGCAACATCAGTGTAGGCAATGAGTCAGATGGCCTAGGTGTGTATTTGTTGTGTAGCCGTGGTGGTGAGTCCCCCTCATATGTGTCACGTTGCCATGACTCACATGCCTGTGTTGTACTTGCTGTAGCAGTTAGCATGCACAGTGTAATTTCGCTGGTCATCATCTCCATGACAGTAACCATGTTGGAATCACGACAGAGGCAGGTATGGTGTATTAGTGTGTTTATTGTAATACATGTGTGCGAATAGTGCACAGGAAGGTGAGTGCTGTACATTTTGATAGCAATACTAAGTTCCTAGATGAATTAGAAGTCCTGGTAGCAGAAATGTCCTGTATCAAGTCCACAGTCATCTGAGACATTGGTCCAACTTGTACTCCCCATGTCATGTGGGGGGGTTGTGTTGCAGTCAACAGGGTGAACAGTTTGCGCACAAAGGTGATTATCCAGAACAGGTGTTGGCTTCCTGGGGGTTGCACATGGCCATCGGCCTCTCACTTGCCCCTCCTCGGACTACCCCTCTTGTTTGGGGGGGGACCCTCAAGTGCAGGCTGCTGCGGTGCAGGGGACTCTCCGCCAGAGTCATCCTGCCTACCTGTGTCAGTTGCAGTTGTTTCAGCAGCAGATGTTGTGGGCACACAGGGAGGTGTTGACTGGTTGCTGCTCATCTGGCGTAGGCATTGTAATATGTCCCTATGCCCCACCGTCATCTCTTGCAGTGTGTCCCACTTGGACTCCACGCGGGACATGTGTGAGTCCAAGCGGGCATGATGGGCAGCCTGCTGCTGTTTAATGTCCCTGAGGAGCCCCACTACCTGGCTGAGCTCTCCGGTGCTGGACTGGTACGCATCGGCTATGCGTGCCAGTTGTGGGTCATCATGCAGTCCAGACCCCTCTGCAAGCAGCGACCTATGTCTCCCACCCCTCCCACCACCCCTGGCGACACGTGCAGTACCTGAGGTGGCACGCACAGGTGACCCTGGGCCCCCTTGGGGGTTGTTGGTGGTGTTGGTGTCCATGGCCCCACGTTGGTCCAGGGTCCCTGTGCTGGTGGTGGTGGTGCTCCTTGGTCTTTCCATGTCGGCAGGGGTGGTATGTGTGTTGACAGTCGTTGGAGGGGTGGGTGCAGGGGGTGCAGCTGGTGGTCCTGCTGGTGCTGCATGATGACTTGCTCCGGAGGTGCCAGGTTGGTCTTCTTCATCCGAGGAGGGCAGAGGCTGTTCCACACCAGTGAGCTCCATATCCTCTTGAGCCTGGGACGGGGACTCCTCAGCGTCTGCTGCTGTGTCCCCATCATCACCTGTTTTTGGGAGACACACACAATGTATGTTATGTTTCTGCAGGCATCAATGGTTGACACACCTGACAGTTGTGACTGTGCCTCTGGATGCGGGCCTGTACATTGCATTGTCCTAAGTTGTCACAGTCAGGGGTTGATATTGGTGTAGCACATTGTCCTGCATTATTTGGGCATTTCTATGTGAATGTTGGGGTGTGTACATGGTCTGCATTGGTTGTATTTGGTTGACATCCGGCCCTCCTTCCCACCCAGCCAGATATCCCACCATGGAACGTGCTTCCATTGCAGGGAGTGCAAGTTGTCTTTCAGGATGTCAGTCAGTGGTGTCCTGCTGTTGGTTGGTGCACAGTTGCCAGCAGGGCCTTGTGCTCCCCACAGCAGTAGCCAGTGTCAGCCATCTTGTCAGTTGTTTTCCACTCCCAGTGATGTGGGCATGGTTCATGGTTGTGTTGATGTGCGCATTGTGAGGGTGAGCAATATCTGTGACTACCACTCCCATCATGCTATTGCCTCCACCCCCTTCCCAGCATGCCCATACTTCCTTCCTTTTGAGTGTACTTCACTGTGTGTGGGTGTGACAGCAATGGCAAGATGGCTGACAGTGGTGTCCTGCTGTTGGTTGTTGGCCAGTTCCCAGCATGGCCTTGTGCTCCCCACAACAGTGCACCAGTGTCAGACATCTTTGAAGTGGCTTTTGACTCCCTGTGAGGTGTGCATGCTTGAGTGTGAGCTTGCTGGGCCATGTGGGAGGGGATGTTGAGCTGTGATTACCACTCCCATCATGCTATTGCCTCCACCCCCCTTCCCAGCATGCCCATACTTCCTTCCTTTTGAGTGTACTTCACTGTGTGTGGGTGTGACAGCAATGGCAAGATGGCTGACAGTGGTGTCCTGCTGTTGGTTGTTGGCCAGTTCCCAGCATGGCCTTGTGCTCCCCACAACAGAGCACCAGTGTCAGACATCTTTGATGGGGCTTTCCACTCTCTGTGAGGTGGGCATGCTTCAGTGTGAGCTTGCTGGGCCATGTGGGGGGGATGTTGAGCTGTGACTACCACTCCCATCATGCTATTGCCTCCACCCCCTTCCCAGCATGCCCATACTTCCTTCCTTTTGAGTGTACTTCACTGTGTGTGGGTGTGACAGCAATGGCAAGATGTCAGTCAGTGGTGTCCTGCTGTTGGTTGGTGCACAGTTCCCAGCAGGGCCTTGTGCTCCCCACAGCAGTAGCCAGTGTCAGCCATCTTGTCAGTTGTTTTCCACTCCCTGTGATGTGGGCATGGTTCATGGTGGTGTTGATGTGCGCATTGTGAGGGTGAGCAATATCTTTGACTACCACTCCCATCATGCTATTGCCTCCACCCCCCTTCCCAGCATGTCCATACTTCCTTCCTTTTGAGTGTACTTCACTGTGTGTGGGTGTGACAGCAATGGCAAGATGGCTGACAGTGGTGTCCTGCTGTTGGTTGTTGGCCAGTTCCCAGCATGGCCTTGTGCTCCCCACAACAGAGCACCAGTGTCAGACATCTTTGAAGTGGCTTTTGACTCCCTGTGAGGTGTGCATGCTTGGGTGTGTTCTTGCTGGGCCATGTGGGTGGGGGATGTTGGGCTGTGACTACCACTCCCATCATGCTTTTGCCTCCACCCCCTTCCCAGCATGCCCATGCTTCCTTCCTTTTGACTCTGCTTCCCTGTGGGGTTGTGTGCCTGTGCTGACAAGATGGCTGACAGTGTTATCCTGGGGTTTGTTTTGCTACAAGTTCCATGTGTGTCCCTGTGCTTCACACTGCATGACCCAGGGTTGTGGTTCTTTGTGGGATATTTGATTGGTGTGTGAGGCAATGCTTTCTCCCAGGTGAGTTGTGTGTAGTTTGTGTTAGGGGGTGTGTGGGTGGAGCTGCTGGTGACTATGGTCAGTGCTGTGAGTCCTCCTTCCCACCCAGCCAGATATCCCACCATGGAACGTGCTTCCATTGCAGGGAGTGCAAGTTGTCTTTCAGGATGTCAGTCAGTGGTGTCCTGCTGTTGGTTGGTGCACAGTTGCCAGCAGGGCCTTGTGCTCCCCACAGCAGTAGCCAGTGTCAGCCATCTTGTCAGTTGTTTTCCACTCCCTGTGATGTGGGCATGGTTCATGGTGGTGTTGATGTGCGCATTGTGAGGGTGGGCAATTTCTGTGACTACGACCCCCATGATGCTATTGGCTACACTGACTTGCCCAGCATACACAGTATTCCTTCCTTTCAGTGAGCTTCCCTGTGAGGTGGTGTTGTGGTGGTGGCTACATGTCTGACTGTGTTTGTTGGTTATATTTGTGCCACTGCCTAGCTCTATTTGTTGTTAGGTTTGTACATGTCATGACACAGTTACATTTCACTATGAGCTGGCATGTATTGTGTTTATCTGGCTGACATACACATTTTGGGATGATCTGTTTTGGTTGGTGTGTATTTGCTAAGGGTGCATGGTTTGACTCTCCCCTTGATAGTGATGTGTGTGTATTGTGGCACAATATTGTGTACATTTGTTGTGTACTCACCAGGCTCTGGGATGTTTTCTAGTCCATAGACGCTCACTGGTGGTAGGATGGCCCGCACCTACTCCTCCCAGGGCCTGAGGTATACTGGTTTGGCAGGAGGGCCACTGCCGGTGTGTTGGCTCACGATGTAGTCCTTCTTCAACAGCTCCTTGACCCTCCTGCGCACGTCATACCACCTGTTCTGGATGTCTACCTTTGTGCGCAAACATGGTGATTGTGCGTTCACCCTGTCGACGATCCTCTCCCACATCTTGGTTTTCTGCGACATGGGTGTCTGTTGGACCAATGTACCAAACAGCTGTGGCTCTACCCTGAGGATCTCATCTACCAGGACTTCCAATTCACTATCTAGGAACTTGTGATTCTTCTTTGGGGGCATGGTGTTGGGTGGTGCTGGTGTGTGATGTGTGTGTTGGTGTGCAAGTGAGGGTGTGTGAGTGTGTGTTTTGCTGGGTGTATGTGAGGGTGCTATTTGTTGTGGTGCTGCTGGTGTGTGGCTTGTGTGATGGATGAGCTGTGAGTGTCTGTGTGGTTGCTGTCTGTTGGTGTTGAGTGCTGGCAGGTAATTTGAATTTGCAAAGGATCATGGTAGGGATTTGTGTCCTTTATATGGATGGAGTTGTGGGTGTGTCTTTGTTCCCTGTTTCCCCACCCAGTATTTATTTGCTTTGTGATTGCTTGTTTGGCCTTTTTTTGTGTTTTTTTTTCCTTGGTTCTTTTTGTGCATGTAGGAGACGTTCTTCTGACCGAGTAGGACCCTCCAGTTGTCTCGTGTGAGCCTCTCAGATTCGTTCACGCTGTGTTTGTGCTGTTTTCTGTGCTGCGTACGCGTCGGTCGCGGGGTTTTGGGTTGCTTCGGCTCACAGTTTTGAATGCGTGTTGGTCGTGCGGCTTGGGCCCCGTGCGACTCGGTCGTGTTTTCCACGTGTTGCATCATACTTGGCGGGTAGGAGTTAGCGGGTACGTTTCGTTCGGGATTCTTCCTGGTGCGTGTCGGTCGGTTCGATTCGCGTGCTTTTCCGGCCGGATGGCTGTTTTCTGCGCGGTTCGGTCGTTCGGCTTGTGCTCCGTACGCGTCGGTCGTATTTTGCACGCTTCTCATCGTACTTTGCGGGTCGGGCTGCACAGGTACGTTTCGGTCGGTATTTATTCCGGCTCCGAGTCGGTCGGTACGTTTTCCGGCCCGAATCGGAATCGGCCCCTTTTTGTTTTATTCTTGGGCTCTATCTACTTTCCTAACTTGGTTTTCCATGTTCTATGCACGTCTTTTCATGTTCTTTCTCACGCTTTCTCACGTTGTTTTGTTTTGGTTTGCTTGCAGTAAACCTTAATTTTCAATAAAGGATTGTTCATATCAACTATGCCTCTCAGATGGCAGGGTGTTAGATTCTTTTCTCACGTTGTAGGTGATGGTAACACTTTGAAAAATGGTTGCCATAGCACCATTTCTAGTTTTTAGGTAAACATGATATGTCTCAGCTGGTCTACAATAGATGTCGCATTGTTCTAATTTTAGTTATATTTGTACTAAGATTTGTATTTTTATAATTTGGATGTCATATATGGGAAGTCAAACGTTTGTACATTGTTTCTACAGCCTTGAAAAAGTCGTACTTATACGACGAAACACGTGTCGGCTGTCTGCTCATCCATCTTGTACCTTGAGTCATCTGCATCAAGACTCCAATGGATCTTCCATTTGTTGACTAAATTGTTATTGACATTTGTTACTCTTTTTCTTTTTTCTGTACTGTATCTTCATTTGGGTTTATTAAAACCATTCTGACTATTAAGTCAGATAATGAGACATGCTATTGGTTGTGCTCTGTAATTGATATTTGTTTGTATTATATATGGGAAAGATTATTCCTTTCTGTATATAGGACGGACACCGATAGATGGCACGGTGTTCTACATTGAGCACACCTATTAAATTAAGTACTGCTACAATACTGGGATAAGATAGAGACGGAGGTGCTGACCTGTTCTTTTAACCACTGCCATTTTCCTTTTATCTATAAATCACTCTTGCAGTGTTGGCATTAGGCAAACTATAGACTTCTTTTCTCCAATTTTTTTGTACATTATTTCAGGTGCAATGTTTTCATTTGGAAACAAGTACGTTAGTAGCCGACTTTGTAAAGCTTCTTTACCATGTTTTGTCAAAACACCAATTCTTATATCTTGAAGAATGTTTCTATAATCTTCATCACTTGCTTGTCGCATATTCTTAATAAGTTATTTGTATTCAAAATGAGACCAAATGTTCACATTTCCAATACTTCCCAAAGATTTCCTAGTTTCTTCATGGACAAGTGTTTTAAAAACTGGTTGTCCTTTCACAGGAGTAAGTTGTAGTAGATTGCCGAATACAATTACATGTTTTCCTCCAAACAGAACACCATAATCTGTTTTTAAAATCTATTGCATTCTTAAATGTACGAAGGCAAGCATTAAGTTTGAGACCATGCTCACCTCATCAATGATCGGAAGTTTCATTTTCTTGAGTACTCTTGAAACTTCATAACAAGCTTCTCCTGATAGCTTGTGATATTCCAACTTATTTTTATGTTCAACTGGTAGCATGAGTAAATGATGTAATGTAATCCCTTTAATGTTGTGTGCTGCTAACCCAGTTGGAGCGGTTACAACACAAGATAAATGTGATTCAGTGGTTTTCTGTAGATAACTGGTCAAAACTTTAATTAAGAAACTTTTGCCTGTTCCAGCTTGACCACTCATGTACATACGAGTAGGTTTAATTGATGTGCATTGGCATTTTTTTTCATGCAGTAAACCATGTTGTATCTGTTCTGTCACTTGCTGATATATTTCTTTTTGTTCAATATTTAGTTGTTCTTCCAAGTTTCCCAACACAATAATATCCTGTTGTGCTTGTTGCATAGCCGTTTCTACTTCATTCATGGCTATTGCTGCTTCATTTTCAAGAATTGGTTGTCCTAATGAATCTTGACTTAGAGGAACAGAACTTTGACTATCTTGAGAACTGTCTTTAGCTATTTCAGCTGTAATAGTAGTTTCTTGTTCAATCTCTTCATTTAACATTTGTAGATAATTTGGAAAAATTGTGCATTGAATGCTATCTTTACATGCATTAAAAGAATCTTCATAGCAATCAAAATCTCCAAGCAATTCCATTTCACTACGCCAAGGTTTGAAAAGTTGCAGAAGTGCCAAATAGAAAAATTCCCTTTTATCTGGAGTTTCCTGTGGTTAATAAGATTTTCTTTGGCATGTTTTACCAAACATCCTTCACATCCAATTACAGCATATTTTTCTTTATTTATATTTTCTGTAACGTTTCTCTTAAAGCTGTAATGTTGCAGTACTTCATCGAGACATGTTTTCCAGATGTGGACTTCTTTTAGGATAGTACGTATCCAACATATTTATTTTAACAATATCTGTACTTTCTGGTTCATTCAATGCTAAGTATTCAATTTCTTGTACAGATTTCAATACTCGATTTCGTGTTGCAGCAAGACCTAGACATACCCAAATAATTCCTCTTGACTTTGAATATAAACTTGTAGAGGTTCACCGATCCGAACATTCGTAGGATCCAATTTCTCGATGGGATAACATCTTCAAACTAAAGCTGTACAATTTGTTACTAAGAGTCTTCTCTTGTGAAATTTCTTCCCACATTTCTTTCAACTCCGTCTTTTCAGATTTGGTTATATATGACGTAACATAGCGAGCAACAGCAATCGAATTATCTGCAACATACTGCATATCCATATTTGCATTCCACATTGTTACAATCTCTTGATTGTAGTCATTAATATACTTTGAATCTTCAGTTCTTTTTATGTTGTAAGTATTCTTCGGAGATTTTCGAGTTATAGTATGCCTTACTGCTGACAGGAAACTGTTGACTCTTCCTTTTGAAATTACTGGACGTGGGAATCCAAAAAGACATTTTGTATAAAATCTTCCCTTTGACTTGTATTTCCATCAACAGTATTTCCCACATCGGTGACTTTGAAACCGTAAAACTTGCTGCCTCAAGTTGTTTTCTCCTCCTTCTTTTGGAATGGCACAGGTAACATATTTTTCAATGAAAGACAAAACACTTTCATCACTATCAGTTCCAAATTTTGGTGCATCCTTGATCCATAATAACGTGTATATGAGGAGCACCTCTGGCTTGGTACTCCTTTCTCCAAAAGAAATCAATAACTTCTCCAAGCTGTGGATTATTTTTATTGCAGATAAAAGACATCATAGCTTGAAACCTATGATTAAAATATCTGCACACATTTAAAGGATCCAATGAACACAGTTCTCCAGCTGTCTTCAATTCAATATTTTTTACATTTGAATTTGCTTGTTGTAGAAATTCAAGTAAGTCGTCCCATGCGTATTCAGCACAGCTAAGCGTAACAAACCATGTAGGGGTTCCTAAGTTCCTTAACATACATTTAAGTTCTCCGTGACGACGATACCAATACTCATTAGTATCACGTTGACACGCCATCAAATGAATTAACTGAGATTCTAAAAGATTGTCTCTTTGTTGAACTTTGTCCAAAAATTCCTTTGCAGAAAGATGTGTAAGACGAACTCCTGTTTTTAATATGTGGTTCACTGCATATGAAAGTCCAGACAAGTTACTTTCAAACAGAAAATGAAATAAATATGGAATACACTGTCGAAATCTTGGATCTTGTTGTACGATATTCTGACGCTGGAATCTGTACTGGTCGTTCATCATATCGTCCATCTTTTCCAGTGGGGAAGAGCTGTGGAAAACAATGAGCTTCCAAACTTTTTTCCCAAACACTCATGGGAGTTCCCTTCGCTTTCTTCATTTGGAATAATTCAATAGTATTTCCTATCACTTCTTTTGAATGTAGAGGATGTATACTATAATGTTTATAAATTTCTTCACTCCTTGAGTTATCCACTTTTTCTATTTGTCCAGTTGAAATTTCTCTTTCATCTTCTAAAGATATTTCTTGTTCTTCCACATATACATTTTTATATTAAATATTGTTTTGCACAAGATATAATGTAGCCTTTTGAAGTTTGGTGACATCTACTAACTCTTGCCATATTTTCCGACTCTTTGTTGGTACACCATTAACTAGAATAACTACAGGTTCACTTTCCTCTCTGTCTACACCAACAGTTTCAATATTTTTCTTAAAATCTAAAGGTAAATACACAACTCTTCCTTTTAAACCTCTTTGTAAATCTGTTGGAGGCAGCTTACCTGTTTTAGGCTCCATACGAACTATAGCCTGAAACGGTAAACAGTCAGAATATCGAGTTGATATTGTCGACTTGCCCTAATATCGAGTGCAAAATATCGGGATACAAAAATATCGACTGTCAGAATATCGTGGTAAAGAATATAGAGTTTAAGGTAAGTAATATCGTTTTTAACAATATCGAAGTCATTAATATCGTTTTAAAAAATATTGAAGTCATTAATTCGTTAGAAAAAATATAGTTGTTAAAAATATCATTTTTTTAGTTAGTGTTATGTATTTTAGTATGTATTTTAAATGTATGTGTTCTATTTTTTTGTCTAAGTATTGCATTTGTTTTTTAATATATGTATTACATTTTTAGAAGTTATTAATTTTATTTTAAGTACATTTTGCGTTTTAGTTCCATAGCGGGTTGTGGGTTGATAGGGGAGTAGGGTGGGAAGTAATTTAATTTCAATTAATTAATTAATATTTTTTATAAATTAATATTTATGTATTTAATATTTTTTATTGTTTATTTATTTATTTATAGGTTTTGTATTGCACCTGAATCACCCCCGAAGGGGTATCTCTGCGCTTCGAACAGTGCTGCAGGAAGGCTGACAAGGCAGTTTTTAGAGCAGAACGGTCTTGAGAAGCTCTCTGAATTGGAGATAGTCTGAACATTGTCTCAGATGGATGGGGAGCTGGTTCCAATAAAGGGGGGCAAGGTAGGCAAAAGCTTTCCCGCCCAACCTTGATTTCCTGACCGGGGGACCAAGAGAAGAGATTTCGTTCCTGAGCGAAGCGTCCTGAAGGGGACATAGTGATTAAATTTCTCCGCAAGATAGGAGGGGCCATTGTCATACAAGGCCTTGTGAACGGTGCAGCAGGTTTTAAACTTAATCCGCTTACCCACCGGGAGCCAATGAAGCTGTTGGAGGAGAGGAAGGGCGGCAGTTATCGGGGGGCATTCAAGACAAGGTGTGCTGCGGTGTTCTGAACCACCTGCAATCTGCATAACGAGGACTCGTTGGCTGAGACCAGGAGAGCGTTGCAGTAGTCTAAGCGGCTTAATACCATTGTCTGAATGAGGGTTTTACGTGTAGAATCTGGGAGAAAAGGAAAAACTCACTGTAACAAACCCAGCACGTGGAAGAAGGAGCCAGCAGTATAAGCTGCATGCTCCTTCAAGGTTCTTAACAAGGGTCTTGGCGGCAGGAGAAGCACCAAGGTCCGCCGGCCACCACTCTGATGTCCACAGCAAAGGTGCCTCTCCGAAAAGCATAATCTCAGTCTTCCCTACGTTGAATTGGAGAAAATAACTTCTCATCCAATTGGAGATGGCTATCATTCCAGAAGAGAAGGTAGACTGAACAGAGGGAGTGGATTTATTAAATGAGAAGAGAAACTGAGTGTCGTCAGCATATGAAATGGGAGTAAAGCCACAGGTCCTAAGGAGGTTAGCCAGGGGAGCAACATAAATGTTGAACAAGGTAGGGCTCAAACATGAGCCCTGAGGTACTCCCTTGGTCAATTCCATCGTCTTTGACTGAAAAGGACCTAAGTTAATGGTCTGAGAGCGGGAGGAAAGGAAGCTCGTCATCCACTGAAGGGATGGTCCTCTAAGTCCAATTTCCTCCAATCTCCTGAGCAGGATCTGGTGAGAGACCATGTCGAATGCGGCAGAGAGGTCCAGCAGCACAAGAATCGTAGATTGGCCGCTATCTAAGGTCATCCTGATATTATCCGTGACAGCCACCAGAGCAGACTCTGTGCTATATTTGGGCCTGAAACCAGATTGAGAGGAGTCCAAACTACCAGTAGATTCGACATGGTCGGACAGATGTTTATTGATGTATTTTTCCAGTAGCTTGCTCAGGAGAGGTAGTAAAGAGATGGGGCGGAGATTGGAAAGGTCTTCCATAGGGACCTTGGTGTTTTTACGAATAGGGATGACCTGTGCCGCCTTCCACTCCAAAGGGAGATAACCCTCTCTCATAGAGAGCTTGAGAAGAGTACCTATGGGCGAGGACAATTGGTTAGATAGAGAAGCAGAGATTTTGGCAGGGATAATGTCAAGGGGGGAGCCAGATTTTACTGTTCGTAGTAACGCTTCCACATCCTCGGAAGTCAGAGGGGGGAAGCTCTCCAGCAGCAGTGTTTTTGCAGATGCAGGCGGGTTATAAAACATAGCATCCGGCTGCTGGCTCCCTGCAGAAGTGATCTTGTCATAAATGAGCTCAATTTTCTGTGTGAAGTACTGAGCAATGTCATCACAGAGGGCTTGGGAGGGGGCCTCTATATTGTCACAGGCCTTGGGATTGGTAAAGGACTTGAGGATCTGGAATAGGGCTTTAGGGGCATTCCCTGCCCGGGCTAACTGTGATGCGATAAAGGCTTTCTGCGCAGCCTTTATATTTTTATGATAGTGGGAGAGAGCTGTCTTAAATATATCTTTGTCCATCTCATCATGGGTTCGATGCCAGCGTCTCTCCAGATTTTTACACTGTCGTTTTTCGGCACGGAGCTCAGGAGAAAACCAAGCTGTCTGAGGGCGCCTAGCCAAACTGGGGAGTGATTTCAGAGGTGCAAGCTGATCGATGGCAAATTTAACAGCGGAGTTGTACCGGGCTAAACCGTCCCCTATGTTGTTAGGTTCTACATTCCAAGGTGCCGGAAAAGCAGTTTGGAAGAGATCCGGGGAGATTTTATTCCATTGTCTAAGGACACAGTGAGAGGCAGGGCGGGGAGCATCGTACACCCTGGGACCCTGACTATGGAATTCAATTGATGCATGATCAGACCAAGTCAGCGGCCGGGGTGATTCACACGAAATACTGGATGAGTTGGTAAAAATAATATCTAGTGTGTGACCAGCTGTGTGTGTCGGGCCGTCGTTGAGCTTAACTAAGCCTAAGAGAGCAAGGTCTTCTAGAAGCATCGACGCATCGGAGTTAGCAATGCATTCACTGAGTACATTGAAAACTCCCAGCAATAAAAAGTTTTTAGTAGAGATTACGTGGGGAGCTATCAGTTCTGTGAGCTGGAGAGAGAAGTCTGCCAGAGGGCCTGGGGGCCGATAGACTAAGGCACCCTTCCAGCTAAGTTGTGAAAAAAAGTCTATGCGGAAGACTAGAATTTCAATATTAGTATGGAGACTTTAATACTGTCTTTATGGATTATGGCTATCCCGCCCTCCACCTTAGGCTGTCTATCCATTCTTACGATACTGTAGCCTTCCGGCAAAGCTATTGTAATGGTGGGGGTGGAGTTAGGCTTGAGCCAGGTTTCCGTCAAGAAACCTAAATCTGGATTTTCGGAAGTGAGGAGATCTCATACCTCAACCTCATGTTTTGGAAGGGATCTAACATTACTTAGAACACCCTTCCAACCCTGTTTGGAGATGTTTAGCGGCTTCTCTAATTCTAAAATGGGTAAGGTATCGTCCTTGGGGGTGTAGGGACGTTTGTCTTGAGAAAAGTGCCAAGGGTCACTGTGTGTTTGTTCAGTATCTATTATATTACTTTGGTACCGGCAGGATATACAAGAGAATGGGCCCTCTAGTACTGGCCAGGTCCAAGCTGCGTCCCGAGCATGATACAGGCAGGGGGACGGTGAGCCTTTCCTCAAGTCAAGTAAATCCTTGCTAGAGTAAGACATTATGGGAATCGCGCCCTGTCCAGGAGTGGAACGGGCAGGGTTCCTGGCTACTGGCGACGGCAGGGCGCGGACGGGCGCAGACGGGCTTGCTTTTGGTGTGCGCGTCCGCTGCGCGTCTTGCTTAGCATCCAGTTATGTAGAAGGGGTTGAGGCCACTAGTATGCCAACCTCCCTCTCGACAGGAAGTCACCCTAGTCGCCCTCCATGCAAACGGGAGGAACCCGTGGTGAACCGGGGAGAGGCAACAAAGAGGTGGGTAAGAGTGCAAACAGCAAGTTAAAAATGACGAAGATTTAAAATCAGGTATAAAATGAGTACAATACTAAAACAAAATTCAGAACGGCAATACATCAATGAGAGAAGCGAGCATCAGCCTTGCTCGTGCGCGTCCGCTGCGCATCTTGCCTAGCATCCGGTTATGTAGAGGGGGTTGTGGTAATTAATTATTTATTAATTGGTTAATTGGTTGTTAATTACTATTAATTGATTGGTAATTGTGTTAATTGTGTCATTTTTTTAGGAGTGGGTTGTGGGTTGATAGAGGAGTAGGGTGGGAAGTAATTTAATTTTAATACATTTTTTAATATTTTTAATATAATATTTATTTAATGTTATTTTATAGTGTTTATTGTGTGAATTAATTTATTCTTAATTGTTTTATTTTGCTTGTTAATTTTTATCAATTAATTAATTAATTGTTAATTAATTATGTTAATTGTGTCATGTTTTACAACATTGGTGGTGTCATTTGTAGGGGAATATGGTAGTAGGTAAATTATTTATAATTAATTAATTATTTGTTAATTAATGCTAATTAATTAATTCAATATTAAATATGCTAATTGTGGAATTATTTTGATGTGTGAGTTGCAGGGTTTATAGTTGTAAATGTTGGGAAGAATGTTTTTAACATTAATTAATGATTTGCTGTTAATTGTTATTAATTTATGAATGCAAAATTAGTTATGGAATTTGTGTAAATATTTTTAGGTGTGTGTTTTGGTGTTTCTTGGGGTAGAGGGTGGAAAGTAATGTAGTTTAAATAAATTAATCAATAGTTGATCATTAATATTCATGTATTAATTTATAAATATTTTTGGTAATTGTTTTGTTTTTATTTTGTTTGTGGTTTTTGGTTCAATAGCTGTAATTTTTGGTTTTATCCCCTCGGCTATCCAACACTTTCCCTACTGTTGCATTCATTAGAGTGGGAATAGTAATTTATTCCACCTCCGCTATCCAACACTTTCCCTACTGTTGCACTTGCTGAAGTGGGAATAGTAATTCATTCCCCTCCGCTATCCAACACTTTCCCTACTGTTGCACTCGCTGGAGTGGGAATAGTCATTTTTACCCCTCCGCTATCCAAAACTTTCCCTACTGTTGCACTCACTGTAGTGGGAATAGTAATTTTTACCCCTCCGCTATCCAAAACTTTCCCTACTGTTGCACTCACTGTAGTGGGAATAGTAATTTCTACCCCTCCGCTATCCAACACTTTCCCTACTGTTGTACTCACTGGAGTGGGAATAGCAATTTTTACCCCTCCGCTATCCAACACTTTCCCTACTGTTGCACTTGCTGGAGTGGGAATAGTAATTAATTCCCCTCCGCTATCCAACACTTTCCCTACTGTTGCACTTGCTGGAGTGGGAATAGTAATTTTTACCCCTCCTCTATCCAACACTTTCCCTACTGTTGCACTTGCTGGAGTGGGAATAGTAAATTATTCCCCTCCGCTATCCAACACTTTCCCTACTGTTGCACTTGCTGGAATGGGAATAGTCATTTTTACCCCTCCGCTATCCAACATTTTCCCTACTGTTGCACTCCCTGGAGTGGGAATAGTAATTGTATCCTCTCCGCTATCCAACACTTTCCCTACTGTTGCACTCGCTAGAGTGGGAATAGTAAATTATTTCCCTTTGCTATCTAACACTTTCCCTACTGTTGCCCTTGCTGGAGTGGGAATAGTAATTTTTACCCCTCCGCTATCCAACACTTTCCCTACTGTTGCACTCCCTGGAGTGGGAATAGTAATTTTTATGCTTCCGCTATCCAACACTTTCTCTACTGTTGCACTTGCTGGAGTGGGAATAGTAATTTTTTCCCCTTCACTATTCAACACTTTCCCTACTGTTGCACTCATTGGAGTGGGAATAGTAAATTATTCCCCTCCGCTATCCAACACTTTCCCTACTGTTGCATTTATTGGAGTGGGAATAGTAAATTATTCCCCTCCGCTATCCAACACTTTCCCTACTGTTGCACTCACTGGAGTGGGAATAGTAATTTTTACCCCTACGCTATTCAACACTTTCCCTACTTTTGCACTCGTTGGAGTGGGAATAGTAATTTTTACCCCTCCACTATCCAACATTTTCCCTACTGTTGCACTCCCTGGAGTGGTAATAGTAATTTAGTCCCCTACACTATCCAACACTTTCCCTACTGTTGCACTTATTGGAGTGGGAATAGTAAATTATTCCCCTCAGCTATCCAACACTTTCCCTACTGTTGCACTCGCTGGAGTGGGAATAGTAAATTATTCCCTTCCGCTATCCAACACTTTCCCTACTGTTGCACTCGCTGGAGTGGGTATAGTAATTTATTTACCTCCGCTATCCAACACTTTCCCTACTGTTGCAGTTAATGTAGTGTAAAATGTAGTTTTAAAAATTAATAAATATATCTTAATAATTTAATTCATAATATATTTTTTGTTTTTTTATGGTACAGGTGTATGTATATATATATATATATGTATTTATAATTTTTAATATATTTCTAACATTTTATAATTTATTAAAATAAATATTTATTAATTATTATTAAGTAAATATATATATTTCATTTGATATATGTATGTTTAATTTATTTTTACATTACATTTATTACTTATAATTGTTAGGATTTTCTAATAATTCTAAATTTTTTTTTTAAAGTTATATGTATTATATTATTTATTTTACATTATTTTATATACATTTAAAAAAAACAATATTTTTTACTTCGATATTTTTAACAACTATATTTTTTTCTCCATATTTTAGTACTTACCATTATGTAGATAGGATGTTGATATTTTTACATCGATATTTATGTCCCGATATTTGGGGAACACGATATTTTGTCCATCGATATTTTGCCAGTGATCCGCCTGAAACGGGTGCACAGATTGAATAAGAATGGACTCATATGTATTTAAATCTACCAGTTCCAGAGGAATAGCTCACAACTCTAGTTGTTATGTACAGCTCTAGCTGGCATTTTGTTCTCTTCTAATTTGCTGTAACAATATTTACAAATACGCTGATCACTACCCAACTCAAAACAACCTTCCAACAACAAATAAGCACCAAATTGCTCCCACTCATCATTATTTTCCTTTTCACTTTTTAAATACACATCAACATTCCTAGTTTGACTTCTATAGTGAGTACGTCGACAACAAATACAAATATAGGGCCCGATTACGATGGCGGACGGAAAAGGCCTCCGACCACCATGCATGCGGAAAAAGACCGTCCGCATGTCCCGCGGCAATACCGCCGGTCAGATTACGATGCAACTCATGTAAAATCCCACTGCGGCGGCCGGAATACAGAAAAAAACTTTCGTAACGGTGGCAATAGCCGAAAATGCTACCTCGGTGGACGGGGAAAGCTGGTCAATGGACCAAAACGTCCGCACCTCCCGCGGAATGACCGCCCAGCTAATTACAATGAGTAAGCGGAGCTGGTGTAAGGATCATGGCAGTACCCACCGCAGCGGTGGCGCCCAGGCCAAAAGAATGGCGGAAGTAACAAAATGCACTACAAGTCTCAAAGTGTGCCCGTATCATCATCAGCCCTCAATTACATCAGACACGCAAGAATGACACACCACAAATGCATACCGGAGACGAAAGCCATGGACAGCATGGACGACACACCAGGTGGACATCACTCATGTGGACACACCCACACACCACAGTATATAAACCAACCCGCTCCTGGACCAGCATCCTTAGCAAATTAGGAGCAGAGAGGGGCACCCACAGAGAGAGAGAGAGAGGGGGACACCAGAACAAATAGCACAGAGAGGACACAGCACACCATCACACCCACATAACTCCACACACCACACACCATCCCCTTCCACAACCACACACCGAACACACCTCACTCATCCACATACTCACCCTGCACCCTGCACCTCACATCCATTAGCACCATGCCGAATAGCAAAATGCCTAAATTCACTGACACAGAGTTGAAAGTGCTGGTAGATGAGATCATCAGGGTAGAACAACATTTGTATGGAAACCTGGTCCAACAGACACCCAATGTGCGCAAAAATCAGATGTGGGCTAGGATCTACAACAAAGTCAATGCAGTGGGGAACATCCCACGCACACTGCATGACATCAAAAGGCGGTGGACGACCTCAAGCTCCGGGTCAAGGCACTGGCATAGAGGAACCACCAGTTGGCTCAAAGAACGGGCGGAGGGCCTCCCATTCCACTACTGAGATTCACAGAATGGGAGGAGAAGGTGCTTGCCATACTGCATCCCGAGAGTCTCACTAGAATCGAGGGGGGAGAGGAGGCTGGTAAGTACAAAGTAAATGTTCACATACCACTGTAATGTACTGTTGTGCACAACAAGTGAGCCTCGCTTGCCAGACCCAAGCGAACACATGGAGAATGCACGTTAAAAAAATGATTGTCTCACAAAACCTCCATTTCCTCACTCTGCCTCACGGAACAGGTAGGTAGCCATCTTACTGTGGAGGGAGTCGTTGAGACCTGACAGCAAGACCACCACTCCTACAAGGCTCCCTGCCCACCCTCCCAAACAGCATGGAGCACCCCCCCACCCCAGAGACACATGGCAGACATCACCCACTTCTGCAGCACTACACACGTAGATAGTCAGCTCATGCACTTTGGCCTCCCTCTCAAATAGCATGGTGCCATATGCCCAGCACATCATGCACATGTTTGCCAAGTCTGCAAAACAACATAAGTTGTAGCCAGTGCACACACAGATCAATGCCATTAAGAGGTCACATTCATCACACTGTCATCCAAGAAGTCACATGTAACTGCATAGTCAATCCAAGATTCGCAAAGAACCACAATCAAATGTCGATGTCACATTGTCCATAAGCATAAAGGCACACATCAACTCCACACATACATGGAGACTCAGCCACACATCACTATTCAGAGGAGGCCACCACAAAACAGCACAACTGAAATATTGCACCTGAGGCATACTGGCAATTCCATAAGTCATGTGAATTTTTAACCGAAGTAGAAAACAATATCATCCAGAGCGCACAATGCCTGGCAGTGCAGTGGCGGAGCACGTCCACCGCGAGAGTCAGTCAAAAACCCAACAACACCAATCATGAAGTGGCGGCTCAGTAGACAGCTAGTCAGATAAATGTCAGAAAGGTCCAAGCATAAACTGCAGTGGATGTGCATCTAGTTGATACCCGAGGAAATGTCCATTGAAAAACAAGATCCACACAAATCAATCAATCAATCAATCAATCACAGAATTTGTAGAGCGCACTACTTACCCGCGAGGGTCTCACGGCGCTGGGGAGAGGGAAGGGGGGGGTGCTGCTACTGGTCGAACAGCCAGGTCTTGAGTAGCCTCCTGAAGGTCAGCAGGTCTTGGGTCTGCAGTAGGCTTAGTGGAAGGGTGTTCCAGGTCTTGGCGGCAAGGTGTGAGAAGGATCTGCCGCCGGTGGTTGTTCTTCGAATGCGAGGGACGCTGGCGAGGGAGAGGTCGGCGGAGCGGAGCTGGCGGTTGGGGACGTAGAAGAAGAGTCGTCTGTTGAGGTAGGCTGGGCCAGTATTGTGGAGTGCCTTGTGTGCGTGGATGAGGAGTTTGAAGGTGATCCTCCTGTCGACGGGGAGCCAGTGCAGGTTCCTCAAGTGGGGGGTGATGTGGCTGTGGCGTGGTACGTCGAGGATCAGGCGTGCGGAGGCGTTTTGTATGCGTTGCAGTCGCTTGATGAGCTTGGCCGGGGCTCCCGCGTAGAGGGCGTTCCCATAGTCAAGTCTGCTACTGACGAGGGCCTGGGTGACTGTTCTTCTTGTGTCTGTCGGGATCCACCTGTAGATCTTGCGAAGCATGCGGAGGGTGTTGAAGCAGGAGGAGGAGACTGCGTTGACTTGCTTGGCCATGGAGAGCGTTGAGTCGAGGATGACTCCCAGGTTGCGTGCGTGGTCGGTGGGTGTTGGGGGTGCTCCCAGCGTCGTTGGCCACCAGGAGTCGTCCTAGGCTGAGGGGTTGGAGCCGAGGATGAGGACCTCCGTTTTGTCCGTGTTCAGCTTTAGTCGGCTGATCTTCATCCAATCGGCGACGGCCTTCATTCCTTCATGGAGATTGGCTTTGGCGGCGAGGGGTCCTTGGTGAGGGAGAGGATCAGTTGAGTGTCGTCGGTGTAGGAGATAATGTTGAGGTCGTGCTGTCTGGCGATGCGTGCGAGCGGGGCCATGTAGATGTTGAACAGTGTTGGGCTGAGGGACGATCCCTGGGGTACGCCACAGATGATCTCGGAGGCTTCGGATCGGAAAGGTGGGAGGCTGACTCTCTGGGTTCTGCCGTCGAGGAAGGAGGTGGTCCATTCCAGGGCCTTGTCTCGGATCCCTGCGTCGTGGAGGCGTGCGCGTAGAGTGCGGTGGCAGACAGTGTCGAAGGCGGCGGAGAGGTCCAGCAGGATGAGGGCTGCGGTCTCACCATTGTCCAGCAGGATCCTGATGTCGTCGGTGGCGGCGATGAGGGCAGTCTCAGTGCTGTGGTTGCTGCGGAACCCTGATTGGGATGGGTCCAGGATGCTGGTTTCTTCGAGGTATCGGGTTAGCTGTTTGTTGAAGATCTTCACGATGACCTTGGCTGGGAACGGAAGCAGAGAGATGGGCCGGAAGTTCTTGAGGTCTCTCGGGTCCGCCTTGGGTTTTTTGAGTAGGGCGTTGATCTCTGCGTGTTTCCAGCTCTCTGGGAAGGTCGCGGTCTCGAAGGAGAGATTGATGATGTTGCACAGGTGGGGTGCGATGGAGCTGCTGGCTTTGTTGAAGATGTGGTGCGGGAAAGGGTCTGACGGGGAGCCGGAGTGTATTGTGCTCATGGTCTTGATGGTGTCCTCGATGTTCACGCTGGCCCAGGCTGGCAGGGGGTCGTGGTCGATGGTGTGTGGCGGGTCTGGTGCATCGATCTTAGTTGGGGCTGTCTGGGTGTTGAAGCTGTCGTGGATGTCGGCGATCTTGCGGTGAAAGAAGGTGGCGAGGGAATCGCACAGGGGTTGCGATGGCGGGATGTCGTTGGTGTTGGAGCTGGGATTGGAGAGTTCCTTCACGATGTTGAAAAGCTCCTTGCTGTTGTGTGCGTTGTTGTCGAGGCGGTCTTTGAATGAGATTCTCTTGGCGGACCTGATGAGGTGGTGGTGGTTACGGATGGCGTCTTTGTGGGCTGTGTGGCTGTCCGGTGTCTTATCACTGTGCCATTTCTTCTCTAGTTTCCGGCAGGTACGCTTGGAAGCTAGGAGTTCCGAGGTGAACCAGCTGGCTCTTTTGGTGGTGTCGCTGTAGGTGAGCTTTTCAGCGGGGCGAGGGTGTTGGCACAGTCGTCCATCCATCGTCTGAGGTTGCAGGCAGCGTCGTCGGTGTTGGATGGGTCGGGGGGAGGGCTGAGAGCGAGCGTTGCCCGGAGTTGGTCTTCAGTGACTTTGCTCCAGCAGCGGCGTGGGATCTGTTGGGTGCGGTGGTGTGTGGTGGGTTTCTGGAAGGTGAAATGGATGCAGCGGTGGTCGGTCCAGAGGAGTTCCGTGGTGTGGCTGAAGGAGACGTGGGAGCTTGAGGAGAAGATGGGGTCAAGCGTGTGGCCGGCAGAGTGGGTCGGTGTTGTGACGAGCTGGCTCAGGCCGAGGTTGGCGAGGCTGTCGATCAGGGTGGTGGAGTTGCTGTCGTTGTTGTTCTCCAGGTGAAAGTTCAGGTCTCCGAGGAGGATGTAGTCGGTAGAGGTCAGGGCGTGCGTGCTGATGAAGTCGGCAATGGAGTCGCTGAACTGGGGTCGGGGCCCAGGGGGTCTGTAGACAAGGGTGCCTCTAAGGGTGGTGTTGGGGTCCGCGTGGATCTGGAAGTGCATGTGTTCGGCGGTGCTGAGAGTGTCGTCGGTGCTGGTCGAGACCCTGATGGTGTTCTTGTGGACGATGGCGATTCCTCCTCCTACTGCGTTGATGTGGTCTCTGCGGGTGATCTTATAGCCGTCTGGGATGGCTATGGCGATGTCGGGGGCGGAGGAGTCGTTCATCCAGGTCTCAGTCAGGAAGGCGACGTCTGGTGATGATGTGTCGAGCAGGTCCCAGAGCTCGACGGCGTGTTTGCGTGCGGAGCGGGTGTTCAGTAGGATGCACCGGAGGTGGTTGAGGTCCTTCTTGGCGGGCGCCTCGGTGGCTCTGAGGCTGGTGTAGCTGCAGTTCCGGCAGGTGAAGGGACCATGGGTGCGTTTCGGGGCGGCCTTGAAGCAGTTGTGCGTCCGTCCGGGGTTGAGAGCGTGGAGTGTGGTGGCATCGTATCGGCGTCGGTCCTCGGGGCTGGAGCGGGGGGAGCGCGGCCCAGGGGTTCTGGCGCTGGGCGCGGTCCAGTCGCGGACGGGCGCAGATATGTGGGGAGGTGGGAGGGAGGAGCAGCTGGGAGGCAGGGGCAGCGAATGGGCAGTCAGGGGGCGGGGCCGCAGGGATGCAGCAGCGGGAATGGAGAGAGGCAGCGAGGGGCACAGAAGGCAAAGTGGACGGCAAAAACAGAACAAATACGGGCACAGTACAGTGGGGCAGCGGGGGCACAGAAGGCAAAATGGACGGCAAAACAAAACAAATACGGGCACAGTACAGTGGGGCAGCGGGGGCACAGAAGGCAAAGTGGACGGCAAAACAGAACAAATACGGGCACAGTACAGTGGGGCAGCGGGGGCACAGAAGGCAAAATGGATGGCAAAACAGAACAGATACGGGCACAGTACAGTGGGGCAGCGGGGGCACAGAAGGCAAAGTGGACGGCAAAACCGAACAAATACGGGCACAGTACAGTGGGGGCACAGAAGGCAAAGTGGACGGCAAAACAGAACAAATACG
Source organism: Calotriton arnoldi (assembly GCA_963921515.1). NCBI lineage: Eukaryota > Metazoa > Chordata > Amphibia > Caudata > Salamandridae > Calotriton > Calotriton arnoldi. Next base: position 44,000 of record CAWUFW010012996.1, on the reverse strand, counting down.
GGCACAGTACAGTGGGGCAGCGGGGGCACAGAAGGCAAAGTGGACGGCAAAACAGAGGAAAAATACGGGCACCGAGGCCACAAGCGGAGGGGCGAGCTTACCAGAAGCAGCAGCGGGTGGACAGCACAGGCGGAGCTGTGTGGTGGGGGAGCGACCTACCTGGCAAGGTCAAGGGTCGCTCTCCTCACCGCGCAGCGGCCGCCATATATGGGGAGGTGGGAGGGTGGAGCAGCTGGGAGGCAGGGGCAGCGAATGGGCAGTCAGGGGGGCGGGGCCACAGGGGACGCAGCGGCGGGAATGGAGAGAGGCAGCGAGGGGCACAGAAGGCAAAGTGGACGGCAAAAACAGAACAAATACGGGCACAGTACAGTGGGGCAGCGGGGGCACAGAAGGCAAAATGGACGGCAAAACAGAACAAATACGGGCACAGTACAGTGGGGCAGCGGGGGCACAGAAGGCAAAGTGGACGGCAAAACAGAACAAATACGGGCACAGTACAGTGGGGCAGCGGGGGCACAGAAGGCAAAATGGACGGCAAAACAGAACAAATACGGGCACAGTACAGTGGGGCAGCGGGGGCACAGAAGGCAAAATGGACGGCAAAACAGAACAAATACGGGCACAGTACAGTGGGGCAGCGGGGGCACAGAAGGCAAAGTGGACGGCAAAACAGAACAAATACGGGCACAGTACAGTGGGGCAGCGGGGGCACAGATGGCAAAATGGACGGCAAAACAGAACAGATACGGGCACAGTACAGTGGGGCAGCGGGGGCACAGAAGGCAAAGTGGATGGCAAAACCGAACAAATACGGGCACAGTACAGTGGGGGCAAAGAAGGCAAAGTGGACGGCAAAACAGAACAAATACGGGCACAGTACAGTGGGGCAGCGGGGGCACAGAAGGCAAAGTGGACGGCAAAACAGAGGAAAAATACGGGCACCGAGGCCACAAGCGGAGGGGCGAGCTTACCAGAAGCAGCAGCGGGTGGACAGCACAGGCGGAGCTGTGTGGTGGGGAGCGACCTACCTGGCAAGGTCAAGGGTCGCTCTCCTCACGCGCAGCGGCCGCCATATATGGGGAGGTGGGAGGGTGGAGCAGCTGGGAGGCAGGGGCAGCGAATGGGCAGTCAGGGGGCGGGGCCACAGGGACGCAGCGGCGGGAATGGAGAGAGGCAGCGAGGGGCACAGAAGGCAAAGTGGACGGCAAAAACAGAACAAATACGGGCACAGTACAGTGGGGCAGCGGGGGCACAAAGGCAAAATGGACGGCAAAACAGAACAAATACGGGCACAGTACAGTGGGGCAGCGGGGGCACAGAAGGCAAAGTGGACGGCAAAACAGAACAAATACGGGCACAGTACAGTGGGGCAGCGTTGGCACAGAAGGCAAAATGGACGGCAAAACAGAACAAATACGGGCACAGTACAGTGGGGCAGCGGGGGCACAGAAGGCAAAATGGACGGCAAAACAGAACAAATACGGGCACAGTACAGTGGGGCAGCGGGGGCACAGAAGGCAAAGTGGACGGCAAAACAGAACAAATACGGGCACAGTACAGTGGGGCAGCGGGGGCACAGAAGGCAAAATGGACGGCAAAACAGAACAGATACGGGCACAGTACAGTGGGGCAGCGGGGGCACAGAAGGCAAAGTGGATGGCAAAACCGAACAAATACGGGCACAGTACAGTGGGGGCAAAGAAGGCAAAGTGGACGGCAAAACAGAACAAATACGGGCACAGTACAGTGGGGCAGCGGGGGCACAGAAGGCAAAGTGGACGGCAAAACAGAGGAAAAATACGGGCACCGAAGCCACAAGCGGAGGGGCGAGCTTCCCAGAAGCAGCAGCGGGTGGACAGCACAGGCGGAGCTGTGTGGTGGGGGAGCGACCTACCTGGCAAATGAAATTGTTGCCCACGCAATGTCACATCGCTAACTGACAAATCATGTACCTCAACATCATGTTTGACTGATGCAAAACTGTGGACAATGCAAAGTAATGTCACTGTCAAAAATCTGGTCATCTCAATAGAAATGTGCAATACATTAACATATAAGTTGTGCTGTCTACTGAACATGCTGACATAATGACCTCTGTTCAACAGGTGATCCGATCACAACACCTGTTGGAAGGTGACCAACGAGCCCAGCCAGTCTCCCCCATATGAAGGTGAACTCACGGATGCCGATTTGCTCCCCTCTTCGGACGAGGAGGACCGACCTGGCCCCTCAGACGTGGCCAGGCAACCCCAGTCTCCAGGCCTCACTGTCCCCACCACCACCTCGACTCCCACAACAGCAGCAGCAACGCTGATCCCTGCGACTACGACCTGTGTGCCAGCCAGCACAAACACCAGTACCACTGCCTCCAACACTGTCCCCGTGGCAGTTGCACCCAATCCCACCAGCCACACCCAGGATGCTGGGGACAGTGTGCGGGGGCAGCAACAGGCTCCGCCACAGGTCCGTGTACGCAGGGCAGGTGGGAGGGCCCCCCTGGGACAGTCCCGGGATGACACCGAGACTGAGGGCCTGGCCACGGTCAACACTGTCCTGGGTGCATGCCAACAGACCCAGGGACAGATGGGCCAGGTCGTCGAAGAACTGCGCGAACTCCGCCTGCTGCAACGGGCCATGGACACCCGCGTGGGTGTCATTGCTGATTCCATGGGCCAGCTTGTGGGTGTTCTGAGGGACATCCATGCTGCTCAACTAGCCAACCGCCCACCCCGTGGCCAGCCGGACGATACTGAGAACACCACCACAGCAGCCACAGGGAGGGGTGAGGCAGCAGGCACAGTCTCCTCAGACACCTCCGAGCATGCAGCAGGTTCCCCCCAGGCCAAACGGTTGAGGGGACGTCCGAGGAAGACAGACGGAGGATCACGTGGCAAAGCACCTCTCAAAACCCATTCTATGCGCCAACTATGATGTCAGCAGTGTTGCCTCCAGCATTGACTTTGTTGCAGATCAGAGTCCACATTTCCACATTGTTGGCAGTGTACTGTTGGACTGTGTCATACCAGCATTGTGTGTCCTACCCTGATGACTCTTGTGCCAGCACTTTCAACTTCACCCCTTACCTGTCACTCATGTACAAATAAACACCATTCACAACACTGAGCGTTTGTGTCAGTACCATTTTTCACAGACTAAATAGCATGTTAACTCACATTGCAATGTCTCTCCATATTTGAATGCCACAATCCATTGTGTGAGCGGAGGTACCTAGAAAGACACAAGAACATGACATGTGGTTGACATATGATGGCATGACAGCCAAAGCATAGCACCAGGCAACACTGTACACGTGCAATCCAGATTACACTGCTCAACGACATCAACATGGACAGAAGGGGGATGGGAGCACAGCATTACATCTCCCAGCACAGTACACACCTTAGCAACCTGGGAAATGCACCTCAGCTTAAATGCCAACTAGATTCCTGTGCGTGGTGATACACCAAGGTATTAGCGGGTTAGTGTTGTCAGTCTCAAGTCACATGTGTACATGGATATCATCCTTCATCAGTAGGGAACAGATCCAGCAAATAGGTGTAAGGTGAGTAAGCAGCCGCCATTGTCTCAGCTCCCTGTACTGCTCCCTGTCAAACTGAAGTCAAACCCTTCTGCTTCATCACAAGTATGCACATTTTACGTAAGTGCACATTCATGGATCCTAAGGGATGTTCTGTGCTGGTAGGTGAATCAGTGTCCTCCCACCCCCCTACAACCATCCACATGCGAATGACTGCAGTGTCAATGACTCACACAGCGCATCACAATGCAGCACTCAGCCGTGTCCCAAGAACAGGCACAAACCAAACAAATCATGTCAAACCTAGATTGAGGAAATTATTGCGTTCAGCAAGACAAGTACAGTCACACGTGTATTGTAAACTATCTAAGTTGATTGTTGGCAAAATACATCAATGTACACCAGTCCCAGCCACCAGGCTCACACACCCCTCATATGTACCAGAAGGAACTGATCGAGTCATGTACATCACAAACAGAGGTATTTCCCGTGCAGGGCTCACGAACACAGAAAGAGTTTCTCAACGTGTCCATTGCCGTAGGGATGAACTCATCACTCACCCATATGTGAATGTCAACAGTAATTTGTGGGCTCACATTCCAACAATGTAAGCAGACTTCAAAGTATCAACAGGGCTGAAAGCCCATCTGTATTAACAAGCAGGCGGACTCACATCCGCCCCTCTGACCTTCGAATACCAGGTGGCTGTTACCTCCTGTGAGATACTGTAACAGCTGAATACGAGTCTCCCACTAGGTTCAGTGCAACTGATACACCAAGCTTCATACACTCAAAGGAATTCCTCAGCACACGTCTGTTATGTCACAATATACATAAACATGCTTGATGTGAGCATAAGTAAAATACAAGTAGGTAAGTTCTTATTTCTTTTTCCTTTTTATTTTCCGATGTTCAGACAGTCGACACGTGTTTACAGTCGCTTACATGGGAATTAATCCCGCGACTTTATCAAGGCTATTGTCTTCCTGTGTATAACCTTTATTAGTGGTGTTAATTCCAACCCACACTGGGATTCAATATCTCGCGACGTCTCACTTCTCAATGTTAAATCCAAGGGATCCCTGTATGTCCCAGAAGTCCAGAATCTTATTTCTTAGTAGTTTGATCCCACACACGGACGTCGCTCCTCGTGTTGCCGAGTACGGTGCTCGGCAACACGAGGAGCGACGTCCGTGTGTGGGATCAAACTACTAAGAAATAAGATTCTGGACTTCTGGGACATACAGGGATCCCTTGGATTTAACATTGAGAAGTGAGACGTCGCGAGATATTGAATCCCAGTGTGGGTTGGAATTAACACCACTAATAAAGGTTATACACAGGAAGACAATAGCCTTGATAAAGTCAGCGGGATTAATTCCCATGTAAGCGACTGAAACACGTGTCGGCTGTCTGAACATCGAAAATAAAAAGGAAAAAAGAAATAAGAACTTACCTACTTGTATTTTACTTATGCTCACATCAAGCATGTTTATGTATATTGTGACATAACAGACGTGTGCTGAGGAATTCCTTTGTATATCTGTCAATTGGCCAAGGCCATTTTGTGTTTTGAGGAGGTCAGTGGTTCTCTTCACCTTGCAGCACCGTGATCAATACAGCAAGTAAATATCAAATATTTGTGTTATCTCTCCCGAGTGGCGCCTTCATTTACCCAACTAAATACCACTGCTCATTAGGTGCTCAAAGCTTCATACACTCCACACACAGAAGTCCTTGCTCATATCACAATTTCCCTTGTGGGGAATGGCCTTGTCACTTCCGTTCAAACCATTTCAGGAGTACAACAGGTGCTCACTCAAACAACTTTTTGTCAGACATGTGGCATTTCAGCAACATTCCTCCCACTGTTCTTAAGAGTGCAGGTTCAACGACAGCTACAACGCAATGGCTGCACATCCTGTGGACATGCACATCCCCGGTCATGTGCAACTGTACCGTGAACGAATGCTGAATATATTGGGAGCGTTGCCATTGGCTGTGCTGCGCATCAGTTATAGGCTAAGCTTCCGCTATGCCTATTGCACCTGTGTGCAACCTGTGTTCCACTGTCGCAGCTGCCCCTTTCAATGGGCCATGGATGTCTGCCTATCCAACACATCGATTGCTGAACTGGATCATGACATGTGGTTGAGTCCTTTGTTGGTCCACGACCGGGACTGTGCCCGGGATACCCGTCTATGGGATGCCTTACAACTTGGCATAAGTGCTGGCAGCTGGTCATGTGCGATTGCACAACTTCTCGTGTGCAATGACTACATTGAACCGCTCCCCTATTGGCCTGAAATGCTCCTTGCGGACACGGGGTGTGAGGAGCACATCTGTTCATTCACTTTACTGGATTGGGCGGCCGTCCTGTTTGCTGAAGCTGATCACGATCTACTCCTGGAACTGATTGCCTATGAAGCTCCAATAGCTTTATTGGATGAGTAACTACTTACCTGAATCCACAACTGATTGGGACTAATTACAGATGTATCAACATACAGTAGCATCTTTCGGAACTGATTACAGATTTAGCACTGACAATGGACATGTCTGCATTCGCTTGGACTCTGATTACCTCTGTGGCCTGCATCGCTTGTTAGCACACATCTGTGCAAGGTGAGGCTGTCTCCTGCCCGTAGTGGACATTGTCGCCTAGTACCAGTCTTGCTGCCATCATGCAGCTGTTGAGCTAGTTCTTACATGCCTTTGTTGTACTGCAAGTATTTTTCACCTGATTACTGTCAGCAGAACATTCAGTCAGTGCTTTCCTGGAGTACAGTACATGTCAAATCATATGGGCTGAGGAGTGGGCTCCTCTGACAAAGGGCATTGAGCTAATGTGATCCATCACATGACTTGTCCAGCAAGGGAAGGGGGATCAGATCGGAGTACTCCCTTCTGAGTGCTCATTAATGTGACATCTCCCTCCATGACATCTGAACACGTTCCTATGCTGCCTGTTTCGGTCTGATGCATTGTTCTGCATGTTGTGGCACGTATCTTGCACGTTAGGACACTTTAATAGTAATAAACATTTCGCACATTAACTTGTATTGTACTGTGATCAGTGTTGAGCAGTATGAGAGTGAGGACGAGAGTGTGTGTCCTGTTACCTGGATTACAGAGGGATCAGGCAGTGTTGGGTCATGTGGTGTCTTGGCGCTTGTTACACTGTCGGTGAGTGACAGAGCTACTGTGGCAGGACACACACTGTTGCCAGTGCTAATGCTTACCCAGTTGTTTGTTTGACTCTTCCACTGCCTGAACAAATCCCATATTCATGTTCTTTTTCAAGTGTATGTGTCCAGATTCACAGCTACAATCCACCAAGTTTGGGAGATAACAGCAATGCGCACAGACACAGTCATAGTTGCATGAGGATAACTTACACTCATTGGAAGTACTTGGCTATGAGCTGGTCAAGCAGGTCAAGACCTTCTTCCTCACCACTGGCATCGTCACTGGGCATGTGTGGATTTGCAGCCGGGGGCTGTTGCTGGTCATCATCGTCCTGAATCAGGGGTATCCTCTTGCACAAGGCCAGGTTGTGCAGCATGCAGCATGCAACTACTATCTGGCACACCTTCTTGGGTGAGTAGAGAAGTGCCCCTCCAGTCTTGGCCAGACACCTAAATCTAGATTTCAGAAGTGCATAAGTGCGCTCCACCACACGACGTGTTCTCCCATAGGCCTCATTGTAGTGGTCCTCCCCTGGCGTAGTTGGATTCTGCAGTGGGCTCAGCACCCAGGGACGATTGGGATAGCCAGAGTCACCTATCCTGGATAAACACATTTATCAAAATGTAACTGTGACATGTGAGTGGAGCAGCATGTCACACATACGTCACACTCATTGACACAGCCCACTCACCAACAAGCCAGGCTCAATCTGGGTGTAGATTAGCCATCAATTGTGGTATGCTGCTGTGGCACAGAAAGACTGTATCATGTACCGACACAGGATACTTGGCACACATGTGTGAAATGGTCTGGTCTGCTTGGCATACCACTTGCACATTTCTGGAGTGTTAATTTTTCGGTTAGTATAAATGCTTTCACGTGCCTGTGGTGGAACTAGGCCAATGTGGGTTCCGTTAATGTTGCACACTACATGTGGAATGCGTCCAAGTTCATAGGAATCCCCCTTCACACCTGCCAAATCATTGCGCCTTGGGAACTGTATGTTGTGAATCTTGTATGTCATTAATGCAGACAGGACATCAATCAACACCATGCTATACATAGGCTGTGACATCCCTCCAGCGCTGGACACGGTGTACTGAAAAGACCCAGTTGCCAAAAAATGCAGTGCAGCTATCACTTTGACTTTTGCTGACAATGCCGGAGGATATGTTCACCTGGATTTCAAGTGGGGCTCCAACTGAGCACATAGCTCTCGCATTGTGAGGCGATCCTGACGGAATTCCATGCTGATTGTAATGTCCTCCATGGTTTCCAGGACTGGGACAAGGTGATAGATAGGTGTGCTCCTCCAATGTACTCTGGCTGGGGACACATGCAGAAGTCGTTAAAAATTGATGTGATGTGTGTGACAGTTTCACCAGAGACTCACATGGCCACAACATTGACATGACTCTTGTGCACGTGATAAGACACAAGTGACATGCATTAAGAGCTTGGTTCACTCCACCCACTCCTCATACTGAGCACTAGTACATCAACAATATGACATTGTGTATGACATGTCGTACCCTGCTACATCAGGGTGTGATCAGCCCTGTGTGTTTGGCACAGCACATGTGGTTACCAGCATCAATGTTTACTTGCATGTATCTTCGGCCATTGCACGTCCTCAATCTCAAGTCTGACAATATACAGCAACACAACGGGATGAGGGCCGTCTGTGTCACCTGGACGATATCACATGAGTATGCAGCACAGTAGACATTTTCAAATGTGCATTATGTGGTCAGTCCATGAATGTGTGATGAATCTGTGTGACACACATTGCCACGTTCAAAGTGTATTTGAACAGATACACGTGTTTAGTGTATATATGCACACATACCTTGACAGCACAACTTATGTTTGATCCAGCAATGTATGTTGAGACACATGCGCATTGCCGTGACGTGTGTACACACATGGAGGCAATTGCAGGTGAGCACACCGCATGGCACAGCAGTACGTGTGTAGAAAGTGTGGAGCTGAAGAGTAGGTCTGATTTAATGACAATGGCCAGCTAGGGATGTCAGCTGACATCACTGGCATTTCATGAGACAGAACATGGACAAGTGTCCGACCGTCAAGTAGCAAGTGTTACTCTAGACGTGTTAATATCTTTTATGTCTCAGTACACAACATGAGTACAGTGATAGCGGCCTTTATCCTTTTGGACTCATTTACTCTTTTCATGCCATGCTGGCCACCACACATTACGAGTGATGTCTTCCCACTCTCCTTTTCATGGACATTCCATGTGTCAGGACGTAAGGCATAGGTCACATGCCATGGAACCTTTACAGTTTGCACATTTGACCTTATGCAAATGTTGTGTGGTGAATGATGCAGTTAGCAAAGCGTGCATGCTAAAGCTAAATTGTGTTTACAGGCGCTAGAGCTGGCATCCACAGAGGTAACAAGCATTGGCCCCAATCGAATGGTGCCGGATAGCGGTGGCCACTGCGTGACCTCCGCGGGGCGTGTCCGCCAATGAGGTATAGCCATCAGCCAATGGGAACCGGCAGCAGTAGTGATTTTGGAATGTCGCAGTAGGCGTGCTAGGCCCCTGTGGGGCCATACATTGGCCCCATATGAAGGATGCTAAGCTGGCTGGCCAATGGTAACAGCAGACCAACATTTGAATGAGCCTAGTGCACTATATATATGCCTGTGATATGTACACACCTGTCACTTGCCTAGAGACAGTGCTGCCTGCCATTCCTCAGCACGAACAGCGGATGTACGTCATCTCTGGAACCAGTCATGTATCGTAGAGAGAACCCGAGCGGCCGTCCCTTCACCACAGAGGATCTGGGGGTCCTGGTAGGAGAGTTCCTTGGACAGTAAACATGTGGCTGTACAGTGCTGTGTGCCTCGGACTGCTTGCCAATAGGGCAGCATTCTGATTTTGTTGTCTGCATTTCTTATTCATTACGCACTACTTGATGCGCTTGAGTGTGTGGGGAGGATGGCACACTGTTCAATGTTGCTGCTCAACATGTCTGAAACATCACACGTGTTACTTACAGAAAGGATGATGAATACGTGTTGGAGTCTGTGTAGCCAAACGAGTTTAAATGTATACTGATGTGTAGCTCTATTAGCTGTAGGCATGTGGATGTGCCTACAGACATTAGGATGTGATGTTGATATGGCACCACATGACGAGCAATTTTGCTGTATGATGGCTACTTGGAGCATGACTGCCAGTTTGCATGTTAACATCCATAGGCTGTGCATGGAAAAACTTGTAGACTAATGCAGCCTGTGCATGGACAGTCACATGTGTGCATTGGGTACATGCTTTTATTTTTATCTTACCTATCATGTTGTTGTCAGGCCACTTCACTGAACAGTGTCTCTGTCTCCTGCTGAATCTACCGAGATCAGAGAAGGTGATGGGCACGTAACAGTTGGTGTACCTACTGGCATCACTGCTCCCCTGGAGTACAGCGACACTGATGGTACCAGCGCATCGTAGGGGGACCGGAGTGCCCTGGATGAGTCAGCTGCTGAAACGCCTACCTCCACTTCCTCAGACTCAGGTGGTGATTCCTCGGTGTGGTCGGGCAGAGGAGAATCGACCTGTGCTTCTTCGTCCAACACACCCCGTCCTTTGTCCACAGTCCCTGATGCTCCCCCAAATGTCATCCATGCACGATGCCCTAAGAAGTGTAGGGTATCTTTTCCCCCAGGCACAGCTGCCCCAGCCCCTGTGTCCCCTGCTGCCCTCAGTGTGGAGGCCATTGACATCTTGCGTCAGGTGTCTGTGGGTCAGACTTTGCTATTGAATGCCCTACAGGATCATGGCAACAAGTTGTCACAGGTAATGACGTTCATGGAGGGCATCCAGTCTGACGTAGGGGGCCTGCTCTGGAGTGTCCAGTTTCTGGCCTCCACACTGACGGCTGCAATAGTGCAGTCACAGGCTCTAAGTCTGGCTCCTGTCCCTTCCTCAACCACCCTGCCAGTGTCCCCATATGATCAGAGGAGCCACACACCTGTACACTCAGGCACCAGGTCATCCCCACGCAGCATACGACAACAGGAGTCCAAGCGACAGAGACACGAGACATCATCCACGAGGAGCACAAGGAGCACAGATGCCAGCACCACCATAATAACCTCACATGAGAGTGCGGAGCCGAAACACAAAAGACATGCCTCAACATTGCAGACGTCAAAGTCCCAGCACTCCAAGACCCCTCCAGGATCCACTACTGATCCAAGCTCAGCACAAGAATTTGCCCTGGCTGCCGTGGGGCTGTTGCGTTCCACAACTGCCCCCCCCCCCGAGTTAAGAGGGATGTTGTGCCCAGAACTTCCACTCCCACCAAAACCCCCCCTGGTAAGCATGGACAGTGAAGCAGTGAGGTTGTGATTGTTCCACAACAGGGGAGGCAGGGTAGGAGCCCCCCCTGCATAGAACTAGGTCTGAGGGTTTTGCAAGAAAGGATCCACGGCCACCTGCTCCACTTTCTGGGGGGAAGGGAGCAGCTGTGGGCACCTCACCTATTCCTTGTCCAAAGACACTTGTGGGCTATCGTATCCCCAAACAAGTGAAGCCCAGCCCTCCACATGCAACATCAGCCACTGAACATCACCAGTGCATGTCACCACCTCCCCGTGCAACGGCTCCACCGGGTCCTGCCAGCCCTCAGGCTCCCACATCCAGGGATCCCTCTGCCTGTGCCAGCTCTCCCCCTCCCAGGTCCAGTCCTCAGAATACCCCAGACAGTCATCCCCCACACAGTTCCAGTTCTCCACATATTTGATGGCTGGTCCCTCTTCCCAGCCCATTCCTTCCTGAGCGGTGCCTGAGCTGACCATTTGCTAGCCCTGTACTGGTGATGTTTACATGGCTGTGGACTGTGTTACATTGATCTGTGTGTATTTCCAAAGCACACATGTGCGGACTTGAGTTTTGACTGGCAGTTGCCCTTCCTGTTTTGCACTTTAGATGCTGAGACCGAGTTTGTGTTTGAATGAAGTTATTCATGTTCTTGACATTGTTGCTGGCCTTACAAATGTTGCTGTACAATGTATGTGCATGTGTTCATGGGTTCAATGCTCTGAAGTCACACTTTGCCATTCTCATGTACTGTACTAGATCTTACAGGGGTTACCAGGGGTTCCGCAGAATGCTGTCATGTTTTGACTCAGAGTATTGATGGGGCGGGCTACTTGTCAGTGATGGTCCACTCTGGTCCTGTTCATTGTGTTGGCTGGGCTCTCCTTCTTCACACATGTCAGATGGGTTGGATCTCCATCATGTGAATGTCTTCCAATTTACATGATGACTTGAGGGGTGGGCAGGGTACTACTAATCTGTATGGTCTATCTTGATGTGTACACACCAGTGTGGGTATGTTGTCATCTTGGATGGGTATGGCTTCATAGTCAGATGGATGGAGGTACATGTTCTTATTAAGTCATCGTACAGTGTGAGTGTGCTGTAATTCTCTGAGATGTTGATGTGTGTGTGCCCTTGGGCATTGCCCTTTCACTCATGTATGATCCATGTGATGTGTGCCTGTTTGTTTCCATGGTCAGACACCTTGTGGGGTGTTGGTGGACATGTTGGGGTTGTTGCAGGAGTTGTGTGCTGTGTGTCATTGTGACCTTGCAGGCCTAGGGTGCACCTGCATGTTCGACTCATCATTGGTGAGTATGCAGAGTGTGTCAGTGCAATGTCTGGGTTGTGTGTCTTGGGATATGGCCTTGGTCTTGCTTACCTTTGTTCGCACTGTGCTGCCTGTCTGTGGGTTGCAAACATGATATGTGATTTCTCACAGGCATACCTGTCACTTGACACTTTCTGTGCCCAAATTGAGGTTGTTCGGATTCATAGCTGTGACAATAATTGCATTTGGCCATGCACATTGAGTCAGACTTAAACATGGATTTTTGCTCAGGACACACCTCAACTGTACAGATCTGGTGTATACACCACTTCATTCGTGACCTGTGCCAGTGGCTGCCATGCACATGTTTGACCCTCCATTCCCCTCCATGTTCTGGCACTGTACTGTGTGCTGATGATCTGTTCCCATTGGCATGCTGGCCAGCGGCACTGTTTGAGTGGGTGATGTGTGATATTTGTACCTACTTGCTTTCAGTAATGGTTGCTGTGGTACAGTACAGATGCATTGGCAGCACAGTCCTCTTGTCTTGTTCCTGCATGGATGTTTGCCAGGGTTGTGTGGCAGTGGATGTTTGCAAAATGTGTAGCTGTTTCCCTTGCGCCTGCTAGCCATCCTGGGCAGGCATCTTGGTCACTTTGCAGTCTGCAGTGTATGCACTCCCATTACCAATGCTAATCTGTCACCTTGATCAGTATTGGAGCTGTGTGAGTGGTTCTGGTGGGTGGGTGTGAGGGGAGCTGAGTGGCAGGAGGCGTCAGCACAGGGCAACCTTCTGGCCTTCTGATGTGAATAGGGCAGGCATTTTTCCCCAGACGTGGTTGTGCAGGCCCTGCCTGCACGCTTGCAATGAGTTGTTGTTGTACCATGGTTGCATGCGTGTATGGGTGTTGGACGTACCTCTGCTGTTGTGCGCGGCGGCGTCTGATCTGCTGGTAATGCATCAGGTACAGCAGCGGTAAGGCCTGTAGGGATGAATCCATTGCGGCTCTGGTGGTGTACGTATATAGGGCTTGGATATTCCCTCGCTGTTAATGTGCTTCTGCTATCCGCGATGAGGTGGGGTTTCCGCAGCGGTGGGATTGTCTGTTTGGCACATCCTAATGTGGTTGGCGGTGGAGACATGATTCCGCACGCTGTTCTTGCTCTATTGGCTCCGTCCGCCACCCTTACGTGAAGTCGACACGTGTGGATGCAGAAACACCGTGGAGGTACGTAAATGGCCTATGTTGGCCCATTGTAATGTGGTGGTCGCAATAACGGCATGGGGTGCAGAGAATTCTCTGTTTTCCGCCACCACCAGCACTACGGATGCCCTTCCGTCCGACATCCTAATGACCCCCATAGTTTGGATTTTCACAAGAAACTACCTTAAACTTTGTAATTTCTTCTGAAAACTTCACAGTAGTAGTATCTTCCATCTCTTCTTCAACAGCTACACTTATTAAACTCTCACTTTCACTACACTCCTCTTCAGGACCAAAGAAATTAAACTCTATATCATCAGAAACTTTTCTTACATCCAACACTGAACCATGCAAAAGAGCTGAGTTTATTTCACTTAAAGATAATGCAGGACTTTTCACATAGTACAATCTTCTTACTAACTTCCGCATTTCAGAGTGATGTACTGCCAACCTTCTTAAATGATTAAAAGTACTTTGACACACTTTTCTAGGAAGACAAGCCAGAGAATGATCCTGCAAGCCACTATATTTTCTCACTTTACAAGGATCTAGTCCTTGCAACATCTTAATCTTCTGTTTAACACTTTTTTTACCATAATCTCGTAAGAAATTTCATAATATATCAATAGATTCCTGTCGTATACTACAAATACTACTACAATCCCAATTATACACTGGAGCTTGTGTACGTCTCCCTTGAACTTCTTCAGCTATTACTGCTTCCACATTTCTAGGAACCATCTTTTCTTTTTCAACTGCACAACCGTTTTTAACCTCATAACAACGACCCCTGGTATCAACTGCATGAACTAATGTACATTGTTGAAAATAGCTTTCTTCATTAAAAAAAGGTTCCGTACTAGAAGTATGCTTCCATTCACCAGAAAAGATTTTGCAAAAGTTAGTTCTATTAACCAGTCTTTTTCTTTTACTTTTCTCCTTCATAAAGTGCATTATTTTATTCAATGTTTTCATTCTCTTCAATACTAATATAAACAATCTTCTTTTCAATTCAAAAGCCTTTTCAACTACACTTTCAATCTGTTGTTTCTTCTTGTAAAATGCTGATTTTCTTTTATATTTTTTGCAATCTTTCAATACATTTTGTAGTACTCTACTTTTATACATTCTCTTTCTAATGTCTTTATATTTTTTCATCCTTATTTCAACATGGATTGTTTTCCTATAACCTGATTTTCCATTATTTTCTCCGTTTTTCTTTTCCTTCTGATTGCTTGTAGTACTTTTCTTTCTCTTTTCTCCATTTTCAAAATCGATTACTTTTTTTAAAACACTTTTAACAAATTCTTTTGTTATCTTACCAGAAGACTTTTTCTTCAACGTCACATGTTGTACTTCATCTACTTTCTGATTTCTCTATCCTTTAAATAGCTCTGTTTCCTTTGTTCTCTTTTCTTTTGAACTTTTCTTGTCATACTGAATATTTCTTAACAATTATGAAGAATATCTAAAAAAAACTGTTTATTATCTTTCTAAAAAATATTTAATATTTTTAAAATAATTATATACAAATATTGTCATCTATACATAAATAAATACATTGAGTAATGCCTAGTTGAATAGATAAGTGCAACAGTAGGACTTGGATGATTCTACAACTGCAACGGTAGTACGTAACGACTGCCTGGGTGATTGCATAACTAAAGGGGTAATATCTGGAGGATTACTGCAGTACATAGAAAATCAGTGGCTGATTTTATAACTGCATGAGTACTGCTTAGGTGATTGCAGGAGTACTAAGGCAATATCTGAGTGATTTGAAGAGTGCAAAGGTAGTGCCTGAGTGATTTTATAAGTGCATGACTACTGGCTGAGTGATTACATAAGTACAAGGGTAATACCTGCTTTATTGAAGGAGTG
Source organism: Calotriton arnoldi (assembly GCA_963921515.1). NCBI lineage: Eukaryota > Metazoa > Chordata > Amphibia > Caudata > Salamandridae > Calotriton > Calotriton arnoldi. The sequence continues at coordinate 28,560 of CAWUFW010012996.1, read as the reverse complement.
CAAGGGTAGTACTGAGATAACGCCTGACTGAATAAATGAGTTCAAAACTAGAGCCTGGGTGATCTCATAACACCGTTGGTGCCTAAGTGATTATATAAGTGCCTGAGTAGTGGCTACATGATTGCATGAGTGCATAGCTACTGCCTGGGTGATTGCATAAGTGCAAGGGTAATGTCTGGATGATTGCATCAGTGCATATGTACTTATATAATCAGTCAGGCACTAAAATGGTAATACTAGAATGTTTTATAAGTGCATGAGTGTTGGGCCTAGCCAAATATAAAACAGCAGACTATTACATGACTCAACCATAAGTCTCTCCATATCGTTAAAAGCATGCATACATATGTCTCTACCTTTTCAAATCATCATCATATCTAAAAGAAATATATATACAATATTTCTGAAATATAGTGAAACCTAGAAACTAAGACATGTAATATATCTGCCTGAGTGTTTGCAAAACACCAAGGATAGTACTTGGGTGATTGTATGACTCCAAAGGTAGTCGCTGGGTGATTGCAGGAGAAGATGGATAGTGACTGGCTAATTACATGAGTGCGTGCATAAAGGTTCAGTGCATGGTTAAGTGTATAAATAGCAGCTAAAGGCATACATCACTCACTAAGAAGTGCCTAGGTGAACAGATGAGTGTAACAGTAGGGTCTGGATGATTCTATGACTGCAATGGTAGTGCCTGGGTTACTACATGAGTGCATACGTAGAGACTGCATGAATCTATAACTGTAAGGGTAGTACATAACTAATGCCTGTCTGATTGCATGATTGCAGGGGTAATATCTGGGAGATTACTGCAGTACATAGGAAATGAGTGGGTGATTTTATAAGTCCATGAGTATTGCCTGGGTGATTACAGAAGTACTAAGGGACTGCCTGAGTGATTACAGGAGTGCAAAGGTAGTGCCTCTGTGATTTTATAAGTGCATGAGTATTGCCTGAGTGATTACATAAGTACAAGAGTAGTGCCTCCGTGATTGAGAGAGTGCAAGGATAGTGCCTCGGTAATTGAAGCACTGTATAGCTAATGCATTCGTGATTGCATGAATACAGAAGTAACCACTGGGGGATTAAAGGAATACAGGGTGACTGTCCGAGTACAAGAGTAATATCTGTTAATTTTTATGACTACATACAAAGTGACTGAGTGATTTTATAAATGCATGGGTACTTCTTGGGTGATTTCAGGACTACTGAGGTAACGCCTGACTGAATAAATGAATGCAAAAGTAGTGCCTGGGTGATCTAATAACACCATGACTACTGTATGAGTGATTACATAAATACATGGCTAGTGCCTCTGTGATTGAAAGAGTAGAATATTAGTGCCTGAGTGATTATATAAGTGCATGAGTAGCGGCTACATGATTCAAAGACTGCATGGGTAATACCTTGGTGATTGCATGAGTACATAGCTACTGCCTGGGTGATTGCATGAGTGCAAGGGTAATGCCTGGGTGATTTCATCAGTGCATATGTACTGCCTGGATCATTGGAAGACTGCTTGGGTAGTACTAGGGTGTTTTATAACTGCATGAGTGTTGGGCCTAGCCAAATATAAAACATCAGACTATTATATGACTCAACCATAAGTCTCTCCATATCGTTAAAAGCAAGCATACATATGTCTCTGCCTTTCCAAATCATCATCATATCTAAAGAAAATATATATCCAATATTTCTGAAATATAGTGAAACCTAGAAACTGAGACATGTAATAGATCTGCCTGAGTGATTGCAAAACTGCATGGGTAGTACTTGGGTGATTGTATGACTCTAAAGGTAGCCACTGAGTAATTGCAGGAGAAGATGGATAGTGACTGGCTAATTACATGAGTGCACACACAAAAGTTCAGTACATGGACAAGTGTATAAATAGCACCTGAAGGCATAGATGACTCACTAAGAAGTGCCTAGGTGAATAGATGAGTGCAACAGTAGGGCCTGGATGATACTATGGCTGCAAGGGCAGTGCCTGGGTTATTACATGAGTGTATACGTAGAGACTGCATGAATCTATAACTGTAGGGGTAGTACATAACTAGTGCCTAGGTAATTGCATGATTGCAGGGGTAATATCTGGGGGATTATTGGAGTACATAAGAAGTGAGTGGGTGATTTTATAAGTCCATGAGTACTGCCTGGGTGATTACAGAAGTACTAAAGTACTACCTGAGTGATTACAGGAGTGCAAAGGTAGTGCCTCAGTGATTTTATAAGCGCATGAGTATTGCCTGAGTGATTACATAAGTACAAGAGTAGTGCCTCCGTGATTGAGAGAGTGCAAGGACAGTGCCTCCGTGATTGAAGCACTGTATAGCTAATACATTGGTGATTGTATGAGTACAGGGGTAATGTCTGGGGGATTAAAGGAGTACATAGCTAACGCCTGGGTGACTGCATGACTATAGGAGTAATATCTGGTGATTTACATGACTACATAGAAAGTGACTGGGTGATTTTATAAGAGCATGGATACTTCTTGGGTGATTTCAGAAATACTGAGATAACGCCTGAGTGAATAAATAAGTGCAAACATACTGCCTGGGTAATTTCATAATACCATGACTACTGTATGAGTGTTTATATAAGTACAAGGCTAGTGCCTCTGTGTTTGAAAGAGTACAACGTTACTGCCTGAGTGATTATATAAGTGCATGAGTAGTGGCTACATGATTCAAAGAGTGCATAGGTAATACCTTGGTGATTGCATGAGTGCATAGCAACTGCCTGGGTGATTGCATGAGTGCAGGGGTAATGTCTGGGTGATTGCATCAGTGCATATGTACTGCCTGGATCATTGGAAGACTGCATGGGTAGTACTAGGGTGTTTTATAAGTGCCTGGGTGTTTGCATGAGTGTAGCAGTAATACCTGAGTAATTACTGCAGTGCATATGTAGTGCCTGGATCATTGGAAGACTGCATGGGTAGTACTTGGGTGTTTTTATAACTGCATGAGTGTTGGGCCTAGTCAAATATAAAACAACAGACTATTACATGACTCAGCCATAGGTCTCTCCATATCGTTAAAAGCATGCATACATATGTCTCTACCTTTTCAAATCATCATCATATCTAAAAGAAATATATATACAATATTTCTGAACTAGTGACTGGCTAATTACATGAGTGTACACATAAAAGTTCAGTACATGGATAAGTGTATAAATAGCACCTGAAGGCATAAATGACTCACTAAAAAGTGCCTAGGTGAATAGATGAGTGCAACAGTAGGGCCTGGATGATACTATGACTGCAAGGTTAGTGCCTGGGTTACTACATGAGTGCATAGGTAGAGACTGCATGAATCTATAACTGTAGGGGTAGTAAATATCTAATGCCTGTGTGATAGCATGATTGCAGGGGTAATATCTGGGGGATTACTGCAGTACATAGGAAGTGAGTGGGTGATTTTATAAGTCCATCAGTACTACCTGGGTGATTAGAGAAGTACTAAGGGACTGCCTGAGTGATTACAGGAGTGCAAAGGTAGTGCCTCAGTGATTTTATAAGTGCATGAGTATTGCCTGAGTGATTAAATAAGAACAAGAGTAGTGCCTCCGTGATTGAGAGAGTGCAAGGTTAGTCCTTTGGTTATTGAAGCAGTGTATAGCTAATGCATTCGTGATTGCATGAATACAGAAGTAACCACTGGGGGATTAAAGGAATACATAGCTAACACCAGGATGACTGCATGACTACAGGAGTAATATCTGGTGATTTACATGACTACATACAAAGTGACTGAATGATTTTATAACTGAATGGGTACTTCTTGGGTGATTTCACAACTACTGAGGTAACGCCAGAGTGAATAAATGAGTGTAAAAGTAGTGCCTGGATGATCTCATAACAACATGACTACTGTATGAGTGATTACATAAATACAAGGCTAGTGCCTCTGTGATTGAAAGAGTAGAACATTAGTGCCTGAGTGATTATATAAGTGCATGAGTAGTGGCTACATGATTCAAAGAGTGCATGGGTAATACCTTGGTGATTGCATGAGTACATAGCTACTGCCTGGGTGATTGCATGAGTACAGGGGTAATGCCTGGGTGATTGCATCAATGCATATGTACTGCCTGGATCATTGGAAGACTGCTTGGGTAGTACTAGGGTGTTTTATAACTGCATGAGTGTTGGGCCTAGCCAAATATAAAACAGCAGACTATTATATGACTCAACCATAAGTCTCTCCATATCGTTAAAAGCATGCATACATATGTCTCTGCCTTTCCAAATCATCATCATATCTGAAAAAGAAATATATATACAATAGTTCTGAAATATAGTGAAACCTAGAAACTGAGACATGTAATAGATCTGCCTGAGTGATTGCAAAACTCCATGGGTAGTACTTGGGTGATTGTATGACTCTAAATGTAGTCACTGGGCAATTGCAGTAGAAGATGAATAGTGACTGGCTAATTACATCAGTGCACACATAAAAGTTCAGTGCATGGATAAGTATATAAATAGCACCTGAAGGCATAGATGACTCACTAAGAAGTGCCTAGGTGAATAGATGAGTGCATCATTAGGGCCTGGATGATACTATGACTGCAAGGGTAGTGCCTGGGTTATTACATGAGTGCATACGTAGAGACTGCATGAATCTATAATTGTAGGGGTAGTACATAACTAGTGCCTAGGTGATTGCATGATTGCAAGGGTAATATCTGGGGGATTATTGGAGTACCTAAGAAGTGAGTGGGTGATTTTATAAGTTCATGAGTACGGCCTGGGTGATTACAGAAGTACTAAGGTACTACCTGAGTGATTACAGGAGTGCAAAGGTAGTGCCTCAGTGATTTTATAAGCACATGAGTATTGCCTGAGTGATTACATAAGTACAAGAGTAGTGCCTCCGTGATTGAGAGAGTGCAAGGATATTGCCTGGGTGATTGAAGCACTGTATAGCTACTACATTGGTGATTGCATGAGTACAGAGGTAATGTCTGGGGGATTAAAGGAGTACATTGCTAACGCCTGGGTGACTGCATGAATATAGTAGTAATATCTGGTGATTTACATGACTACATAGAAAGTGACTGAGTGATTTTATAAGTGCATTGGTATTTCTTGGGTGATTACAGGACTACTGAGGTAACACCTGAGTGAAAAAAATGAGTGCAAAAGTAGTGCCTGGGTGATCTCATAACACCATGACTACTGTATGAGTGATTACATAAGTACAAGGCTAGTGCCTCTGTGATTGAAAGAGTAGAACGTTAGTGCCTCAGTGATTATATAAGAGCATGGGTAGTAGCTACATGATTCAAAGAGTGCATGGGTAATACCTTGGTGATTGCATGAGTGCATAGCTACTGCCTGGGTGATTGCATGAGTGCAGGGGTATGCCTGGGTGATTTCATCAGAGCATATGTACTGCCTGGATCATTGAAAGACTGCATGGGTATTACTAGGATGTTTTATAACTACATGACTGTTCGGCTTAGCCAAATATAAAACAGCAGACTATTACATGACTCAACCATAAGTCTCTCCATATCGTTAAAAGCATGCATACATATGTCTCTACCTTTTCAAATCAAAAGACACACAATTAATGGATGGAATGCAGAACAAATCAAAACATTCACCCCCCAGTCAAGAGATCTGGGTTAAATCCATCATTCTTTTGCTCACCATGCCACCCCAGTTTAGACCCGGCCATATGCAAATCAGTCTTGACCCTGTACCTCATGGGAACAGTCCAGCCCGAACTGCCAAGCCAGGTCCTCCCTGGACCGGAAACAAGCATCCTAGGACCGGTTTCGGGGTTTCACCCCTCTTCAGCCAGGATAGCTTGATTCCAGTGGCACAGTGAGTCCAGGACCCACGTCTGGGCATACCTGGCGCACTTAGGGCAAGAAAGCAAAAGACACACAATTGATGGACGGAATGCAGAACAAATCAAAGCATTCGCCCCCAGTCAAGAGATCTGGGTTAAATCCATCATTCTTTTGCTCACCATGCCACCCCAGTTTAGACCCGGCCATATGCAAATAAGTCTTGACCCTGTGCCTTATGGGAACAGTCCAGCCCGAACTGCCAAGCCAGGTCCTCCCTGGACCGGAAACAAGCATCCTAGGACCGGTTTCAGGGTTTCACCCTCTTCAGCCAGGATAGCTTGATTCCAGTGGCACAGTGAGCCCAGGACCCACGTCTGGGCATACCTGGCGCACTTAGGGCGAGAAAGCAAAAGACACACAATTGATGGACGGAATGCAGAACAAATCAAAACATTCGCCCCCAGTCAAGAGATCTGGGTTAAATCCATCATTCTTTTGCTCACCATGCCACCCCAGTTTAGACCTGGCCACATGCAAATCAGTCTTGACCCTGTGCCTCATGGGAACAGTCCAGCCCGAACTGCCAAGCCAGGTCCTCCCTGGACTGGAAACAAGCATCCTAGGACCGGTTTCGGGGTTTCACCCCTCTTCAGCCAGGATAACTTGATTCCAGTGGCACAGTGAGCCCAGGACCCACATCTGGGCATACCTGGCGCACTTAGGGCGAGAAAAGCAAAAGACACTCAATTGTCACCCCGAGTGGGACGGGTATGCACAGACGTGGGTCCCGTGCTCTCCATGCCACTGGAGTTAAGCTATCCTGGCTGATGAGGGCTGAAAGCCCGAAACCGGTCCTAGGATGCTTGTTTCCAGTCCAGGGAGGACCTGGCCTGGCAGTTCGGGCTGGACTGTTTTGCATATGGCTGGGTCCAAACTGGAATGGCATGGTGAGCAAAAAAATGATGGATTTAGGCCCAGATCTCTGTACTGGGGTGAATGTATGACATTGTTCTGCATTCTGTCCATCAATAGTTGGTTTTGCATTTGTCACCCGAGTGGGACGGGTATGCCCAGACGTGGGTCCCGTGCTCTCCATGCCACTGGAGTCAAGCTATCCTGGCTGATGAGGGCTGAAAGCCCGAAACCGGTCCTAGGATGCTTGTTTCCAGTCCAGGGAGGACCTGGCCTGGCAGTTCGGGCTGGACTGTTCCCATTGGGCGCAGGGTCAAGACTGATTTGCATATGGCTGGGTCCAAACTGGAATGTCATGGTGAGCAAAAAACAATGGATTTAGGCCCAGATCTCTGTACTGGGGTGAATGTACGACATTGTTCTGCATTCTGTCCATCAATTGTTGGTTTTGCATTTGTCACCCCGAGTGGGACGGGTATGCCCAGACGTGGGTCCCGTGCTCTCCATGCCACTGGAGTCAAGCTATCCTGGCTGATTAGGACTGAAAGCCCGAAACCGGTCCTAGGATGCTTGTTTCCAGTCCAGGGAGGACCTGGCCTGGCAGTTCGGGCTGGACTGTTCCCATTGGGCGCAGGGTCAAGACTGATTTGCATATGGCTGGGTCCAAACTGGAATGGCATGGTGAGCAAAAAAACGATGGATTTAGGCCCAGATCTCTGTACTGGGGTGAATGTACGACATTGTTCTGCATTCTGTCCATCAATTGTTGGTTTTGCATTTACCTTTCCAAATCATCATCATATCTAAAGCAAATATATATGCAATATTTCTGAAATTTAGTCAAACCTAGAAGCTGAGACATGTAATAGATATGCCTGAGTGATTCCAAAACACCATGGATAGTACTCGCATGATTGTTTGACTCCAAAGGTACTCGCTGGGTAATTGCAGGAGAAGATGGATAGTGACTGGCTAATTACATGAGTGCACACATAAAAGTTCAGTGCATGGATAAGTGTCTAAATAGCACCTAAAGGCATAGATCACTCACTAAGAAGTGCCTAGGTGAATAGATGAGTGCAACAGTAGGGCCTGGATGATTCTATGACTGCAAGGGTAGTGCCTGGGTTATTACGTGAGTGCATATGTAGAGACTGCATGAATCTATAACTGTAGGGGTAGTACATAACTAATACCTGTGTGATTGCATGATTGCAGGGGTAATATATGGGGGATTACTGCAGTACATAGGAAGTGAGTGGGTGATTTTATAAGTCCATCAGTACCTCCAGGGTGATTATAGAAGTAGTGAGGTACTGCCTGAGTGATTACAGGAGTGCAAAGGTAGTACCTGGGTAATTTTATAAGTGCATGAGTAAAGCCTGAGTGATTACATAAGTACAAGAGTAGCACCTCCGTGATTGAAAGAGTGCAACGTTAGTGCCTGAGTGATTATATAAGTGCATGAGTAGTGGCTACATGATTCAAAGAGAGCATGGGTAATACCTTGGTGATTGCATGAGTACATAGCTACTGCCTGGGTGATTGCATGAGTGCAGGGGTAATGTCTGGGTGATTGCATCAGTGCATATGTACTGCCTGGATCATTGGAAAACTGCTAGGGTAGTACTAGGGGTTTTTATAACTGCATGAGTGTTGGGCCTAGCCAAATATAAAACAGCAGACTATTACATGACTCAACCATAAGTCTCTCCATATCGTTAAAAGCATGCATACATATGTCTCTACCTTTTCAAATCATCATCATATCTAAAATAAATATATATACAATATTTCTCAAATATAGTGAAACCTAGAAACTGAAACATGTAATAGATCTGCCTGATTGATTGCAAAACACCATGGATAGTACTTGGGTGATTGTATGACTCCAAAGATAGTTGCTGGGTAATTACAGGAGAAGATGAATAGTGACTGGCTAATTACATGAGTGCACACATAAAAGTTCAGTGCATGAATAAGTGTATAAATAGCACCTGAAGACACATGACTCACTAAGAAGTGCCTAGGTGAATAAATGAGTGCAACAGTAGGACCTAGATGATTCTACATATCATACAGGGTGATTTTATGAGTGCAGGGATAATATCTGGGTGCATGGAAGAGTGCATGGGTAATGCCTGGGTCAATGGAAGAGTGCATGGGTAGTGCCTGGGTGCATGGAGTAGTGCTTAGGTAGTTCCTGGTGATTGGAAGACTGCATGAGTAGAACCTGGGTGATTGCATGAGTGTACGGGTAGTGATTGGGTTATTACATGAGTGCATAGGTACAGTCTGCATGATTGCATGACTACAGGAGTAGTACATAACTAGAGCCTCTGTGATTGCATAACTGCAGGGGTAATATCTGGGGGATTACTGGAGTACATACCAAGTGAATGGGTGATTTCATAAGTGCATGCGTACTGACTAAGTGATTGGTGGAGTGCATAGATCCTGTAAGGAAATTGGAGGAGTGCAAGGGTATTACCTGTGTGATTGAACCAGTGTATACCTAATGCATTCGTGATTGCATGACTTCAGAAGTAATATCTGGGGGACTACAGGAGTACATAGAAAGTGCCTGGGTAATTTTATAAGTGAGTCACTACTGCATGGGTGATTAGAGTAATACTGTGATAGTGCCTCAGTGATTGCAGAAGTGTAAAGTTGGTGCCTGGATGATTTTATAAGTGCATAGGCACTGGCTAAGTGATTGGAGGAGTGCATAGATCCTGACAGGGTGATTGGAGGAGTGCAAAGGTAGTGCCTGCATGATTAAACCAGTGTATAGCTAACGCATTGATGATTGCAGGATTAATGCCTGGGGGATTAGAGGAGTACACAGGTAATGGCTGGTGATTCCATTATTACAGGGATAATATTTGGGAAATTACAGGAGTACATAACAGCATATGCTAGCAGCATCATATATAAAAGTAATATACAGATAAATGTATAACTATGTTTTCCTATTCTATCATCTTCGCACACATAACACGTACCATAATACATATGCAAGTACACATGTATCTCAGTCACAACACCATCCACAGTTCAAGACTTCACAGACTTCACTTCAATTTCCAAACAGACACTGAAAATTATACGGCATATATGAAATATAACTTTCCTCACATCATACAAATGACTCTAATAAATAACATCTCTCCAAACATCTCAAACCTCACTTTCAAACTGCTGCTTTACCATTCTACATTTACTTATAATGTTACACCTACCCAAATACAAAGCAGGAACCCTTCACATGTCTTTACTAAAAGTCTCACCATATTCGTAAAAGCATACATGAATATGTCTGTACCATAACACTATCCAAACCTTAAAAATTCACAGAACAAACTTACAATTTTAAGGAAACACCAAAAATTATGTGGCATAGTTCAACTCTACCTCTCTAGAAACTTAAAAAAAGAACCCTAATCAATAATACCTTATGTCAACATCTTTCAAACCACACTATCATGCTGCATCTTCACCATTCCACTACTACTCACAGTCTTGAGACTACCACATAAAAAGCAACAACGCCTCTTTGTTATACATCATGCACCTTTAAATGTATAAGACATATGAAAATACATATACAAGTAGAAGCATACTTGAGACAGAAGTCCACCCACACCTTAAAACTTGACAGACTCCACCTCCAATTTTAAAGCAACAGCTAAAATTATGCGGTATACTACAAATGTACATATCCACACACTAAAATAAACTACCATAATCACTAATCCATCTTCCAATATACACATATTACTATACAGAATCTACATCAAACAACATTTAACTACAATAAAACAAACTACAATACACATGTCTACATTTAATAATATATTTCAAATATCACAGTTCAATAATTTTTAAAGATTAAAAATAAAAGTAATACATAATACACCTCACAAATTTATAACTCACCTTCCAAATTGATTTGAAGAATTTAAAATATTACAAACTCATAAAAGATTTTCTTATGCACACAATCAATATAATACACCACTCTCAGCAAGGTAAAACCAGTAATGGCAAACTTTCCCTCTCTTTCTCCACACAAATACATGTAAGTAACAAATCACATTGCTTCCTACATTATTTCAAATTATAAAACACATTTCTATTGGTTAGACATATTAACCCTTACCAACTGACTTCTAAAATTGCCCAAACTGCTTCTGGAATTTTTTTGGAGTCGCGACTCCACCGTGCACCATCGCGATGGTACCGCGAATCCATACGGGAGTTCAAAAATATATTACAAATAAAAATAGTACTATTTTTTAACAACACACTACTTCTAAAGATAGTACTGACTTGGGAAATCTTACTTTAATAAGATATCACTTATATATAAATTACAATTTCACATTTTAAGACCACAGTTAAGTTTTAACCCTTTCCCCATTCTGCTTAATGCCAGTTTCCATAGTAACAATTCATAGAACATTCAACTGAACTGACAGGTCACAAGTTCACCATATTTTCAAGTTCAGCACACAAGGTTACAAATGCAAACAGCAGGTGTGGTTGACGTTTGCAAAAAATGACCTTATCCTATCTACTGTACCTTTCAAACATTTTTTACTAACCAATAAGAAACATGCTTTTTAAAGAAAGTAACATGCACACTATTTTTGAATGTACAATGTTCTTAAGCAGCCAAACAATTCTCTACTTTTTAAAAAACAGCATCTTCTCCACCATTTTAGATATCTCTCATTCTACCAACTGACTACCTCAGCTACAGACATCTTTTCATTACTTCCAGACATCCCTTCAAGATGCTTACTGTATGGATTGTTGGGCACAGCTATGTTTTCTGGTGCAAAAGGTATGCTGAATGCAGAGGTATTGACAAAGACCTAGCTTTGCAAAATGTGGATATTAAATGGATTGCACAGAGAGGATTAAAGTGGCACCAATTGATGCCTTTGGTTAAAACCTTTTTGCATCTCCAACCCCCTGACCTCATGATTGTGCACTGTGGTGGCAATGACCTAGGCACATTGACTGGGGTAGGTCTGGAAATGCTAATGAAGGACACCTTTGCACAATTGATGTTCATTTTACCTCAAACTGTCTTTGTATTTTCTAATATATGCCAAAGACAGAAATGGAAGTGGTCAAATCAATTCTGTCCACAGATTGAGAAAGCTAGAAAGAATGTCAATAAAGCTGTTTCTGCATACCTCAGAGATCATAAAATGGGGTCCATCTACAACAACAATCTACGTTTTCATATGTACGACATCTACAGAAGTGATGGAGTGCACTTCACAGATCAAGGGAACAGAGTCTTCCTCAACAACCTTAAGCTGTGAATCCGCACTTACATGTAGCTACAACAAAGTGAAAATAAAAACAAGGACTCTTTTTAGAGCCACCCTATAACCCAACATATAATCTTACTTTTTCAAAAACATATATACTCTTTTTTTGATTTTGCTTGGAGTCGCGAACCCATTGCGGTTACACAGGGGGGCCACGCTAAGAGCCGCATTGGAGTCGCGAATCCAAACTCAAATAATTTGGATTTCGCCCAGGGGACCCCATCCCCCGGGGCCTGCCAGCATTTGTTTCTTTTAAAAAATAAGGAGGGGGACCGTGCCGCCCCCTCCTGAGGCCAATAATGGCCCCGGGGGCCCCATCCCCCGGGGCCTGCCCTCAGTGTTAGGGACCAGGGGGGGCCCCAATGCCCCCACGGACCCTGCCGGCTCCCTGCCTCCTGCGGGAGCCAGCATTGCTTTTGGGCAAGGGTAGCTGCTAACATGCAGCTCCCCTTGGCCAAAAGCAATTCTGCTTTGCTTTGTTTGAGTGAGAGCAGGTTTCCTGCTCTCGCTTCAATGAAGCAAGGCAGTGTTTGCTATGACAGGGCGGGAGCCGTGCTCCCACCCTGCCATAGCAAACAGCACTGTCCCGGGGGTGGGCACCCCGGGACATTGCAGGTGCCGGCCCTGGGGGGGTGGCGGTCCCCAGGGCCATCGAGGGCTCCAGGAAGGGGGCCCCACTGCCCCTCTCCCAGCATTTGTAAAGCCCCGGGGAGGTGGTGGTCCCCAGGGCTTGGGCCTCCCCGCGGCTTGGGGGGGCCCTCGGGGCCCCTCCACCCTATTTTAATAAAGCCCCAGGGAGGTGGCGTTCCCTGGGGCTTGGGGAGGCCCACGAGGCCCCCCGCCCTTAAAAAAATAAAGCCCCGGGGAGATGGCGGTCCCCGGGGCTGCGGGGGGGCTTCATGCCCCCCGCACATTTTTGATAAAGCCCCGAGGAGGTGGCGGTACCCGGGGCTGCGGGGACCCCTCGGCCCCCATTATATCCTAACACATTGCCCCCAGGACCTGGCCCACCCGGGGGCTTAAGGAAGACGAAGCGGGAGACTGCGCTTTGTTTTTTTTGTTTTCTCGGCAGATTTGCGCACCCAGCGCGACTTCCACCAAAAAAACAAAACAAAATGCTTTTTTGGGCCCTGGGGGGTCAGGGTATTTCTACCCTGACCCCTTTCCTACATTTACAACATTTTTCAACCTTTTTCATGTGACTCGGTTCTACCGAGTCACAAGATGACTGCCAACACACTCTGGTTTAGAGTGTTGGCAGCCAATAAGAATGAAGCTCGTGCACGGGAGGGTTCACGAACCCTCCTCGGTGCTCAGATATCGATATTTCTATTTTTTAAATTTCTCAGGAACTACTCAACAGATGTACACCATTTAAATAAAAGGTTGCTTTCTGAACCAAGAGCTACCTTTTTCCAAATTTGGTGTAATTCCGTTCAGCAGTTTGGGCTGTAGCCTGTTCCAAAATTTCCTAAGGAAATGAACATGGGGAAAATGTGTTTTAGGACCCCCCTTTTTTCTCGGCCCCCGCTTGATGAATTACCCCGAAATTTTCAAGACAGGAGCTGACCTGAGCGAACAATTAGTTTTAAAACTTTCATGAGGATTCGTCAAATATGAGAAGAAAAGGTTGCCCTACGATTGAGAGGCACTCGCAGGAGGCCCATTACAGACCTGGGAAGAACTCATGGTTGCCGCGATGCCTGAGGCGTTTCGGGCTGCGCCCTTTATCAAAGGTCTACTGTGCACAAATCACCACCAGATGAAATCCAGTATTTTCCACTTTTTTTTATTTGTTTCAGCATGATTACACTCAGGTGAGTAAATCCGCAGGCATTCTGGGACTGGAAGTCCAACGTAAAACCCATGTGGGCTGCTGATGTCTCGCAAGCACAGTTCTTTAAAAGCACGGTTCCCAAACAAGCAGCCTTACCAAACCTCCTGCTCCGTTGGCCGCTGTTGTCTCCAACAGCAGCGGATCCGCATCACGCGGTGGTGCCTCCCACGACCAAGGCATGGCCGTATAAATGAGAAGGAAAGGTTGCCCTATGATTGAGAGGTACTCGCAGGAGGCCCATTACAGACCTGGGAAGAGCTCACGGTTGCCGCACCGCCTGACGCGTTTCGGGCTGCGCCCTTTATCAAAGGTCTACTGTGCACAAATCACCACCAGATGAAATCCAGTATTTTCCACTTTCTTTTATTTCTTTCAGCATGATTACACTCAGGTGAGTAAATCCGCAGGCATTCTGGGACTGGAAGTCCAACGTAAAACCCATGTGGGCTGCTGATGTCTCGCAAGCACAGTACTTTAAAAGCACGGTTCCCAAACAAGCAGCCTTCCCAAACCTCCTGCTCCGTTGGCCGCTGTTGTCTCCAACAGCAGCGGATCCACATCACGCGGTGGTGCCTCCCACGACCAAGGCATGGCCGTATAAATGAGAAGAAAAGGTTGCCCTACGATTGAGAGGCACTCGCAGGAGGCCCATTACAGACCTGGGAAGAGCTCACGGTTGCCGCGCCGCCTGAAGTGTTTCGGGCTGCGCCCTTTATCAAAGGTCTACTGTGCACAAATCAGCACCAGATGAAATCCAGTATTTTCCACTTTCTTTTATTTCTTTCAGCATGATTACACTCAGGTGAGTAAATCCGCAGGCATTCTGGGACTGGAAGTCCAACGTATAACCCATGTGGGCTGCTGATGTCTCGCAAGCACAGTTCTTTAAAAGCACGGTTCCCAATCAAGCAGCCTTCCCAAACGTCCTACTCCGTTGGCCGCTGTTGTCTCCAACAGCAGCGGATCCGCATCACGCGGTGGTGCCTCCCACGACCAAGGCATGGCCGTAGAAATGAGAAGAAAAGGTTGTCCTACGATTGAGAGGCACTCGCAGGAGGCCCATTACAGACCTCGGAAGAGCTCACATGGAAAATACTGGATTTCATTTGGTGGTGATTTGTGCACAGTAGACCTTTGATAAAGGGCGCAGCCCGAAACGCGTCAGGCGGTGCGGCAACTGTGAGCTCTTCCCAGGTCTGTAATGGGCCTCCTGCGAGTGCCTCTCAATCGTAGGGCAACCTTTTCCTCTCATTTATTCGGCCATGCCTTGGTCGTGGGAGGCACCACCGCGTGATGCGGTCTAACTTGTTATGTGGTGCACCTGTGCTATTATGTTTAAAAATATATATATATATATATTCACTGAAAAAACCATAGGTTTTAGGGACAGTTATAGTTAGTTGGACATTTCACTCGTACAAAACCCGTGAAATTCCCCGTTATAGTTAGTTCAGCTAACTATAACTCGCGCCCCGCAATGCACTGCTGATGACGTCACATATTACATCACTCATGACATGGTCAGTGACATCACTGATGACATCACTGATGACATCTCAAATGACATCACTGATGACATCATGCAGTGACTGTGTGTTTCTCTAAAGTTTAAATATTTTTAATATATATCGGAAAAGACGTATTGAAGAATGAGTGGGTGTATAAGTGTCTGTATGGATGATTTAGTAGGTGCGTGACTGACTCTATAAGTGAGTGATTTAACGTATCTTACTGAATGCATGGGTTAGTGACTAAACTGGGTGAATGTCTGTATCCGTCTGTCTGTTGCTGTGTAAGTGACTGCATGTGTTTGTGAATAGCTACATGAGTGTGTATATGAGTTATTGAATGGTTGTCTGAGTATCTGTATGGGTGCCTGAGTGTTTGTGTGGAAGGGGTGTGTGCGACTCTGTGTATAGATGTGTGAGTGGGTGATTCACTGGGTGGATGGTTTCAAGAGTGCATCTGTAATAGACTGTATGGGTGGGTAAGTGTGTGTAAGAGTGTGTTAGTGAGTGAATGTATGTCCCAGTGGTACATGTGTGAGTAACTACATATGTGAAAGGCAGTATATATGTGTGTTGGAGTAT
Source organism: Calotriton arnoldi (assembly GCA_963921515.1). NCBI lineage: Eukaryota > Metazoa > Chordata > Amphibia > Caudata > Salamandridae > Calotriton > Calotriton arnoldi. The sequence goes on along the minus strand of CAWUFW010012996.1, from coordinate 12,556 downwards.
ATAAATAGCTATAAGCGAGAGTGAGTGATTGTGATAGTGGCTGTATGGATGAGTGTGTGCTTGTATCAGTGATTGTATAAGAGCGTAACAATGTGCTAGTATTTGTTTGATTAAGTGAGCTGGTGTGTGTATAACTGTATAGGTGAGTAAATGGCAGTGTGTTTAATTATTTGCATGACTGACTAGGTGTGTGAGTTCCTCTATGGATGAGTGGCGGTGTTTGAGTGTCTATATAGGAGTAAGAGTGCATATGATAGTCCTGTACTGAGTGACCATAAGTATGAGTGACTGTACGGGTGAGTGAGTGGATGTGTGTGTGTAGACCTAAGAATCAGTGAGTGGGTATGTAGTTATTGGTGTTGGAGTGTCTATGGTTTTGCGAATGGCAGTCTGTAATTTAGAGTGGGTGTATCAAAGGTTATATTAGGGTGTGAGGAGGTGCATCAGATTATCACGTGGATGATGTCATCAGTGATGTCATCAGTGATGTCATTTGAGATGTCACCAGGGATGTCATCAGTGATGTCACTGACCATGTCATGAGTGATGTAATTTGTGACGTCATCAGCAGTGCATTGCGGGGGCGCGAGTTATAGTTAGCTGAACTAACTATAACGGGGGAATTTCACGGTTTTTGTACGAGTGAAATGTCCAACTAACTATAACGTGTCTGAAACCTATGGTTTTTTCTGTGAATTTCAAAGGTTTTTTAAATGCTAATTTCTAACTATAACGTGCCTGAAACCTATGGTTTTTCAGTGAATTTCAAAGGTTTTTTAAATGCTAATTTCTAACTATAACGCCCCTAAAACCTATGGTTTTTTCAGTGAATTTCAAAGGTTTTGTAAATGACAATTTTTAAATGTATTAATTGTTATATTTATTTTTTTGATACTGATTTACATTTTTTAAAACTATTTATTTTTAGATATTTTATTTATTAAATTACATTGTAATTACATTATACATTACATTACAAAATATACTTTCTCAGAATGAATTACTTTAGTTTAAATAGTTTGCAAATAGGCAATAGAGTTTTAAGTACAGTAGTTACAGTTGTTGCAATGGGCAACACAATTTCAAACACAATGCAACATTGACCTCAATGTGAATTTCTAGTTAAATGCAATTAGTTACTTTATGGATTACTTTTCTAACCACAGGACTGGATCCTAGATTCAGTCCTGGGACATCTCCTGTAAACAGTTGAGTAAAAGCATTTTGGTTACAGTAGTGATTTTTAAGGAATATTATTGTATTTTAAAAGTTGACACTTAGAAACTTTTTCTCATAGAATCACCAATGTTATCCTATGGGAGGAAATTCACTTAGCAGGTAAGTAGTGTTATCGTTACTTTTTCTTACTCAGTGTTGGATCCTGGATCCAGCACTGGTGCATCTCCTGTAAACAGTTGAAAGAATGCGTTTAAGTCATACAGGCGATTTTTAAGGAATATTTGTAATTTGTGAAAATTGACACTTTGAAACTTTTCTGCTGAAAACCAGACAAAAGATTCCTATGGAAGGAAATATAAGTTACTGGTAAGTACGGTTAGAATTACTTTTCAGGGTCAGTGCTGGGCTAAAAGATGCAGCACTGGGTTCTCTCCTGATAACAGGTGAGTAAATCAGAATTCGTAGTTCGGTTGATTTTAGAGGAATATTATAAAGTTCCAAAACTCCACACAGAAGAATTTCCAAGTGAAACCAGTCAATGTTAGCCTATGGAAGGAAATTCAAGTTGCTGGTAAGTACGGTTAAAATTACTTTTCAGGATCAGTACTGGGCTGAAAGATGCAGCACTGAGGTCTCTCCTGATAACAGGTGAGTAAATCGGAATTCGTATTTCGGCTGATTTTAGAGGAATATTTGCACAATGGTGAAGGGAGGGGGCCTGAGGTGACATCTGTGCAAACGCGCCCCGTGGCGCGTTTTAAGTTGGGGGATTAAGTCCCCTTGAATCATGAGGGTCCCTGGGGCCAACTAGCCCACCAGGAACCTCCAGTATGCGCCAGGGGGCTGCGTTGCAGAGACGTGTACAGAGGCCACACCCTTTTTACACCTCTCTGCAACGCAGCTCTGTGGCGCTTTCTGGACGTACCTGTTGGGCTAGTTGGCCCCCAGGGACCCTCAGGATTGAAGGGGATTTAATTCCCCATCTTAAAACACGACACGGGGCCTGTTTGCACACATGTCACCTGAAGCCCCGCCCCCTCCCTTCACCACTGTGCAAACGCGCCCCGTGGCGCGTTTTAAGTTGGGGGATTAAGTCCCCTTGAATCCTGAGGGTCCCTGGAGTCCAACTAGCCCACCATGTACTTCCAAAAGCGCCACAGAGCTGTGTTGCAGAGAGGTGTAAAAGGGGCGTGGCCTCTGTACACCTCTCTGCAACGCAGCCCCTGGCGCATACTGGAGGTTCCTGGTGGGGTAGTTTGCCCCCAGGGACCCCCAGTATTCAAGGGGAATTACTTGCCCTTCTCAAAACGCGCCAGGGGCGCGTTTGCAGACTGCTGCAGGGAGGGGGGCGGGGCCTCCGGCACGATGCCGGTCTTTTTTTTTTTTTTGATTGGGAGGGGGGCTGCGTGGCCCCCCTTCCCTCAGCCACTTTTTGCCCCGGGGACCCCATCCCCCGGGGCCTGAGGAGTTTTTTTTTTTTTTATAAAATTTTAAAAAACGGGAAGGGGGCCGCGTGGCCCCCCTTCCCTGGGCCTGTATTGGCCCCGGGGACCCCATCCCCCGGGGCAAGCCCTCTTTTTTTTTTATTAAAAATTTGGAGGGGGGCTGCGTGGCCCCCCTCCTCAGGCAATTTAAGGCCCCGGGGACCCCATCCCCCGGGGCCGGCCTTTAAATATTTTTTTTTAATTTTTTTTTAGGGGAGGGGGCTGCGTGGCCCCTTCCCTGGCCACTTATGGCCCCGGGGACCCCATCCCCGGGGCCTGGCCTCTCGTTGGGGACTGTGGGGGGTCCCCAAACCCCCACAGTCCCGCCGGCTCCCCGTGTCCTACGGGAGCCGGCATTGCTTTCCACATGGGGAGCAGCTAAGATGCTGCTCCCCATGTGGAAAGCAATTTGCTTTGGATATTGGAAGCGAGAGCAGGTTTCCTGCTCTCGCTTCCAATATCCAAAGCAAGTTTGCAATGACAGGACAGGACCCGCGAGGCTCCCGTCCTGTCATTGCAAACAGCAGTGTCCCGGGGGTAGGCACCCTGGGACACTGCAGGAGCTGGCCCTGGGGGGTGGCGGTCCCCAGGGCCACCACAGGCTCCAAGAGGGGGGCCGCGCGGCCCCCCTCCCCACATCTAGAAAGCCCCGGGGAGGTGGTGGTCCTCAGGGCTTTGGGGGTCCAAAACGGACCCCCATTTTAAATTTCTTAGTGTCCCGGGAGGTGGCGGTCCCGGGGTGTGTGGGGGCTGGAGCCCCCACACAGGTTAAAACATTTAAAAAGAAGCCCGGGGAGGTGGCAGTCCCCGGGGCAGCGGGAGGGCAAAGAGCCCTCCCACACCATTATTTTTTTAAGCCCCGGGGGTGACGGTCCCCGGGGCTTTGGGGGCCTTAGAGGCCCCCCCACATATTAAAAAGAAACCCCTGCATGCCTCCGGGACTTGGCACACCCGGGGGCCAATTAACAACGAAGCGCGGGAGACCGCGCTTCGTTTTTTTTTTTCTCTGCGGGATCCGCGCACCCTGAGCGCATCCCGCCGATTTTTTTTTTTTTTAAATGCTTTTTTTCTGCCCAGGGGGTCCTTGTGGGACCCCCTGAGCAGACCTAGGGGGTTTCTACCCTGCCCCCTTTTTGCGCTTTGCGCACTTGTTTCTGTCCCTCGGTTCTACCGAGGACAAAATGGCTGCCAACACTTCCTGATTTGGAGTGTTGACAGCCACTTAAAGCCAATTAACATGCAGCTCGTGATCGGGACGGTGCGGGCAGGGTGCGCTCAGGGTGCGCGAATCCGACGCGGCCATAGATATATATGTGATTTTCATTTTGATTTTCACAGGAACTACTGAACGGATTTACACCATTTAACAAAAAGGGTTCTTTCTGAACCAAGAACTACCTCTTTGCCAAATGTGGTGTAATTCCGTTCAGCAGTTCGGGCTGTAGCCGTGTCTAAAGTTTCCTATGGGAAAATGAATGGGGAAAACACGTTTTGGGACCGCCCTTTTTTTTCGGCCCCCGCTTGACGAATCACCCTGAGACTTTCAGGGTAGGAGCGGACCGGAGCGGGCCATAAAGTTTGAAAATTTCGCGAAGATTCATCAACCGACGCAAGAGTTATTTCAAATAGAATGTTGCGGATTTCCTATGGAAAATAGGTCCTAACTATAACTATCTACTGGCGACCGCCAGTAGATATATATATATATATATATATATATATATATATATATATATATATATATATATTATCATAGAAAAGTTTGCCCTCATGCGAAGGCGCACACAATGACAGGCGGATCCAGCCTTTCACAGAAGAATCCTTTATTCAGCGAAACCGGCATACACCGCTGAATATTTCTTTTTGCCTTTCCCAACGCGTTTCGGAGCTCCTGCTCCTTGCTCACGGGACAGCGTGCAAATGGACAGATGCGAAAGAGACAAGTCCCCAATTGGCTGTTATATCACCCTCTGCTGGGCTTCCTTCATCACGAGGCTTGTGGGACTTGTAGTTCTGTCGCTGCAATATGACCCACAGTGGGTTCTGCCTCGAGCACCATTGTTTAAAACTCTCCATAGAGCCTTCAGTGCGTAGCCAGTTAAAATATATGCAAACCTGCCATCCTGCTTACACGATTTCAGTGTATCTGAAATCCACAGTCCACATACCATTCCAAGTGGTGGTGCTGCCTTCCCGACCTGGACCGGCCGGTGAATTTCATAGAAAAGTTTGCCCTCATGCGAGGCGCACACAATGACAGGCGGATCCAGCCTTTCACAGAAGCATCCTTTATTCAGCGAAACCGGCATACACAGCTGAATATTTCTTTGCCTTTCCCAACGCGTTTCGGAGCTCCTGCTCCTTGCTCACGGGACAGCGTGCAAATGGACACATGCGAAAGAGACAAGTCCCCAATTGGCTGTTATATCACCCTCTGCTGGGCTTCCTTCATCACGAGGCTTGTGGGACTTGTAGTTCTGTCGCTGCAATATGACCCACAGTGGGTTCTGCCTCGAGCACCATTGTTTAAAACTCTCCATAGAGCCTTCAGTGCGTAGCCAGTTAAAATATATGCAAACCTGCCATCCTGCTTACACGATTTCAGTGTATCTGAAATCCACAGTCCACATACCATTCCAAGTGGTGGTGCTGCCTTCCCGACCTGGACCGGCCGGTGAATTTCATAGAAAAGTTTGCCCTCATGCGAAGGCGCACACAATGACAGGCGGATCCAGCCTTTCACAGAAGCATATGCTCTATGGAGAGTTTTAAACAATGGTGCTCGAGGCAGAACCCACTGTGGGTCATATTGCAGGAGCTCCGAAACGCGTTGGGAAAGGCAAAAAGAAATATTCAGCTGTGTATGCCGGTTTCGCTGAATAAAGGATGCTTCTGTGAAAGGCTGGATCCGCCTGTCATTGTGTGCGCCTTCGCATGAGGGCAAACTTTTCTATGAAATTTACCGGCCGGTCCAGGTCGGGAAGGCAGCACCACCACTTGGAATGGTATGTGGACTGTGGATTTCAGATACACTGAAATCGTGTAAGCAGGATGGCAGGTGTGCATATATTTTAACTGGCTACGCACTGAAGGCTCTATGGAGAGTTTTAAACAATGGTGCTCGAGGCAGAACCCACTGTGGGTCATATTGCAGCGACAGAACTACAAGTCCCACAAGCCTCGTGATGAAGGAAGCCCAGCAGAGGGTGATATAACAGCCAATTGGGGACTTGTCTCTTTCGCATCTGTCCATTTGCACGCTGTCCCGTGAGCAAGGAGCAGGAGCTCCGAAACGCGTTGGGAAAGGCAAAAGAAATATTCAGCTGTGTATGCCGGTTTCGCTGAATAAAGGATGCTTCTGTGAAAGGCTGGATCCGCCTGTCATTATGTGCTCTCGCATGAGGGCAAACTTTTACTATATATATATATATATATATATATATATATATATATATATATATATATATATATATATATATATATATATATAAAAAACCGCCAAACAGTGCTGCGCACCGTAATCGCCACTCCCCTTCCTCTTGCGACGGCGGTCCGCGGCGAGGTGGCGAGCCTCAGAACACAAACACTCGCTGAGTTACCTCGTAACACAAACAGCAACCGCGGACACAGAAGGCTTTCAATGCAGTTATTTATTCAGCAAAAATGGACCAACTCGACGCGTTTTGGGACAAACTCCCTAGATCACGAGTACTGTGGCAACATTTCATTTGTGGTTAAATAAACATGTGATTATCTTTGTAATAAAACGTGAAAACAGACTTAAACACTAAAAAAGAAGAGTTCACTCACTCTTGAATACACATCCTGTGTTTGCATGTCTTTTAACTAATCACTGATTTTTCTTCACATTAAGCGAAAAAAACAAATGCATTTTACACCAATGGTAAGTTTCGACATTAAGCGCATAATTTTATGTACAAGGCAGAGTCTAAAATAAACCGAACAAGAAAACAGACTTCCCAAACAGAGCGAACTCACCCCACACAAAATTAACTTCCGACAATCTGCCTTTACAAAACCACTGCATATTAATCACAGTAGAATCTATTTAATTAAGCGGTGAGTAAAAATACATTCCTGTACATCCGCTTTCATTTTTAACATATGCGCATGTCAGATCATTCCTGTTGCATGTATGCATAGCGTAGCCCCTATAGTTTTAATGTACCCATAAGTAAGTAACCTACGGGTTCAATACTCAGAAATCCATGGTGAGCCACGACTTAGTGACCCTGACAAACTACTCTAAACACGCCGTCTCTCTGCCCTAGTGGGCATTTAAAAAAAAGGTAATGCCTGGAAAATCAACCTTAATACTGTATACACCACGCTGAATAAACGACAAATGTGGGACCAATTATGGAGAGCATTAAAAACAGAGCAGAATAAATGGTGGGAAGCAACGACACTCCAAAAGTACATTGATGTCGGTAGAATACCGAGAGGGTTACGTATTTTCATAACGCCGACGTTTAACGACCCGGACCCAGAATTGGTGAGTGATTGGGCTAGTAATAATCATCAATGTTCCACGAACATGCTGGGGTTGTTGGTGAAACATGCCCGAAAGGACTGTGAAAGAATAACTGGAACCATTGAAGACATCACACAACAATTAAAAGCACTATGTGGGCAAGAAGAGTTTCAGAAAGAAATGGATAGAATGGAAAGAAATCTAGAGAAAATAGAAGAAGAAATTAAGGTGAAAAAACACTAAGTCGTGGCTCACCATGGATTTCTGAGTATTGAACCCGTAGGTTGTGTTATCTTACTTATGGGTACATTAAAACTATAGGGGCTACGCTATGCATACATGCAACAGGAATGATCTGACATGCGCAAATGTTAAAAATGAAAGCGGATGTACAGGAATGTATTTTTACTCACCGCTTAATTAAATAGATTCTACTGTGATTAATATGCAGCGGTTTTGTAAAGGCAGATTGTCGGAAGTTAATTTTGTGTGGGGTGAGTTCGCTCTGTTTGGGAAGTCTGTTTTCTTGTTCGGTTTATTTTAGACTCTGCCTTGTACATAAAATTATGCGCTTAATGTCGAAACTTACCGTTGGTGTAAAATGCATTTGTTTTTTTCGCTTAATGTGAAGAAAAATCAGTGATTAGTTAAAAGACATGCAAACACAGGATGTGTATTCAAGAGTGAGTGAACTCTTCTTTTTTAGTGTTTAAGTCTGTTTTAACGTTTTATTACAAAGATAATCACATGTTTATTTAACCACAAATGAAATGTTGCCACAGTACTCGTGATCAAGGGAGTTTGTCCCGAAACACGTCGAGTTGGTCCATTTTTGCTGAATAAATAACTGCATTGAAAGCCTTCTGTGTCCGCGGTTGCTGTTTGTGTTACGAGGTAACTCAGCGAGTGTTTATATATATATATATATATATATATATATATATATATATATATATATATATATATTCACTGAAAAAACCATAGGTTTTAGGGACAGTTATAGTTAGTTGGACATTTCACTCGTACAAAACCATAGAAATTCCCCCGTTATAGTTAGTTCAGCTAACTATAACTCGCGCCCACGCAATGCACTGCTGATGACGTCACATATTACATCACTCATGACATGGTCAGTGACATCACTGATGACATCACTGATGACATCTCAAATGACATCACTGATGACATCACTGATGACATCATCCAGTGACTGTGTGTTTCTGTAAAGTTTAAATATGTTTAATATATATAGGGAAAGGCGTATTGAAGAATGAGTGGGTGTATAAGTGTCTGAATGGATGATTTAGTACGTGAGTGACTGACTCTACAAGTGCGTGATTAAATGTATCTTACTGAATGCATGGGTTAGTGACTAAACTGTGTGAATGTCTGTATCCGTCTGTCTGTTGGTTTGTAAGCGGCTGCATGGCTTTCTGAATAGCTACATGAGTGTCTACATGGGTTATTGATTGATTGTCTGAGTATCTGTATGGGTGCCTGAGTGTTTGTGTGGGTGGGGTGTGTGTGACTCTGTGCATAGATGTGTGAGTTGGTGATTCACTGGGTGCATGGTTTCAAGAGTGCATCTGTGATGGACTGTATGGGTGGGTGAGTGTGTGTATGGGTGTGTTAGTGATTGAATGTATATCTCAGTGGTACATGTGTGAGTAACTACATTTGTGAAAGGCAGTATATATGTGTGTTGGAGTATATAAATGGCTATAAGTGAGAGTGTGTGATTGTGAGAGTGGCTGTATGGATGAGTGTGTACTTGTATCAGTGATTGTATAAGAGCGTAAGAATGTGCTAGTATTTGTATGAGTAAGTGAGCTGGTGTGTGTATAACTGTATAGGTGAGGAAATGGGTGTGTGATTAAGTTTTTGCATGACTGACTAGGTGTGTGAGTACCTCTATGGATGAGTGGCGGTGTGTGAGTGTTTATATAGGTGTATGAGTGCATATGATAGTCCTGTACTGAGTGACTAAGTATGAGTGACTGTACGGGTGAGTGAGTGGAAGTGTGTAGACCTAAGAATCAGTGAGTGGGTATGCAGTTTTTGGTGTTGGAGTGTCTATGGTTTTGAGAATGGCAGTCTGTAATTTAGAGTGGGTGTATCAAAAGTTATATTAGGGTGTGAGAAGATGCATGAAATTATCACATGGATGATGTCATCAGTGATGTCATTTGAGATGTCATCAGTGATGTCATCAGTGATGTCACTGACCATGTCATGAGTGATGTAATATGTGACGTCATCAGCAGTGCATTGCAGGGCGCGAGTTATAGTTAGCTGAACTAACTATAACGGGGAATTTCTATGGTTTTGTAAGAGTGAAATGTCCAACTAACTATAACTGTCCCTAAAACCTATGGTTTTTTCAGTGAATTTCAAAGGTTTTTAAATGCTAATTTCTAACTATAACGTGTCTGAAACCTATGGTTTTTTCAGTGAATTTCAAAGGTTTTTAAATGCTAATTTCTAACTATAACGTGCCTGAAACCTATGATTTTTAAGTGAATTTCAAAGGTTTTTTAAATGCTAGTTTCTAACTATGCCTACAGAGGTAGGACATGTGAAGAAAGAAGAAAAAAAGGCACAGAAAGAAGCAAAAGATGTGCAGAAAGAACCAACAGAGGAGCAGAAAGAGGCCTTGTTGCAAAATCATCCTGTGCCCACAACTTTTTCAGACGGGTACTGGTGGTAACTGACTCTGACTAACCAGAGCCAGTGCTATGCTAAAAGACACTTAGAATACAGTGAAAACACCTACATACACTAGGGAACACTATGCGTTGGGGTACCCCTGTGATTAGCATGACCTCCTCTGCAAGTCCCTAGTACATAATAGATACAAAAGGGGATGATGGACGGAACGTTTGAGCCAATCAAACACTCACCCCCAGTCAACTGATCTGGGTTTAATCCATCATCATTCTTTAGCTCACTCCACCACCCCAGTTCAGACATGGCCATATGCAAATCAGTCTGACCCTGTGCCTCATGGGAACAGTCCAGCACGAACTGCCAAGCCATGTCTTCCCTGGACCGAAACAAGCATCCTAGGACCGGTTTCTGGCATTCCAGCCGTCATCAGCCAGGCTTGCTTGAATCCAGTGGCAAAATGAGCAAGGGACCCACGTCTGGGCATACCCCCGCCAACTTAGGGCGAACAAAGCGATACAAAAGGGATGATGGACGGAGCGTTTGAGCCAATCAAACACTCACCCCCAGTCAACTGATCTGGGTTTAATCCATCATCATTCTTTAGCTCACTCCACCACCCCAGTTCAGACATGGCCATATGCAAATCAGTCTGACCCTGTGCCTCATGGGAACAGTCCAGCACGAACTGCCAAGCCATGTCTTCCCTGGACCGAAACAAGCATCCTAGGACCGGTTTCTGGCATTCCAGCCGTCATCAGCCAGGCTTGCTTGAATCCAGTGGCAAAATGAGCAAGGGACCCACGTCTGGGCATACCCCCGCCAACTTAGGGCGAACAAAGCGATACAAAAGGGGATGATGGACGGAACGTTTGAGCCAATCAAACACTCACCCCCAGTCAACTGATCTGGGTTTAATCCATCATCATTCTTTAGCTCACTCCACCACCCCAGTTCAGACATGGCCATATGCAAATCAGTCTGACCCTGTGCCTCATGGGAACAGTCCAGCACGAACTGCCAAGCCATGTCTTCCCTGGACCGAAACAAGCATCCTAGGACCGGTTTCTGGCATTCCAGCCGTCATCAGCCAGGCTTGCTTGAATCCAGTGGCAAAATGAGCAAGGGACCCACGTCTGGGCATACCCCGCCAACTTAGGGCGAACAAAGCGATACAAAGGGGATGATGGACGGAACGTTTGAGCCAATCAAACACTCACCCCCAGTCAACTGATCTGGGTTTAATCCATCATCATTCTTTAGCTCACTCCACCACCCCAGTTCAGACATGGCCATATGCAAATCAGTCTGACCCTGTGCCTCATGGGAACAGTCCAGCACGAACTGCCAAGCCATGTCTTCCCTGGACCGAAACAAGCATCCTAGGACCGGTTTCTGGCATTCCAGCCGTCATCAGCCAGGCTTGCTTGAATCCAGTGGCAAAATGAGCAAGGGACCCACGTCTGGGCATACCCCCGCCAACTTAGGGCGAACAAAGCGATACAAAAGGGGATGATGGACGGAACGTTTGAGCCAATCAAACACTCACCCCCAGTCAACTGATCTGGGTTTAATCCATCATCATTCTTTAGCTCACTCCACCACCCCAGTTCAGACATGGCCATATGCAAATCAGTCTGACCCTGTGCCTCATGGGAACAGTCCAGCACGAACTGCCAAGCCATGTCTTCCCTGGACCGAAACAAGCATCCTAGGACCGGTTTCTGGCATTCCAGCCGTCATCAGCCAGGCTTGCTTGAATCCAGTGGCAAAATGAGCAAGGGACCCACGTCTGGGCATACCCCCGCCAACTTAGGGCGAACAAAGCGATACAAAAGGGGATGATGGACGGAACGTTTGAGCCAATCAAACACTCACCCCCAGTCAACTGATCTGGGTTTAATCCATCATCATTCTTTAGCTCACTCCACCACCCCAGTTCAGACATGGCCATATGCAAATCAGTCTGACCCTGTGCCTCATGGGAACAGTCCAGCACGAACTGCCAAGCCATGTCTTCCCTGGACCGAAACAAGCATCCTAGGACCGGTTTCTGGCATTCCAGCCGTCATCAGCCAGGCTTGCTTGAATCCAGTGGCAAAATGAGCAAGGGACCCACGTCTGGGCATACCCCCGCCAACTTAGGGCGAACAAAGCGATACAAAGGGGATGATGGACGGAACGTTTGAGCCAATCAAACACTCACCCCCAGTCAACTGATCTGGGTTTAATCCATCATCATTCTTTAGCTCACTCCACCACCCCAGTTCAGACATGGCCATATGCAAATCAGTCTGACCCTGTGCCTCATGGGAACAGTCCAGCACGAACTGCCAAGCCATGTCTTCCCTGGACCGAAACAAGCATCCTAGGACCGGTTTCTGGCATTCCAGCCGTCATCAGCCAGGCTTGCTTGAATCCAGTGGCAAAATGAGCAAGGGACCCACGTCTGGGCATACCCCCGCCAACTTAGGGGCGAACAAAGCGATACAAAGGGGATGATGGACCATGTCTGAACTGGGGTGGTGGAGTGAGCTAAAAAGCATATGGCCATGTCTGAACTGGGGTGGTGGAGTGAGCTAAAAGGCATATGGCCATGTCTGAACTGGGGTGGTGGAGTGAGCTAAAGAATGATGATGGATTAAACCCAGATCGGTTGACTGGGGGTGAGTGTTTGATTGGCTCAAACGTTCCGTCCATCATCCCCTTTATATCGCTAGTACATAATAGGGCA